>VYZV01033098.1:0-32474 GCA_013401275.1 Pandion haliaetus
AAGTAATGGTTTCAAAGGCTTCAGAAGGATACAGATAACATAATTATAACACTGTTCCTGTAGCATAGTGATGGTGAACAGCACCATACCTGGCTTCCTATGAGATAACCTCTTTTACTAATTCCTCGTCTCTAGCATGTATTTTCTAACTGCTTAAATTAAGTTTTCCATGCATTTTGACTAGGTTATGATATTTGTCACTGGGTTATAATATTTATGCTATCAGTAATGTATAGATAGATTTTCTGTAAGTCTGATCCACAGCTTTTATATACTACTTTGCTGTGTGTGAATTAAAAAAAAAACCAAACAAACCAACCAAACAAAAAGAAACAAAACCACCCAAACAGACAAAAACCAGCATTATGTCTAAAAGGGTTGTTTTTCTTTGTGTTGAGTAATGTTTTATTTTTCCTTGTTTCCATTGGAGCTAGATGGTTTTAAGTTTTATTTGAGATTAAAAATTAGGATATGGGGAAAATGGCAAGGACAACTTAAGTGGAAATCTCTTCAGGTTACTAGTAATCTTTTGGTAGTGTTAGTGTAGGGGGGACACCTTTTTTGTGTTTTCTCTGTTTTGAGACTTCTAATAGAAAGGAATTGAATATTAGTTATTGTTGTGCAATAGTGATGCAACTGCAATTGTTATGATTGTAAAGTTTCTTCTGAACTGCTTTTTTTTTATTTTTTTTTTCCTACTCTAGAACTGCAGTATACAGAAATTGCTTCCCATTCTCCTAGTTTTTCAATAATCTAGACAGGTTCAGAAAGGTTCCCTGAAGTTTGTATGATAGTATTTACAAGTAGGCTTCATGTACTTTTGTAAGAAAAAACAGGGAATGCTTTATATTTTATATTTATAATTCTTAAATTTTGTTTTCCATTTAATATGTAAACCATTTTCCAGGGGGAATTATCATTTAATTCTTTTGCTTTCCATTTACTACTTTGTTTCAGTTGTAAATCATCAGTGCATTTGGCAATTCTACAGCTAGTTTCTCTGTCTTGGTAATTTATGTAGATTAGAAGCAATAAAGATCTGAGAACTGACTCCCCTGTGACCCTTTTCAACACTTAACTTTCTAATCACTTTACTTTAATCAGTTCTTTATCTGTTCCCATGTTTAACCTGAATTTTTCCTGCTTTCAGTTTAAGATGAAGACTATCATTTGAGACATTATCAAAGGCTTTATGTAAATCCAAATTATGGTGCTTGTACTATTATTATCAACTTTATTTCTAATCTTCTCAAAAATAAAAAGTGGCTGGTTGTCAAGATCTTAATTGCTTTAAATCTCTTATGATGGTAAACTGTATTTGTTTTAAAGTATTGACATTTATTTAACACTCATCATCTTTAAATATGTTGTACGCTATTGTGTAAATTATGAATTTTTAAGGCCAGTTCTTTCTGCTTTTTCCTTTCTATGCTACAATGTGTCACTCAGTGTGTGTGTACACTCACACATGTATATTGGCTGTAATGGGGCAGGCAAAGCGATGACTAGTAATTCTTTTGCAGTTTCAGTATATACAAAGCAAATTACCATAGAACTGTTGAGGGTTGCACGGGAGTTATGTGCCTTTCATCCTCACAGATTGTATGAGACTGATTATTTAGAAAGTTAAAGAAAAGAACTACAAAGCTTTTCTCCTCTGCTCACTGCATTTTAGGAAATGCATTTAAAAAAAAAACAAATCAGGTTTAAAAGATGTAAGTTGTCTGCAGAAACTAAGGTAGCCCAAGAATAAAAATAATGTTTTGGGTAGATTGGCTGTTCTCGTAAGACTGTGTAAGAGTAGAACAATGGGATCTACTGGTAGGCGATAGTTCAGGAGAGTAACCAAATGGATTCCTCTTCTTTCCTCCTCACTGAGACATATGCATTCTAGTTTTCCCTTAGGAAGATTATATTTAGAGATATTACTTATATTCACAAGTATTATTTCATGATTGTAAAATCTGCTTTGCAACTACTGTTGTATTTATTTGCCAGTCTTCATTTTAGAGAGATATTAAGGTCATTCCAGATGTTCAGTTTTTAGATTTTTCTTTTTGGATGCAAAAATCAATACCTTACTGAACTTTGAATGTAAGTGATCTTCTGCTGAGACTAAAACTGTTGCACAAAGATATTGATATAAAAATATGACCTATCACTATTCTTTATGTTTTTCATTTCCAAAACATTTTCTAGATATAATCATGTTTAGAATAATGTCTCACAGAATACCTGCATTTTTCCTTTATAACTGAACAGAAAAATTAGAAAGCTTATGCAAAACCAGAGAAAAACTTAAAATGAGAGCTAAGATTAAATACATATTTGAACTTTTCTGTCTAGTGGTTAGTATCTGATCTATCACAAAAGTATCCTTCTGTTGGATTAGTTCTGACAAGTCACTTGGACAGATTTGCCTACTTAAAGCTTACCATAAGTATAAAAGAACTAGAATTAACATTGATCAAAATGATAAAAGTTTGTTTGAGAAGCTAAGGATAAAATTGAAGATAATGGTCATGTTTTTCTTATTTTGATTGTAAAATTAAATGTAAGGATATATATGTGTTAAGGATTCAGGATAGATGTGGAAGTCAGGATATGATGCCACTTGCTTAAATGAATCTGATAAATTCAAAGTTAAAATTTCAAATGCAATAAAATGAATACAAATCTATTCACACTCTAGGAATCACTGAGAAACTATTAGAATTGTGGTATATACAATGAAAAGGCCCATACAATCAAATACATGTTGAATTAAGGACACTGCCAGCATTCAAATTCTACTGTCTTACAATCACCTACCCAGACAGAGCCTGTGATGCACTCTGAAAACTCTCAATTAAAAAAAAAAACCACCAAACTACACACTTAATGGAGCTGTAGTTCAAAAACTGCCATTAAATGAAACTGATTACCTTTCACCTGTAGAGATGCCTGAGTTTCTGGATGTTTAGTGAGGCACGATAGAAAACCTGCGTTCTAAAATACATTAGTAGACTTCGCATTTCACAGTATGCAGAATGAATGTATTTGAGAAGAGTAACATAGATTAACAGATCCTTAAATAACACTTCAAAAACTCATCAAAATATCTAAAGACAGAAGAACTCAGTAATGTTTTAGAAATGTCTTTTTGTCCACTCTGGTCTGATACAGTTTACAGTGAGTGGCTACCATGGTAACATTTAATTTAGCAATCTTCAGATCTACACTGGCCATCAAATCTCTGAACATCTTTTTCAACAGAGCAATGTTAGAATAGGCTGTTTGCCACCCATCATTATGCTATTAATCACTTTAGATAATACAAGGATGTGTCAAGTCACTATTTACCTAGCAGCACACACTTGTATAATACATGTGCTCAAGTTTGGAACAGTCATATTTCCTTACAGTGAGAATGACAAAAGATTAGTCAATATTTACAATAAAAATATCCTTTCCTTTTTCTGTAAGATAAACCCAAATACCCCAAAATGGAAGAACATAAATAGCAATACCAAATAGTCAGTGAAAGACATGTCAGACAAAAAGTTAAAAAAAGAAATGGAATTTATAGTGCTTTGAGTATGCCGTTGAGCAAAAAGAAAATATTGCTTTTGTTAGGAAGACTTTCTTCCTTTTTAATAAAAAAATGGCCCAAAAAAGTGTGAATTTCCCAGGCTGTCTCTTTTTCACCATATGCTTACATGTTTTTCTATTTATGATCCTTCAGATTACAATGTATTATTTTAGTTCTCATTCTTTGGACAGAATATCTTTGTTTCCAGCTGAGAATATATGTAGCTATCTATTCTGAAATCCCCTAAATAAGCAATTATCTACTCAGAAGTGATTTCAGATGATCATTGCTTACACAAGAAGAATTTGTGAGGCTAAAGACTGACTGATTTTAATCAATAAACAAGTGCATGGTATTTTTAAGAGTAAATTTTTAAACTTCATGAAATATTCATGATCTATAAATATACACATTTGTGTTTCTGTAAACATTTATTTTTGAAGGTTTGCAGGCAACAAAATAGTTGTTCATTTAGAAATAATTGCATGGTTGACTATTTGTTACTTGATCAGCTTGGGTTAACTATGGTAATCTCTTTCAAAAAGATGCTCCTACACCAAAGTAAAATTTTAAGACTCGGCTCCATTGTTTGTGCATATTTGAAGATTCAGGTCAATATTTTCTTGTTCTTTTTGAGTATTCAGTAGCAGTTAACTAAGTTATTACAGTAAAAAATGGTAGAAATTCCATAAATCATGAATACTCCAAAGATAAGGAACAAAAGGTATTTTAAGTAATGAACAGGCTGTAATGCTGAATGTCCTTCTGCAGAAATATGGTTCTCGAGCTTTCTGAACAGAGGTGGGAATTTGTAACATATCTTTTTATGATATTCCAATTAGTAATAGTGTTTTATGTGAAACTAAACTTTTTTGTTTCGTATTTTTTCTATATTTCTCAGTATTTCACATTATCAAGGCTGACATACTGACACAAAGTAGTTTTCTAAATCTACCCCATTTTTACTACAGCATAATTCCTTTATTAAAAGGTGTCATGTTTTAACCCTAGCCGAGCAACTAAGCACCACACAGCTGCTCACTCACTCCTCCCTGCTCCCAGTGGAATGGGGACAAGAATTTAAGAAAGAAGTAAAACTCACGGGTTGAGATAAGAACAGTTTAGTAACTAAAGTAAAATAATATATAGTAATAACAATAATAAAAATATAATAATAATAGTAATAATAGTAATGAAAAGGAATATAACAAAAAAANAATGCAATTGCTCAGCACCCACTGACAGATGCCTGACGTGCAAACCATCCCTCCCAGCCAACTCCCCCTGGTTTATATACTGAGCATGGCATTCTATGGTATGGAATATCCCTTTGGCTAGTTCAGGTTGGCTGTCCTGGCTCTGCTCCCTCCCACCTTCTTGTACACGTGCTTGCTGGCAGAGGATGGAAAACTGAAAAACCCTTAACTTGGGATAAGCACTACTTAGCAACAACTAAAACATCAGTGTGTTATCAACATTGTTCTCATACTAAATCCAAAACACACTGTACCAGCTACTAAGAAGAAAATTAACTCTATCTCAGCTGAAACCAAGGTAAAATGTTACTAACTTATTTCACAAAAAAAGTTTTAAAAGTAAAATATATTTAACTGCAATTTCATTGTCTTATAGCGTATTTCTGAAGGCATCATGGCTTTTACAAGTAGTTTCAAATATTGCAGGAAAGAGGGAAAACTTTTTCCTTCCCTTATCTTTACAAATAAGATTTTTTTTTCCCTCACCCCTTCTTGTACTTTCCCTCTCAAGTACTTCATTTTTTTCTACAATGAAACTCTGGGAGACCTGTCAGTAAAAACTTCCTTAGTGGCAGCAATGAAACCAGCCTACTTTTTACCAACAGACTCCTCCTGAGAATTATGCTTTCAGGACAGAGTGAATCATTGCTATCATATGCATATGTAATCTTGGGGGTATTATTTCACGTTTTCCCATCAAAGACAAAAGGAGAGTTTCAGTTATCATTCCTGTAGTATTACACTGATGAAAATAAATGAAAACAATAGAAGCACTGAAGTGAGACAGTAAATTTGATGTGCTCTTATCAAAAAGCTGCATTTATGAGACTTCCACTCTATCGGGATACACATCCAAACGCTACAACCTAACAGGAAATAAGGCAAGATTTCTAAGAAATATGTATTCTGTGATTATTGGAGTCATGAAAAGAATGAGAAATAAGTTGATTTTAGTCCTAGGGCTCTGGAAATAGATTTTTTTTGTTTGCTGAGTTTGTAAGTTAATCTTAACTTATTTGATGTGCTATACCTAATGAACATTTAAAAATAGAACACTAAATAGCAAATATGAATGATTAGTAAATGCTTATCTTAAGTCTTCCTTTGTATACACCATACCATACTACCATATGCTAAGTTGTATACAGTATTTATTTTTATGTATTTATTGTCATAACACCTCCAAATTAGAATTCTGTTGTGCAAGACATTGTTTAATTGGAGAAATAAAAAGTGGCTTTTACCTACTGGACCTTAAGTGCTAAACAAGAGACAGCTAATGAATAGAAAAGGAACGAGATACAAGAAAATGCTGGACAACAAAATTCTCTGTAGGTGTAGTCACTTGGATTCCAGATATTGTAGAAAATTCTGTAGGTACCACATAAAACAAGTACTGAAATATGCTTAGACTACTAAAGATGTTTTGCCCATAAATGCAAAAATAAGTGGGAGGTCAGCACTTAGGAACTACCTGAATCACACTGAGCATAATTTCTTTTAATTTTTTTTGCAATTCTAAGAGCATATCACATTTCCTGAACCCTGCAGTTTCCTTGATGAGAATCATAGAAATACACTGAGGGGAACATAATTAACATTAATCTATATATATTTAACTAACTAATGTAGGTGATTTACTTTAGCTGTGCATTCTGAGATATCACTAATAATACCTTATCTTCTTTATAACAGGTAAATATTCCATTTCAATAGATTGCCAAAGGGAACTGCAAAATACTTCAAAGGTAAGGACCTCCTTAAAAATAATACATCAAATGATAATTTATTCTGGTTTCTCAGTTAGAAAAGAAAATTAAGAATGTTAGTGTTTTTTTACTATATGGCTGATAGCAGAGAATTACAGATGGCATTAATCGACATAGGCTTTAACTTCCTGTTTGTGAAGCTGTGTTTACTTATAAAAGACAAATTTTCACTTTTCTTTTCTTAGAAAGGATAAATTTAATTAATTTGATAACTGCAGAAAAAAGGCTTCATGTGTGGAAAGACAATATTAAATGCTTGTTACATTTTTATCATATTTTTCTTTGTGCAAGATTAAAAGAATACTGTTAAACTACTAGAAAATTTCATATGGTTAGGATAGGATAAGGGTTTTTTTTCAATATGACAACTTGCTAACTTCACTTTTTTAATTTTTACTGATACAACTTTCTTTCTTCTATGAAATATAATTTTGACTTTAGTTCCAAACATTTAATTATTTTTGAGACCTCTTGAGTTTTAGAACACATTTTTTTTACTATCAGTTGGGGAGGAATAACTCTGTGTCATATCGTGCCTAGACTGTTTTTTGTGGTACTTCATTGTTCTTCAGCTACTTCTCCTGTAGCAATGATAGATTAACTTTTAAACTGTACTTCACCCTTACAGAGAATATTCTTGTCTCTCAAGGACGCAGGTAATAGGATACAGGGTTTCACTAAAATTGTTATTTTTAAGTCATCAAATTAGAGGGGATAATATAGACCTTGTGGTCTGCCCTAAACTTGTATTAGGTAACCAGAGAGAAAGCAAGAGCAGTAATTTATTGTTCTAGTTATCATGTATGTGCCTGCTTTATTTTACAACTCTGGTGACTTCCAGAGCCTACCACATGTCATTTATGCATATGTTTTAATGCATACACTGACGGAGATAGGAGATGCTATATTAATTAATATTTAGCCATACAGTTCAACATTGCCTTTTTTAAAAAAATAACGTTCCATAATTAGCTCATCCTCCTAAAACATAGCTTCTAAATTACAGGCATTATTGGGTGTAGGTTTTTTCCTGCGTGTTCATGGAGGAGAGGGTGTTCTGAAAAAGTTCCACAAGCTTCTGGGGATTGTGCCAGATGTGATCCGAGGACTGAAGTTTTTATGGAACAAAAACATGTAGGTGAAGCTTTTCTCGAGAGAAAATCCTAGTGGTCAGGATGGAGTATCTATTCTGAGTGAAAAAGTCAGAGGCTCATCTCAGAACATGCTGTATTCCCAGAAAGGGGTCTGACAGACCAAGGACTTCAAGCCTGGTCTTATGTCCCAGAAGAATGCCTGAAATATTCAGCCTTTCGCTCTTCCGGCTCCGCCAGTCTTATTAATTTTTTATGGTTTTTTTAGTCTTCCTTTCAAAAAATCTTTTAGAAATCCATTTTTTCTTCTTGACTGAAATCCCAGAGTCTTGTGAGACATGGGAAGCCATTCTCATTATACATCAATGTGCTATCTAACCCTTTGTATTCTTCCAGTGTACCTGCAATGCTTAGATTCATCAGAAAACTCCAAATCTTCAGTAGTCTATTATACTTTGGAAATTATGAAGGAAATCATAATATTACAAAAAGGATGACTTTTTTGTGTGTGCAGACATGTTGCCAAGTTTGTTCCATTTTTCGTTTTTTTTTTTTTTTTTTTGGNTATATAGAAATATAATTGATGAGGTAATTTGTTACTTTCCCAAGTACCTCAGATAGACTTTTATCACACCAAGATTTAAATAGTGTTGGCTAAGTGAAAATATTTCAGTGAAAGAACAAAAAAAGAACCTTAGAAGTGAAAAATATGGGACAGTTACAAAAAAATGTAGTAAAAAAAAAAACAAAAAAGAGAGAAGAGTGAAGAAGGGAAAATAGAGGTTGCCATACTCCAAAGTCTTATTTGAATGCCACTGAGGATGCCCAGAAGAAACATCACTAAAGGACAAAAAGTATCAGGATAAGAAAATACATGCCACATTTCTGACAGGTACAACTAACTATGGAAAAAAAAAGCCCTATTCAGCACAGGAGGTGAGGGGAAGAATAAAACTAATGACATTACAATCCTCTTGAGAAGTCTTGTTTTGTTTATTAAATAAGCTACTCTAGTAAGATAAGTAAGAAGAACTGCTTAGTCTGGCAGTGTTAATTGATGCTGTCCTGGGAGTTTATTGTTATGTATTACTCTTTTTGTCCTTTCATGTAAAGATGTCAGCACATTGCACCTGACAGGATGTATTGTATATTATAAATTATTCTAATTGGGATAGAAAAATTGCCATCAATTCTTGCTACCCTGTATATCTAAGGCATGGCTGTAATTTATATATAATATTAATTCCCAAGTATCAGGTTTATTTTAGGCTATAAATTAATACTGTTTCCATTAAGTCCTCAGATAAAAAGTAGTTTTATTCCATCCAGTTAAGTTTTGACACATATGGATATATTTCACCACACAAATACAATGAACATGTGTATACAACATGTATGGGACAGGAAACAATGACAAGAGATAAAAGTAATGGAGCCTTTCAAGCCTAACACAAGGTGCTTAAAAGAGAGTAAAAAACAATCTTTCACTCTTCCTTGAGCAAGACTAGTATTGACAGCAGTGCTCTATAACAAAGACAGGGACAGGAAAGGGCAAGTATCACTTTATTCTATCTTTCATATTATCTCATGAGCGCATGGAATGCAAGGATGGGCACACTGTATCTTGTCAAGGTGGTTATAGCAGCCTGTTTTTTCCCCTTTCCTCTGTAATTCTGGGGCATGCAAAGTTTACAGAAATTATAAAGCAAAATGAATAAATTTCATTGCAGTGAATTATTTCATTGATGCTGGTTTAGTCCTGAGAGCAATTACTTCCAAAGAAGATAGCTCTCTATCCTGCTGAATTCCATTAGCATAGTGAGGCAGTTTGTAGCCATTTCAATACATAAAACAGTTTGGAAAAGGTTTTTTTACCTCTTCAATAAAAATACTGGCAGAAATTTTTTCTGAATTTCAGTAAAAAATTGAAAAATAAAAATAAATACTAATTTTAATCCTATTGTCTGTGGCACAATTGAGCAATCAAGTGTGTTCTGTTTTGGGCCAAACCTCTCTATACGGATACTTCAAATATTATATTTCCTGATAAAATGTGATGGATGTCCCTTGAGGGCAAATATGTTAAATATTTATTTATGACATGGCTTATTGCCTAAGTTTTTTCTGCCTAAAGGCACATATATTAAGTACTAGAGCATTTCAGTTACTTGTTATTTACTGCCTATGCATTAGGAAGAATTATGAATTCAAGTATGTACCATCCATTTTGTTTAAAACCTCATTTGCCAAGCAGGTATGTTTGTAACAGGCAAAAAATAAGGTTCCCACCACTGCCATTTTCAGTTATGTGACTTAATTCTCTTTCCTTAAGACAAAAATAGCTGTTATGATGGGAAAGAGATAAAGGGTCTGTGGTTTAGCAAATAAGAATCTGTTGACTGACTTAGGTAGTGGTTTTCAAAGGACTGAAGTGACTTGGGAGGCTAGTTTCAGGAAAAATCAATGTGACTTAGGAGATGATGTCATTTAGCAGACAAAATTACTTTGGGCAAGATCCATAAACACACTTAGGCATTGCAATACCTAATATTCAGAACTAGCTGTAGGCACCTACATTCCTTATATAGTGCACAGAAAGAGGTAAGCACCTGACAATGAGATCCACAGTCAAGAATGTATGGAGCAGAGGTTTAGGAAAACCTAGGGTATGGTGAAAATGATAGTGAAGTGACAGGATTCCTTCGTGAGCAGAATATGATATATAACCAAGAATGTTGGAGGTCTCAAGTTTAATTCCCTTTCTGTGTTCAAGAAACTGTAAATTCATAGAATCATGGAATCATAGAATCATTTAGGTTGGAAAAAACCTTTAGGATCATCGACTCCAACCACCAACCAGGCCCATTAAACCATGTCCTGAAGTGCCTTGTCTACATGCTTTTTGAACACCTCTAGGGATGGTGACTCAACCACTTCCCTGGGAAGCCTGTTCCAATGTCTGACAACCCTTTCAGTAAAGAAATTTTTCCTAATATCCAATCTAAACCTCCCCTGGCGCAACTTGAGGCCATTTCCTCTCGTCCTATCACCAGCCACCTGACAGAAGAGACCAGCACCCACCTCACTACAGCCTCCTTTCAGGTAGTTGTGGAGAGCAATAAGGTCTCACCTCAGCTTCCTTTTCTCCAGGCTAAACAGCACCCGTTCCCTCAGCTGCTCCTCCTAAGACTTGTGCTCCAGGCCCCTCACCAGCTTCATTGCCCTTCTCTGGACATGCTCCAGCACCTCAATGTCTTTCCTGTAGTGAGGGGCCCAAAACTGAACCCAGTACTCAAGGTGCGGCCTCACCAGTGCCGAGTACAGGGGAACGATCACTTCCCTGCTCCTGCTGGCCACACTGTTTCTGATACAGGCCAGGATGCCATTGGCCTTCTTGGCCGCCTGGGCACCCTGCTGGCTCATATTCAGCCGGCTGTCAACCAGCACCCGCAGTTCTTTTCTGCTGGGCAGCTTTCCAGCCACTCTTCCCCAAGCCTGTAGCGCTGCATGGGGTTGTTGTGACCCAAGTGCAGGACCTGGCTCTTGGCCTTGTTGAACCTCATACAATTGGCCTCGGCCCAACGATCCAGCCTGTCCAGATCCCTCTGCAGAGCCTTCCTTCCCTCAAGCAGATCAAGCCTCCCTCCCAACTTGGTGTCATCTGCAAACTTACAGAGGGTGCACTCAATCCCCTTGTCCAGATCATTGATAAAGATACTAAAGAGAACTGGCCCCAGTACTGAGCCGTTGAGAACACCACTTGTGACCTGCCGCCAACTGGGATATTAACTTCATCCACCACCTCTCTTTGGGCTCGTCTATCCAGCCAGTTTTTCACCCAGCGAAGAGTACACTTGTCTAAGCCATGAGCCACCAGCTTCTCAAGGAGTATGCCGTGAGAGACAGTGTCAAAGGCCTTACTGAAGTCCAGGTAGACAACATCCACAGCCTTCCCCTCATCCGCTAGGCGGGCCACGTGGTCATAGAAGGCGATGAGGTTGGTCAAGCAGGACCTGCCTTTCATGAACCCGTGCTGGCTGGGCCTGATCCCCTGGTTGTCATGCACATGCCATGTAAGCACACTCAAGATGAACCACTCCATAATTCTTACCTCTCATCTAGTGAGGGCCATAATCATTAGTAGTGAGTTATACTGGGCAACAGTAATTTTTTCCTGTCCTGTTGAATCAGAATTCCAGACTCAGTAAATGAAAGAGAAAGAATTGGTTTGGGCTCAGTGGTTAAATTTGGAGAATAGAGTTCACACCTAATGCCATGCATATGGATTCAATATGTAGTTTACATGAAATACACACTAAATATTCACTAGTTAGAAGAGTGATATGGGACTTCCCTTGACCTGTCTTTGGACACTCAATCCTATTTAAAAAATCTAGATATAAAAAAAAATCAATTACTTTCTATATTTTGGTGTCCTTACATGCAGACACTACTGGATTTAGTGTCATCAGTCCAAAATATTTACAGTTAAAGTGTTTTTTTCTTGACTCATGCAGACAGAAGAAATAATCTTGTTTTGTTTGCTTTTGTTTTCTGAACTTCACACAGTCTAGCATTATGCTAACACTGAGAACTGTATAAAAATTCGTAAATGTTGTCTCATTCCTTATCTATGAAATAAGGCTTCTTAGTATGAAAGTTACTTCTCCTTTTGAAATTTTATAAAATAGGAATGAATCCCAAATCTTCTCTTGCTTATTCTTTTGGAGGACTTTGGACTTTTCTAAAAATATAAACAGCTGCTTCTGGCAAGTTAGTCTCATCAGCTGGATTTACATAAATCCTCTAATAAGAAACAGGGCTTGACTATGGCAGTTCTCCTGCTGACCTCACTTGCCCAACAGCAAGAAAAGACAGGAATCTATTCTGCCTTTTCGTGCTGGCATTTGGCATGCCAGTCGAGAGATTAAAATTTAAATTTTTACAATGCATTGGGAGAAAACATGTAGCAGTCTCTGTCAGTATGCAACAGTACATTACTGGTCTCTTCTTGGGGTTTTGTTTATTTCATTTATATCTCTCTGTATATTTATCACCACTGTCCCTCCTATCTTTGGGATTCAGGATGTATGCATTTTCACATAGTCTTGTCTGAATCTTGTTATGCGCCTGAGTTCCAGCAAGCATTATGAGCAGACTATATTGGGAGTGGCTGCATATTCCAGGAAAAAACTGCATAAATGTCTCTGGCCCTTCAGTCCTTTCTTCACAGAAAGGATTGTCAAGCACTGGAACAGGGTGCCCAGGGAAGTGGTTGAGTCACCATCCCTGGAGGTGTAGAGACATGTAGACGTGGTGCTTAGGGACATGGTTTAGTGGTGGACTTGGCAGTGTTAGGTTTGCGGTTAACAGACTGGATGATCTTAAGTGTCTTTTCCAACCTAAATAATTCTATGATTCTTATTGAGTCTCAATGAAGCAGGAAACTCAGGAGACAGATACCTCTAGCCTCTCCCAGAGGAATTGTACCCTAACCACTCTCCTTTCTACACCCTTCCTACCTCTTCTTTCCTCTCCAGTCGGAGGTACAAGATTTCAAATTTATTTTTCGGTACAGAATCCCCCTCTTAGCTGTTCTTTATCTTGTATAGTGAGGGTTCTTCTGAAATGCTCTGCTCTCCTCAGTTACAGGCATGTCTTGGAGTTTTCTATTATTTCACAGGTCAACCTTCTGGTACACAGTTTTAAGGTGCCATATAATAATTGCTAGCACAAAAGGCTTGAGAAAATGACTGTCATATGTTTCAAATTGTTACACGATTTGTGGATGGTAGATGTCAGTAACCTAAGAACAAACTCAACAATGTATCAGAAGTAAATGACAAGCTGTGCTTATTTTATGGCACATAATTTAACAGTTTAACTGTGGACTCATTTAAAGGTATTGCATTATTCTACCTGGAAAAAAGTATTTATATTATTATTGCCAAATGCTGTGATCCAGTCAAAGTGATTTAAGGAGATAGAATAATATACCCAACTGACAATGTTTACTTCTGGCACTCTCAGAAATGGAGATCAGAATTGTTATTGCCAAAGCAGCACTGTATGTAACTAGATACTGCTTAATAACACCGGTAATGAAGCATCTGAAACTTAGCTGCATTTCAAAACCTCTACATTTTCCAGTTTATTTCTTCAACTTCTTTTTGCAGAAGTGAATTCTTCCTTGCAGCCCCAGTTTTGAATTGGTAAACCAGCCAAGTTAGGGTTAATGTGCATGCCAGAGCTTTTTTTGTTACAGGTTTTTGACATTTCATTATTATGCTCTCTTTACTTATTCATTTTATCATGGATTTCAACTAAGCAAACTAAAGTAACGCTGAGAACAAGTTTGCTTTTCTCTCTGTTGTTGTTAGTACCTGGAGGTCCTCTTTTCACAGTTGTGCATCAGTTTCAGAAATTGTGCATCTCTATTTCACTGTTCCTGGTAAGAACAACTCAAGGTTTTGCATACACACTATGTATGCCATCAGGAGTGTGTGTCAGGAAGAAATGGAGCCATAGTGCATACCTAAACAGGAAATAAAAAGCAAACTTGCTTATTCAATACATAGGGTGGGGTGAAAGTCCTCAACATATTGCCTAAATATGAGGCTTAGTCTGGCATTTTCCTGTTGTTTCCTCCCCTTCCCTCCCCCCCAAGACTCTAATTTTGTAACCCACACACAAAAAATGGTAATATCAATCATTCTAGCTTCTGAAGTAGTCTTTCATACCTCCTGGTATCCCAGACATACTGCTTTGAATCAATATTGGGGTTTGAGATTTGGTCATCAAAGTGTCTATAAAATTTTTTCATTTCATTATAATTTACTTCTGCCAAGAACTGCTTTCCGTTGATGCATTGCACAGTGTTTCCTTCTAGTAACTAATGGAAAATGTTGTACATAATATCATAGTTTTTGCTGTCTTGATATTTTAATGAGCATATTTTCATCTTACAATCTTCAGGCTCTACTAGCTTTCTATTAGTTTTTATAAAATTCTGTATTCATTGATATAATCTGATTATATGACATGTATTACATGCATAGCCTAAAGATCACTTCCTTGCAGCAGTCTGTAAATAGTTCATCCTTTTTTTTTGTAATCTGTTTCCTTCAGGTTTTGCATCATTTATGTTCCTATTATGATCTTCCCCCTTAGCATTAAAAGCATGAACCTCTCATAGTTGACGCATCTTTGCAGTTAAATGGATAGTTCTATCCTTACTTCTATACCCAGGCTTTGTCCACAAGCTGTTACCTCTTTCCTTATAAAATTTGTCTCTGACAACATCACAACCAGTTGGTTGTCTCCAAAGACTAGGTAGTGTGAGTTCTCCATCAGACTCTTGCACTAAACCCGCTGCAGTTTGTGTGAGGCCGAAGGAGCACATCCTTTATGCAAAGCAGAGAATTTAATATCTGTTCAAGTCTTAAAAATTTGTTCAAAGACTTATTATTAGCCCATTTACAATGATAGTAATGCTTTTAGTTTGAATTAGATTTGCTTAAGACTAATAAACAACATCTTTCTAGGATCCGCCTCTTTCTCTGGTGCTATGTTCAACTGTCCAGGGCCACCCTGCCTCCTGAGGCCAGTGGCTTCAGTCTGAGAGGAAGGGGTTAGGATGAGCTGTCACTATCCCAAGTCCTCCGGCAGGAGAAAGCTGATGTTCACAGTGGGGAGGTTCCTTCCCTCAGGTTGTTATAATGTTCATGATTATGGTTTCTTCTTCTCTTCAGGGTCAGTTTGGGGGCACTATGTTTTTGTTAGTGTGTTCTGCATCTCGCTCTTTCGGCATTAGTTTGCAATATTCACTGTATGTATGTGGTGTGTTTCACACAGTTGGGTTCTTGCTCTTTGTTCTCCTTGTTACGCTTGAAACTGTTTTTCCTCTCTCCCAAGGTTTTATTTCCTTAATAACCAGTAATTGACTGTGGTTGACTTCTCTGTAACTCTCTGGTATCAACCTGTGCCTCTACTTCAAGACTTGTGCTATCATCCTGCGCCTGCGTTTCCCAAACCAGCATTTTAATGAAGGGCCATAGACAGCTCTACACAGAACAAGTACTTGATATTACTATCTGTTAGGTACAAAATATTTATAACACTAGGCATCACGTCACAATTGTGCAAAGCGGAGCAAAAGTTAAATCAAAGTAGGTAACAGCCACTTGGCCATTGATAATTTTGGTTTTAGCTAAACAAGCTAAACCAAGGGTATAGGCAGGCCAGGAGAAGTCCAGGCAAAGCCTAACAGGCCCATGTAGTCAGTGTACCACAAAGTCTGCAGCCAGTTGTTGGGGCGCTGTATTAGTGGGACTACCAGTCTACACTTTCTTCTTTCATGCTTTGGTTGATAAGTATCAATCTATTGACTACAATCTTTTTTTTTTCCTTTTTTTTTGTGTGTGTGTGACTTCATTACATGTTACAATCTGTTTTTGCATTAGGTGTTTAAAAACATTTTTAAATCATAATAATATAAATTCCCTGTTGCAGGATCATGCAGTTCTGCTGTGGCTAAATTTGATAGGCTAAACTGCTTCATAAAACTGGTATCCCCTCTGACCCTTTAGTTATGTGATTTTGACTTTCACTTACATTTATTACACATTTTTGAATTATCACTTCTGTGAAACTTTTCCCTGAGAAATGCAATTAAATAAAACCTGGTCATGCTTGTTTGGAAAATTTATGCCATCACAAGGCATTTAAGTTCCATGTTAACAAAGGGATAATCTTTCCACTTAAAAGTACATGGCAGTTTATTATGGGAGCACTGCTGGGAGGGGAACATATGCTATTTTTTGCACTGTGGTAATTGCACAGTGAGATTTGGATTATGCAGGATTCATTTAAAAAAATAGATGCTTAAAACTAAATTCCTACGTTTATATTTGTGTGCCAGAATAACTGCACTTGCACTTAGAAGTGTTAAGCACTTAGCATCTCCCGCTGAAATCAGTGAAAGTTGCTGAATGTATTCTACTAATAATAGCAGCACTGTTGTGATATGGAAGAGTAACATATGTTACTCTGCTCATATGATATGGAGTAGCATAGTGGTCTGGGCTTTAATCATTACTCAGACAACCAATTGCTTCTGAGCATTAAATAAATCACTTTTTTTTATCAATATCCTATTTTTAAAATAGAAGCAGTATTTACTACTACCAGCTTTATATAGAAAGTCAGGAGAAAAAAAAAAAATTGAAAAAAAGAATTGCATTTTAACACAGGAACATATACTGCATTTTTTTGCTTCAGGACTTGATAAGCAATTAATTCTATTTTTCACAAATTTTAATTAAATTTTACTTCTGATCAGGTTAGTTGGATTTTGTTTCATTTTATTCCTTCCTTTCTCTTCCTTCCTCCCCTCCACTCATGTGGATAATATCCTTTAATGGACCACAGTTCAATTACACCGGAAGTTCAGCTCATTATGGTGAAGGGATGTTTTTTTCACTCTGCTTACAGGAATTTGAACACTTTGACTGTTCAACTGTAGAAAAGAACATCTACAGCTGAATGCTGTTTATAAAGTGTTTTTTAAATGTGTACATAATGAAAGTGATGATGATAAAGTCACTTTTGTTTGTGTGAATTTTTGAGAAGTAAGCTTCTCTTAAAATTCAGTATAGAATGTTGATTCTTTGACTTTTATCAAAATACTATAATTCGTGAGTCTTTATCAGCATCATTTGCCACCATCATCTGCAGCACAGATTTTACTTTCAACCTTGTATCTCCTCTATCTCGCTTTTGCCAGTTTTCTGACAGCTTGCCTGTTATGCAGTCTTTGAAAAAATATTTCAGGGTGTAACTTATTTTTCAATATAAAGCTTCGTACAAAATGATTCATAACCAACTCTGAAGTGTAGCAGTCAAGTTTTACAGTAGGAGTTGGAATCCATTATAATAGGTGTTGAAAGCCCTGAAGATGGAAGAAGGGCCAAGAACTTGTTCTGGCTAGTTGAGTGCCCTCAAGGTCAGGTTAAAGAATCATGCCCTTTCTTGTGTTCTCTTTCTGGCTTACCATAAATTGCACAATGACACAACTTCAGAAGTACAGGTATGCCAGGTAATCCTTGAAAAATGACTCATACTGATTCAGAAGTGATACAATTGTTTTCTGGACATTCACAACACACCTACATGTATTAACCCCCAGTCTCCTCAGTGTCTTAGAAAATTCGGCATTGCTATGGAGTGATGTGTTTGAGGAACCATAACATTAAACAGAGTAGCACTTTGGGGTTGATTGAAAACTGAATTGTGATTTTTCAGGGCACACTTACCACCAAATACTGTTAAAGCTTTGTAGGATTCTTGTTTGGCTTTGGCCTTTAGTTCCTTCTTTTTACAGAGTCTTCATCCTGATTGCTTTATGTTAGTAGGAAACATTTGGTCAAAATAATGGTATTCTAAGACATATAATTAATTTGCTAATGGTTTTGGCTTTTTATGCAGACACACGTTTGTAAAAGGCTTGAGTATATATGTGAAGGACTTTTTAATTTCCTGACCTGCCATAATTTTTTTTGCCCTTTCAAGGATCATGTTGAGTTAATATGATGTTTAAAAATTGTTGCATCACTGTATGGGTTATAAGGAAGCTACCTAAAGATGGGGATGACAGCCCCCATCTGATGACTATTATTTTAGTTCAGGAAAGTTGCTATAATGCAGCTGAAGATAAAGGTAGGGAAAAGACGACCATCACTATTTTATCTATCCAGTGCAATGGGAGGGAATGAAAAGCCTGGCATAAATGTACTTTCCATGTTGTTCTAAAATACTGGAGAACTTTATCCTTGCTTCTTTTTCTTTGAATTTTGTCAAAGAATTGATAAAAAAATACAAAGATGCCTTTACTACAACAGTAGGAATAATAAGAGAAAGTTAAAAATAAAAAGTGTGTACTTTATGACATTTTAGTTTCAGGTTTGTAGTAGTGGGCTATTGAAATGTTCTTCTTAACCAACATAAGTTTAACTTAAGCATCCTCAGGAATAATAAAGGAAAATTATTCAATGGTCTAATATTTTCAAATTGTTATAGACAACTTGGAAATAGACAAATGGACTTGATTTGTAGACAAAACTAAGCAAAATATGTAATTTTTCAAGGTCTGCATTCTATATTTTCACTCTGCTTTTTAGATAGATGATACATAAATGTCATAATAATTCCACTCTAAGTATTCTACATGGTAGACTATAATAGTCTCCTATGGGTAGGAAAAAAGAACCGGAAAATATTGGGGATCCATGAAAGCATGTCAGCCATGGCCAGTAATAAATTCAGCAACTCTCCATGTAACTTCCATATTTATTATCTTCAATAGTCACTAGTATATCACAATGACTATTAATTCCTTTACACTGCCTCTTTTATAATATAATGAGAAATTATGGTTAACTATATTTGAAATCACTTCCTGCCTGATACTGAATGGCAATGATTTATTTTCCTTATATGTATAATAATGTTGTGTTATGTACCATCATTACACCATAAAATACAATGGGTTTTATCACCTAGTGATTCTCAAAAGTGTTTTTCAATGACTAAGAACATGAAGTGAATAGAAATTTGTTTTCTAAAGCTATGAGGTTTGTTTAATACTTTAAAGAAGCAAAGGATCTGGAATTCGCCCAGAATATTGGACTTAAAAACTAGCTGAATTACCACAGTACAGAGACCAGAAGTTCCTAGAAAGAAGCCTGAATTTATACCTCATTACCGTAACGCTCCTCATTCTGTTGTCAGCTTGGGGCACAAGGTTGATATTCAAGATCTCTACTTCCTGCAGAGGTTGCAAATGCAATTACAGATTCTCAGTGACCTGATTCACCCTGCTTATGCCCACTGACAACTTATAAGGGTAGCAAGTGATATGATTCCAGGCCTATTGATGATCACAAATACTCTCTGTAGGCTTTAGTGAGATTGGGGTGAGTAATTGTTTTCTTTATTACTGACTAAAGTAAAAAACTAGGGAAATTATTTCAGGCACACAATGTTTAATTTTCCTGGCAACGTGAAAACCGAACTGAAAGTGGATTCATGTTAAGTAAAATATTTATTTTAAACAATCTTTTCCGTAATTTTTTTAATTAAGTCAAAATTTCTGTATGAGGAGAGAAATGCCAAGAGAAAGAGTGTAACTTTGGGTTATTAATTTTTTAGGGCATCTTAATTTATTTTTGTGTTTGCGCTGTAAATTTTTTTCTGTATTCTTTTGGGCAAATGTCTAATATTAAAGAGAAACATTTCAGCCACCTGAAACTATATTCCTAAATTAAAAGGTGATTAGCAGACTTGTAAATTCTATATATCTCTATTGTATTAAATAATGGTTTCACACACTCAGATGTGTTGGGGTTTTTTTTTTCCTTTACTTTCTCACTTTCTGACTAGTTTCTCATTCCCATGTCTGAAAAGTAAAGTCTCAATTTTAAATTTTTAGTTTCTAGTGCCTTTAATGGGACTTCTAATAGAAGTAGAATTTGCAATGTTAAACAATGCTTTTTGTCCTGGAAATGTTTCAATATTACTTTCTGTGTATATGCAAAGTGGGTTGTTTTTTTACAGAGCTAAATGTCTCTTTAAACATCATAACTTTTTGTATCATTCTCTTCAGTGCCATTTTAACCCATGTAGTTGTAGGGGCCCATCATGTCCACCATAATACAGGTATGACCTGTACCATGCTTTTAATGGGACATATGGTATCATGTCCATATTTTCTACCAATTCACAGAATCAAAAAGTCACAGAACAGTTGAGGCTAGAAGGGACCTCTTGAGATTTTCTACTACAGCCTCCCTCCTCAAAGCAGGATCAACTAGAGCAGGTTGCTCAGGGTCAAGTCCACTCAGGTTTTAGATATTCCCAGGGATGGAGATGCCACAACCTCTCTTGGAAGCCTGTTCCAGTGTTTGATCAACCTTCCAGTAAAAAAGATTTTTCTTATGTTTATATGGAATTTTCTGTGTTTCCATTTTTGAACATCATCTCTTGTTATAGGAGACAGTGTGGAAAGACTTCCTAAGCCTTGCTTCCCTTTATCCACTGAGCCAGTAATGTCATTATAGTAAACTATCATGTTGGTCAAGCATGATTTCTCCTTCTTAAATCCATGCTGGCTTGGATTTTTTACCCTCGGTCCTGGTTTCAGCTGGGATAGAGTTAATTGTCTTCCTAGCAGCTGGTACAGTGCTAAGTTTTGAGCTAGGTATGAGAGGAATGTTGATAACACACTGATGTTTTCAGTTATTGCTCAGTAATGTTTAGTCTAAAGTCAAGGCTTTTCAGCCTTTGATGCCCAGCCAGCAAGAAAGCTGCAGGGGCACAAGAAGCTGGGAGGGAACACAGTCAGGGCAGCTGACCCAAAGTGACCAACGGAGTATTCCATACCATATGACGTTTTAGGAACTGCG
The DNA here is from genome assembly GCA_013401275.1 of Pandion haliaetus. NCBI lineage: Eukaryota > Metazoa > Chordata > Aves > Accipitriformes > Pandionidae > Pandion > Pandion haliaetus. The sequence continues at coordinate 21,148 of VYZV01033098.1, forward strand.
GCGGGTGCGTTGCGGAGGAGGGACTTCCGGGTTGGTCGGTCGGCGGGTGGTGAGCAGTTGCATTGTGCATCACTTGTATATTCCAATCCTTTTATTATTATTGTTGTAATCTCATTAGTGTTATCATTATTACTTTTTTTTTCTGTTCTATTAAACCATTCTTATCTCAACCCACGAGTTTTACTTCTTTTCCCGATTTCCTCCCCCCCCCCACTGGGTGTGTGGGGGGGAGTGGGTGAACGGCTGCGTGGTGCTTAGTTGTTGGCCAGGGTTAAACCACGACACCCTCTTGTCCTTAATGTGTTTGTATATGGTTTTGAGGGTTATTTGTTCCAACACCACCCCATGAGTTGAGGCTGACTAGCCCATACTTCCTTGGATCTTCCTTCTTGTCCTTCTTAAAGACAGGAGTGACATTTCCTTTCTCCAGTCCTTGGGAACATCCTTCAGTTGCCACAATCTTTCAAAGATAATAGAAATTAGCCTTGCAGTGACATCAGCCAGCTCTCTCAGCACTGGTAGGAGCATACCATTAGGTTCCATGGACTTGTGTATGCCCAGTAGCTTATGTGTTCCTTACCATGGTGCTTCTCTACTGGGGGTTAGTCTTCATTACTCCAGACTTTCCCACTGGTCTCAGGGGTTGAATATCTGAAGGAAGTCCTTACTAGTAAATTCCAGAAAGAACACCTTGACCTTTTCCATGTCTTTTGTCAGCATCCTGACCCCGTTCAACAGTAGGTCCACATTTTCCCTAGTCTTTCTTTTGTTGCTGATACACCTGCAGAAGCCCAAATAGTTGCACTTTATGTCTCATGAATTTCAACTCCACGTGGGTTTTGGCTTTCCTAAGACTATCCTTGCATGCTTGGACAGTGTTTCTACATTTCTTCTGTGTCACCTGTCCCTTATTCCACCTCTTGTATGCTCCTTTTATGTTTCAGTTTACTCAGGAGCTACTTGTGCATCCATGCAGGCCTCCTGCCACCATTGCTTGATTTCCTGCTCATCAGGGTGAGCCATTCTTGAGCCCGGAGAAGGTGATACTTGAAAACCAACCAGCTCTCCTGGACTCCTCTCCAGGACTGTATCCCATGAGATTCTTCCAAGCAGGTCCCCGAACAAGTCAAAGTGACCTGGAGTCCTAGGTTTTGATCCTACTTTTTGCCTTGTTCCCTTCTCTCAGGATCCTGAACCCTGTCAACTGATGGTCACTGCAGCCAAGCCTGACCTTCACATTCCTAACCAGTTCTTCTATGTTTGTAAGTATGAGGTCCAGCAGGGGGCCTCCAATATGGGTTATATGCGTCCAAGCTGAAATCCAGGATTCTGCATGTGGTAGAGGTCTAAAATTCCCGATTCCAGTCTTGATTCTTGAAAGACAATTTTATTGGATATTTATGGTAAGTCCTATGGAAAATAAAGTCAGATTAGATGGGATGTAGGAACATGGCTTTTCTGGGAAATACTCTTGGAGATAAAAATGCATTTTAAGCATAGATCTGTAAGATCGAAGTAGAGACCAAAGCATGGACTTAGGAAAATTAGGAGATTTCAGTGTAACACATTCATACATAGATAGTTAAGACTGTTAGAAATGAGTATGTATTTAAAGTGGGTATGTATCTGAAAAAAATAAATTCACACACTCCATGATAAAATCAAATGTGATTTTGGAGTAAGACAAAACCGTTTTTTTGCATTGCCTTACAAGTGTATCACGTTTTAAAATGATGGATGGTATTGTAAATTAAAGTTGTTCTTTTCTTATGGTGAAGGTCTGCCAAATTCTAAATATATTTTTTTAATCTGTCACTCCATCTCCAATAATTTTCTTCAAAATAACAGACAAACAAAGCCATAAGTTTTTCTGACACTAATAAAATACACAATGCTTGGCGGTCCTCATGTTGGCTTTGCAGCAGCAGTTAATTAACAAATGTTATTCCCATAGCTGGTCTGCTATGTTTGATCTCCATGTGCTAAGATATTTGACAAGATAGGTGCTATACCTAGCTTGAAATTTTTTTTTAATCAAAAACATCAATTCGAATGTCAGCTTACTCAAAACACAAGGGTTGGGGAGAGTCTAATATTTGCTAAGTGGAAAAAGACAAAGAGGGTATTGGGAAAATGATTATTTTCAAGCTTCCAGTTAGATACTACAATCAATGGAGGTTTAAAACTAAATAAACAAGAGAGCTAGTGAGACATCTGTGTCAAAATACACTAATGCTCCAAATTGGTATGGATTTCACTGGGAAAAATCGTAAAGCTATTTCATACTCCAGCTAGACTAAGTAAACTAGATCTACTCCTCCCCCTTCCCCTAACAGAAGCCTAAATATTCACTGATGTGAGAGAATATTAGCTAGGAATGGAAGGAAAATATATCCAGATATTTCCTCTGTTTCCACATAGGCAATTTAATCATGCTCTAATCCTCAGAAATTAGATGGTCAGATTGTTGATTGGTACATAATAAGTGCTATCAGTTTTCAGGGTATAACTTTTTGACCAGTATTTAAGGTAAATTAAACCAGAAACGTTTAAAAAAAATGGGTTTCTTCTTTATATTTGAATTGTGATGTCTTCAAGGAAAACCATATTTAGAGGTTTTAGAAGTTTTGCCATAATCTTTTACAGTAGCAACAAATAACATTGATAAGGGTATTACCCCTCAGTTTAACTTTGATATTTGCGCTTGATATATGGGAAGGATAATAGCTGTTACAAGAAGTCTCTTTCATTAGCAGAGTCCACAATAGAAACCAAAAATTGTGAACTTTGAAATGGCCTAAAAAGCCAGTTTATTCACACTGTTTCTGAATCCCCAGTTCATATTATTCTTTGGTTTTATGCTATTAAGTTATGGATTTCTAATTCTTATGCAGAACTTGCTATTCAGAGTAGTAAGAATTATAGGAAGATGGAGTATTGTTTGCATCTGTGTTTATTTTCAGAACTTCCTGTGTAGGATTTTCAGTTGCCCTGAGAAAGTTTAGTTGGTTAGTTGGTTGGTTTTGGTTTTGGTTTAAACTCCAGTACTTGGACAGCAATTCTTAAGAGCAAGATTCCTCAAACTTCATTCCTGTAAGGTATTTATTTATATGTCAATCTAGACACAAAATACATGGGCTTTTCTTAATTCACAAAAAGAGTTCTGATTATTTTAAAGATCTATTTACAGTTATAAAACCATCATGGGTATGGTCAGAATAAAAAGATCAGAGATGTAATTCAAAATGTCCCAAATATGTAATTTACATCTTCAAAGGTGCACATCACAATTCTTGTTCCCTGGTCATCCAGGTTAGGAGACCAATGATCATCACTCCCCCCATCTTTGCTCCATAAGACAAAGATGGGTTCTTCAATTTTTTGCAAAACCTACCCTAAGATAGGTCTGTTACAGGAATCTCTTCCTGCAAAATGCAGATTAGCAAAAGAAGTTGGAATTGATTCAAACTGAAAAAGTACCAAAAGAGGTATTCCCAACATTTTTTGAGGATATGGGCACACAGAGAATATACTAAGGAATATTTCTGGGACCAAAGTGGAGTGCACATTGAATTTTGTGGTCGAGTCTGAGAAAACTGAGCTTTTAAGTAGCATTGTTCAACAAATCCACAATGTGTTACACAGAACAGCATATTGCCAAGATCTTTTATCAGCCTGTTTTCCTAGTAGAATGCCCTTACTATATTGATTCAGCCAAACCCAAATGAACTGAAGGTAAGTCTGCCAAACTGCCCATTTAACATTGCAGTCTTCTACATACTGAACAGCAAAATACAGTAAATATCTAAGAGAGAGACCTAGTCGTTTTGACTTTGAAATTTAAATGGATCTGCAGGCTTGTCAGCCTTTCAACAGTTCTTTTGTGGGAGCTTAATGCCATAGCTGAGGAAGTGTCTCACATCTATATGATCTTTCAAATGGGATATTGAAGTGAGTAAAAGCTATTGGGACCGTGGGCATTCTGCACCTGCGAGGTTCACTTTCTATTTAAATACTCATGAATTTGCTGCACAACTAATTTGTCTACAACTGTTATGCAGGGTTTAGAAAATGCTTTGCTGGTTTGCATTTAGAAAATGGAACAGTTCTAAATATCAGAGAATGGGGTACAAATTACTCTTACTTATCACCTGTTTTAATCTAGATTATTCACCAGGTAGCCAATACTTTGAGTAAATCAAATTCAAATTTTTGTATTTTTACTCACCGAAATTTCTCACAGAAAGAGAATAATGTGTATGTAAAGAATTTCGCTTTGAAAGTGTCAGTAGTGTGTTAGTATGACAGGTAATGAGGCAATTTGGCAGAACATCAGAAACTAATTGAGCTCAGCTCACATCAATGCAGCTTTTTCAGCTGAGACTGTGTCTTCTAAAATGAACAGTAGAATTACATAAGACAATATGACATGTACAATTTTAATTGGAAGCTCTAATTTAAAATATTTAAAGCATGTTTAGAATAATTTGTGAATCTACACAGACACATTCTTAACCAATTAATTAAGTCTCTTCGGTGGGTTGTATAATGACTTAGTGTCAAAAATATAAATTATGAAAGTGTCTGCACATATAAATATTCAAGCAACTTTTAAAGAGAAGGGATTTAGCTTTAGTAGAAAGAAGGTCTCACAACTGCACACTGGTATGTAAAATTAACATGGAATTTTGTAAGATAGCTATTAGAATCTGTTAGTACTGTTAAAAATACTGGTTAATTTAGAAAGTAGAGCTTTTTTTTGGTCACATCACAAAGCAAGATTGTAAAATATAATTTCAAAACATTTCAAAGATCATTAAATGATTTTGGTAACACTGATTTATAAGTATTTAAAATTAATCTCTGAGGGTACTGTATGGTGTTACCAGAGCATTGCCACACATGNATATATTTTTATGAGCTGCTTTTCAGAAACTTATAACATTTCCTGCCTGTCAAATTGGTCAAATACAAATGAAAACATCAGTATACTTAGTAATATGTATCATAGTATTATATTAAAAGACTGTATGAAGAAGGGGAAATATTATCTCTGTTTTTATGGGTAGCAAAGCTGTTGCTTAATAGACTGAATTGGTTTTGCCTCAGTCACCAGCAATGTCAGTGGTGACACTGGGATCAGAAACAGAACTTCTTTACTTACAGGGTAGAATCCTCTTCAGTNTTACAGGGTAGCATCCTCTTCAGTGGCTCACATTTTTCCTCTCATTCTTCTTTTTCTTTTTTTACCATGTCTTTTAGGGCAAAAAAAATTACAACACATATTTTGTTCTACTGTGCAAGTAGTCTGAAGCAATAGGATTTCTTGTGAAAAGCAACCATGCTGCTCTAATCAAAATTAAATATTTCTTGGTAGTCTGTTGTATTTCATAACATTACCAGTTTTTAAACAGTGCTATTTCTTTAATTCATTACATCAAAATGTCTGGATTTCAAGCAGTAAGAGTTATTTCATATATTTCTGCTTAAAAATGTAAGTAAATACATTGCTTCAAAAGTAAAGGCATTTTAACAAATTGATTATCATGCATTAATTAGCTTAATCCCATATCAGTATTACTAAACCTGCAATATTTAAATTCTTAACTTTATCTGACTCCATCCTAATCGGTACCTGCTGAAAATAAGTTTTTGAGATCTATGTGGGATCCTGGGTGCTTGTGATATAAAGTATGATATGTCAAGCTTATTCTTATAATTAAATAACTGTGATGTACAGAATAACCTTGTCTCACAACCACACAACATTTTGAAACTGGGAAACCTAAAGTGATTTTTTAATCACAGTTTCTGGATAGAGCCAATTTAGGATGAAATTCAATGGGAGTTGTCAGATATCTCTAACATTTTTGTACACCTCTTCATAATACCAGAGGATTGCATCATTAATTATGTATGGATTTTATATTACTGAATTTCTTCCCCCCAGAGAAACATATATTTTAGCAAATTCAGGATATATAAAATAAATTTATGAACACTTATTAACAGCAGACAAATGGGCTGCACTTGTTTTGATTAGCTTCCTTTGACAATTTTTCAATAACTGTTTTCTAGTGCCTGCTGCTATGAATATCAATACCTCCTTTCACGATCTCTCCAGCTAATTTCCATCATTGACTATGAGGGCTTGAATGGCATGGACACTGGAAGTCTGCCTAAAAACATAGACAACTTGAATGATTATCTTGCATCATCCATGGTAACTCTGTCAGGTTGTCTGAGAATAATTGTGAAAGAAATGCAGGTCATTATGGAATGAACATGATACGTCCATAATGGTTCCCTTGAAGCTGCTGGAGTTTACTTGTCCAATAATCTGTAATTATAAAAGTAATTCAATATATTTTACTGAAAAGCTGACAAAGCAAGTCTACTGTACTCCAGTATATTTTCACTGTAGTCCGGTATATTTTCAGAAATGTTACCTAGCTTCCTCTTTAAAATTCTTTACATTATTAAAAATTTAATAAAATTGTGACATGCTGAGTTTATATTAGGACTCTTGAACTGTCTTTTATCTGAAAAGGACATACAATGTCATATAAGATATTAAACATAACATTATGGAATAATATTTAGGACTTCCTGGTACGAGATTATTTTTCCTGGTTCAGAATTTCAGTTATTGCAGTAGATTTATTCAGTTTTCCTGTATTATTTACAAATGGATTTTTGTCCATTGATTCTAAGAACTGAATTTTTCAGATGATTTCATTTAGAAAATTTTGCCATGTTCTGGATGTAGTATCTGTAATTTTTTTTATTTTAAAACTATTTTTAATTTAACAGTAATTTTAATATGGAAATAATTTTCTCAGCTCTTTTGTCAACAGGAAATATGTAATGATCACCATAAACTATTTGGCTTATTTTCTGCTAAATACATAGAGAAAAGAGCTTATTATTGCATTTTTTAATACTGTCAACACTTATCCATTTCGCCACTAAATCTGAAAAGGCCTCTATATTTCTGACTTTTTAAATTCAATTCTATTAAGGAGAAATATAATTTTTTAATTCTATAATGTAAACTAATAATGTAATTAAAATTACTCTCTAAATCCAGTGCAGCAGGCACGAACAAAGAAATAAGTTTTGCTGAACTGTTATTCTTAGATTTTTAGTAATTCTGATGTGATTTCACAATTTTAACAAAGGCATTTTAACTAGATAAGCTCAATCTTATCATAAATGCTTAAAAAACTTGTAGACCAGTACAGCAGATTAATGATAGTGTGTAATATGAAAGCACTGGCTTTGCAGCTAAGTCATTTCATGTTAGAAACCATAAAGTGTGTCCAGTGAAAGATGATTTGTGTCAGCTAAAACTGTAGCCTGAAGCCACACTTGGTGGGTTATTACTTTAATCTAGTTATTGCAGCCTTGAACTGTATGTTAGTAAGCTGAGGGTAAAAATGTCAAAAGCACAGTTGAGACTGATCACTAACAGTTTCTAGGAACAACAGAAAACGTCCCATGTATTATTTTTCTGAAGTTGGTCAACTCAAATTGAAGCCATATTGACTGTGGGTTATTTTAAAAATATCAGTTATTTCTAGAAGATAACACTTATGTGAAAACTTCCATAACTAGGAATTTAAACACAAAAAAATTTATTGTCATTCCAACATTTGAAATTATGGAAAGTTAAATTTGCCATTGTCATCTGTTTATCAAATGAATACCAGTGTACTGTGTTTATGGACTGGTACTACAGCATATTTTTCATTCTTTAGTACATTACTATTGCATTAAACAATACTTAACAAAAAAAAAAAAGTTACTTCTGTCAAAAGACATAATCACATCTCTGGTTACTAATACCTGCACTAAACTTCAGCTTCTAGACTATGGTTACAGACAGAATCACAGAATGGTTGAGGTGGGACAGGACCTCTGTAGGTCTTTTGCTCCAACTTCTCTGCTCGGGTAGGGTCACCCAGAGCAGGTTGCCCAGGACCATGTCCAGACAGCTTTTGAATATCACCAAGGATGGAGACTCCACGGCCTCCCTGGGCAGCCTGTGCCAGTGCTCAGTCACCCTCACAGTAAAAGTGTTACCTGCTGTTCAGAGGGAACCTCCCGTGTTTCAGTTTGTGCCCATTGCCTCTTGTCCGGCCACTGAACACCACTGGAAAGAGCCTGGCTCCATCTTCTTTACTCCCTCCCTTCAGATATTTGTACACATTGATGAGATCCCCCCCGAGCCTTCTCTTCTCCAGTCTGAACAGCCTCAAGGTTCTCAGCCTTTTCTCAGAGGAGAGATGCTTCAGTCCCTTAATCATCTTTGTGGCTCTTTGCTGGACTATCTCCATCCAGTATGTCCAGGTCTCTCTTGTACTGAGGAGCCCAGAACTGGACACAGTAATCTAGGTGTGGTCTCAACACTGCTGAATAGGACAGCAGACAACTGGTGGAATCAGAAATTGATTTATAGAACTTATACTATACAGTGCTTATCATTTAGAATCTACTACTTGCAAAATGCTAAAAATAGGTGAAATACAGGTTTTCTTTATTTCACTTAATTGGAAATTATGAAGGAGTTACCTCTGAAAGTAGATTCATTTATCTGTTTTCAGTGTTGTCTTTATTTTCATTGTAGAAAAATTAAAAGAAAATGGACAGTGGACTGACATTAACTAAACGTTGGTAAAGGTTTAAGAGCTAAAACTTAACATATATGTATGTATATTTCCTATATATTAATTTTTTTTAGTCTTCATTGCAGTGCAATTACAGACATTTTAGGGGAGGGGGTTTGTTATGGCTTTTAAAAGCCAGTGTTTCTAATAGCATATATAAAGAGATAACATAATGTGGGAATTTTCACTTTGAAGTACTATAATAAGATACTGGATTTAATGTGTCTCAGGGGCTGCAATAATTCTGTCTCATTCATATTTTAAAATATTTATGCAGACTGACATAATAACTATCTGTGTATTCCTGATGTGTGGGTTTATTCTAGACATGCAGTAATTCTAGATAAATTGGAAATCTGTAGCTGCATTCAAAATTCATAGTGACCCACTAAATTACTATATTTCATTACCCTCTTTTTTCAAGGTATTTGCACATTTTTCACAGATAAAGACTGCATTATTTTCTCACATATTATTTAAAAGGGAAAAAGGTTGCACGTTTGCCTTGAACTGTCAGTGTTCCTTTTCTCCGGCTCCACGTTTGAGATCCTCGTCCCATATCTTTCTTCCTTCCTTAGATGAAGAATACTCTTTTGTGCTCGAAGAAATGATGCTTACCTAATCTGAACCTTCTACTGCTAAACAATGTGAGGCTGTAGTGGAACCTGGAAAATATTATATTGCCCTATTGGTACTGCTAGAGACACATTTTTTAAATGGCATTCTTTCTGCATTATACTTCTTTAAAAGTATGAGGTGGAATCATGAATCCATTACATTTCCTGATAACTCCCTGTTAATTGCCATGGGAGCCATTGCACTGCACAGTTCACTGATCTTACTGAATACAGGCATAAGCTTCTGGAATAGAACCTGGAAAGCACAAGCAGAAAATTGTCAATAACCCAGTGTTTTTTCGGAACTTGTTTTGGTGCTGAAAAACTGCACACACTACTATGCCTTCTTTTCTGCCCCTGAACACTGACCCTATTGTCAGACACAATTGTACAGTTTACTTTATTTGGCTCCATAAATGAATGAGTTCTTTATTACATATGCTGTGATATAGCTTGTCAAGAAATTTACAAGCTTCTGATTGATATTGAATGTGGCATAGACAAGAAAAGTGAAACCGTCCTTTATTCATGACACAAAAGGTATGCCTTCTACAGGCACGTGCAAGCATCTGGTAAGGTTTGGTATTGTTGCTGTAAAATTTTTGGGCTTCAGGCCAATACTGGTTAAAAATAGTGATACTGTAAAATAAAAGTCTTATATTATGCCAGGTTTAAATTTGAGAAGCAGAGCATGCACATGTAAGAGAATGGATAATCCAGCCATGCTCCTTCCAAAAAAACCCAATATCTTGACTCATAGTTTTAAACAACTTGCTTATATACAGATTCATAATATGCTTTCATGTACATACAAGTTCATAAATTAGTATTTATACAGTACATAAACAAGCTTCTTATAGGGCTTTGTATATCCTAAAAAAGAAATGCAAACTTTAAAGCTTGTGGTTTGGTATTAAGCACTCGGTATTCTGATGCTTTTAACATTTGTTAACTTTTTTATCACATTCATAGAGATACTCCAAGTTCATGGTATTACCACATTCTTCAGGCTTCAGTTACTATTCTTTTTCATTTCAATAATTGCATAGAAACATGATATGTGATATGTCACCTACTAGCCAGGATTTTTAAATCTGCTATAAATTTATATATATTGCAGAAATTATAGTTAAGGTTTAGAAAGTACTGTGAGATCAGGTGAAAATAAAAAGTGAAGCTTGGGAAAGCTATATGAATGGATGAATGTAATAAAAGCAAGAAGGTTCCAAAACCCATAGAAGTAAACTGAAAGATATTTATTGGTTTCTTGGGACTTTCTTTGGATTAGGATTCCTCTTCATCTTTATCAAGGTTGCCCTTACATATTTCTGCTGTTACAGTTCCTAAGTCTAATCCCTTTCTATATCAGATACATGTAACCAGTACAGTCTCAACTGCAAAGTTGCTTTATATACTTGATGTTTGAAGGATGTCATTACAGCACTGCCCATTTATTTCTCTGATTATTCTATAGTTCTGTTTTCCCTAGAAGAAAAGAATATCCGCTTTTTTCATGTGTGATACTTTTTCCCTCAGACCAAATAAATCTGTATAATCCTCCAGCATTTCCTCTCCTGATGACCAGGAGAAAAGGTGAATCCTAGTATGTGGACATTTTAGGTCCATGGTAGAGGTAGGCCTAAACTGGAACTTCAGCTTTAACCTTTGTTCAGTACTTAGACATTGAGTTATGTGAGGACAGATTTTTAGTTTTTTCTTAAAGACACATGAGGGGACATTTTGAGGACCAGAAAAGGACATAATTGAGAATTAACTTCTATTTACTATTTCTAACACATGGGAGCTTTGTAGATTTGACATGTTTTGATAATGGTCTGGAACTAAACATCTTTTCAGCATTTCAGTTGCAAAATTTGGAAACAGACCAGGATCCAGGTGATGTAGCTCAAACCAGCCCCATCTGTGATATATGTGCAATTGGGAAAGATTATTGCTACAAAACAATGGTAGGGAGCATTTTTGGTAGTGCATAAATAAAAGGTAAATAAACAAACAAGATGCATATATTTCAGAATGACAC
>VYZV01033099.1:0-17971 GCA_013401275.1 Pandion haliaetus
CCTGGAGCCCAGCCAGGGTCAACCTACCGCAGCCAGGAAGAGTCCTTTGTCACAAGGTGACAGAGGGCACAGTGCTTGGACCACCAGAGTCCTGCTGGATTTCATTTTCATGAAGGGCTACCACTTGTATGAAGAGATACTCAGCCAGTTTTAGCCTGTGGGTATGTTCATCGTTGGTATCTTTAAAGAAAATTGCAATGTCTTAAAATTTGCATAAAATACATTACATCCTCTTTCTTGTGGTAACACTAGAAGCATCCGTTCGGAGAATGTTGTTATCGCAGCAACTTTGTACTGCAGCCATAAAATGAATAAATAACTGGGGGGAATACAAGTAGTTTCTGTCTTTGGCAAGTGGTTACATACAGGCACAATTTTAATGTTAAGAGGCTTAGGATAGCAAAGTGAGGAAGAAAAACAGCCATCTGGGGGAGCAGATGTTTATAGGTTGCTGTAAAAGCTGCTTTGGAGGAATTATTTTGATGAAATCAAGCAATTACAGCGTTATTTTCTGTTAGAATTCTAACCATGCTGAACTTTTATTTAACTTCTCTTCCCCTCTGAGAATTCAATTAAATTCAGATTAGTTTATAATCATGAAAAAGAATAACTGCTGAGAGAACTTTGAACCCATTGTGTTAAGGTAATACAGTTATTTCTAGTGGTGTAAGATTTCAAATCTTAATAGTGGCATATTTCCCTCAGAACATTTAATAAATATATTTGTCATGAATACTAATTAGTACTGTAGTCTTTAATCACCACTAACTCCTACCCAGGAGTTGGGAGATAGATCCCAGTGTTAAAACGTAAGAAAACCAGCAGTGATGTAGTATGTTTGTTGACCTGCTTGAAGGCAGGAGCACCTCTCGGAGTGTGCCGTGGCTCAGGGCATGCACGTCGCTGGGCTGCTCTCTGCTGTCGTCGTTGGGACAACCAGCGGATGAGTGCTCAGAAGGTTCCCGTCTCGTACAAGGAAGTAAAGCCGCCAGCCCTTTTCACTAGATCTGCTCCTTCGTTCCTGTATTTCCTCACCCTTCTCTCGGGAAGACCTGAGCTGAGCATGGTTCCTCATTCCAGGGACAATTTCTCCTGTAGAGGATACAAGCCCAGCTCTCGGGGAAGAACCCAACATTTGGTTAGAGGATGTGGCGTGTCCTAGGATTGGGGGAGAAAGGTGCTAAGCGTGGCAGTTTTTATCTCGTAGAGACTTGGTGCTGATGAAAGGGGACTTGGCAGATTACTGTTGTTTTTCTCAGTCAGGAACAGTTAAGAGGTTAGAAATACCTTCTGAATATCAAGTAAAATGAGAATTTTGTTTTCATGGCGCTGCTTTCCCTTTTATCGTTTGCGTGTAGTGCTTAACACCTTTCATCACTGCCTCCATGGCAGTAGGTCCTTGTCGTGGTTTAACCCCAGCCAGCAACTAAGCACCACGCAGCTGCTCACTCACTCCCCCTCCCCCCCACCCAGTGGGGTGGGGGAGAAAATCAGGAAAAGAACTAAAACTCGTGGGTTGAGATAAGAGCGGTTTAATAGAACAGAAAAGAAGAAACTCGTAATGATAATAATAACACTAACGAAATGACAACAGTAATAATAAAAGGGTTGGAATATACAAGTGATGCACAACGCAATTGCTCACCACCCGCCGACCGACGTGCCCGTTATTCCCCGAGCCGCGATCCTTCCCCCCCCGTTTCCTAAAATGTCCCATGGTACGGAATACTCCGTTGTCTACACTGGGTCAGCTGCCCTGACTCTGTTCCCTCCCAGCTCCTTGTGCCCCTGCAGCTTTCTTGCTGGCTGGGCATCAGAAGCTGAAAAGTCCTTGGCTTTAGACTAGACATTACTTAGCAGCAACTGAAAACATCAGTGTGTTATCAACATTCTTCTCGTACTGAACCCAAAACACAGCACTGTACCAGCTACTAGGAAGAAAATTAACTCTATCCCAGCTGAAACCAGGACAGTGCTTTACAAGGAGAGGATGAAGAGAGAGATGGCCTTGGCCCCAAAAGCTTACAGCTGAAATGTGAGGCAGCAAACAGCGAATGCCAACAGGAAGAAAAAGTGGCGAGACCTCTGCTTCTGCATGAAATTACAGGTCAAGCATTGTGTTCTTTGGCTGTATCTCACTCCTGCAGCACCAAGGGAGAGCGAGGTGTAGCGATCCTTCCCCTCCACGGTCCCAGCTCTGATTTTGCACCGCTCCACCGTATGTTTGACTGGTTGGATGGCTCTCACTGAGGCACTGAGAACAGGGTCAGGCTGGTTTTTGGCACGGTCGCTTTTTCTGTCTGTCAGCAGCTTGTTCAGCCGGTTCTGAACAAGAGGAGGGCTGTTTGGGTAAATGCTCTTTGCGGTTTATAAACCCTAAGTAATTTTTATTAGGCCGGCTTAGCGTGGAGTTTTATGGGTAAAGCTTTGGAAGATCTGAAAGCCAACACATAATTATTACACGCTGGTAGCTGCCTCAGCCACATCTTCACGATACCAGGAGCTGTGCTCATTCTGTGCTTGTTAGCAAGAGGTGAGCGGGAGGTGATGGAGGAGCAGTGTCAAGTAAAGAAGCCGTTATTCTAGAGCATAATCTTGCTAGTTTTAGAGCAGAAATGAGTTCTAGAGCACCAGTCACATCCCTGTTTGTCTCCTTGCCAGTGGATATAGCAGTTGGCCTCGGGGAGAGGCCAAGTTTGCATGGTTTGTGTAGCCTCCGTGGAGGTGGGAACCCGCGGCCCCAGACAGACAATAACACTCCTATTAATTCTATACCCGAAACCCAGGTCAGGAAATAGAGATGTGGCTTTAGGTGGAGGCAGCAGCTATATTTGACTTAGGAATCATGTGGAAACATGAAGGCTTTGCAAAGACGGATCCTTAGCAGAGCCACGGAGCATGAAAAAGCAAACCACCAAATACCTGGTTTTAGTGCTGGCAAACTTAATTTTGCTTTTAAGTAAAAAAAAATAGGCAATGGAATTAATTCAGATTTTTTCTTGTTTCGTTGCTGTAATTATGAAAATTAAATAACTATCCTGATGTGGAGAAGGATAGTACTATGAGATAGTTGCTTGATGAGTATGTAATATTTTTGCTACACAGGATTGTCAGCTAAACATTGTATAAAGTGATAGTATTTCACATTTTATGGGTAACTACTGCTGTCGTGCAGTGGTTCAGGATGGAGCCAATGATATCCTACGATGTCTGCAATGAATTCCTAAATAGCATTGCAATAATCTGTAGAAGATGGTTTCATTCAGCGTGAAATTGAGAGAGATCTTTTTACTTCACAGCATTCATGTATGTCTATCACACATCCTTAGAGCTTATGGATCCTTAACACTTGTGAAACTAGCAGACAATGGTGAAGATCTACATTTTGATTTTATGAAAACCTATATCCTGGTTATAGAACAGAATTAAAATGCTTGTATAATGTTGAAATTAAATATTGTTTGGTAGCATATGCTGATCTCCATAGTGCTTTGTTTGTAAAAATAAAAGCAGAAGCTGCCAGTAGTTGAGTCTTCATCAGCTGAAGATAAATACCTGTTTATGTGCAACTCAGTTGCAGTGAGTAAATGAAAATTGAAAGCTGCATTACTTGTTTGACTTTCTAGCTTCTCCAGACTTCTATTGCAACTCCTCTGAATTATCCCACAAAACTTCATTAAAAAAAATTAATAGATTTCTAGTGGTTCCTGTTCAACTGTGTAACCTAAATTTCTGCTCTCAAAGTATTTTCTGAATATGAATGAGCTTTCAAGTGACTAATAAACCTGTTCTAAGTCCTTGTTTGAATAAAGAGCAACCTACATGTTTGAACAAGAGTAGCGTGCGTGTGCTTTATATGTTGAAAAAGTGTGTAATGTATGTACAAACTCCACACAATGCATGTTCCAACTACATATATACATTTTATATAAAATACAAACTGTATAAGTAACATATGTATATATTGTGCATGTATATAGAGATTATTTTTTTTACAAATGCAAATATAGGACCTGCTTTTCAACTCGTTAATGTCAAAATCTCCATCAAATCAGGCTTTCTCTGATTCTGTAGGCCTCACAGGGAGTCAGTGTCAGACCAGGTGTCAAATTCCATGTCCTGAGCTGTGGGTCCATCACACACCTCCAGACTTGCTTGTTATTTTGAGATTTTATTTTTTTTTATTTTTTTTTAACTTTTATGTTGCCTTTCAGAGAACAATGCGAGGAGCTTCGCATACAGCGGATGAAGAAGCATCAGAAGGAATTGTGTGAAGACCGGCTGGCCCAGCTAGCTCTGAAGGAGGAATTGAGAAAGCAACAGAAGGAGGAGGAGCAGATGTTTGCAGAGCTTTGGAAAGAGGATAGGTTGGCTAAGGAAAAGCGAGAGGCAGTGGAGATGCAGAAATCAGCAGAACAGAATCGGGAAATCCTGAATGTGCTCAGCGCCCAGGTAGCGGTGCTCAGTGCTCACAAAGAGGAGGCAAAGCGGCTGAAGGAAGAAGAGGCTCGATTGCTGGTAACTTCCATATCATTCTCAATTCAGGGTTCTGTATAAGGCCCTCCTAATGATAGGCTTACTAGACATTTAGATTAATCCATACCTGATTTGTATCTGCACTGATTCCATTAGTATCTGAGACTGTCCTATTACGCTAAGCCTCTTTTCCAGAGCTGTGGCAAATGCATTCCTGTTTACAGAGGGAAATACATCTTTTGAGACAGCATTGTAAAGGATTTGGGCATTCAAAGCCTCTCAGAGCCTTTGTGGGAAGTGAAAATATTTTCAAGCTTTTGCCAGACATCTTTGCAGCTTTCTGATTTCCAGTTTCCTGTGGGATAGCTAGAGAGTCTTGTGTCCAAGCTGTAATCCGTAACACCAGATCTCAGGCCGTGATACATACGTTTAACCATCATGGTAAGCGCGCTGGGACGAAGCAGCCAGCATGCGCCTCTCCCAGAAGGGAAGGCGAGCCAGGAGCTGAGGGTGACAGCAGGGCAGGCAAGTATGCTGTCCTCCCTGACAAGAGTCCCCCAGCACCCGAAGGAACGAAGCAGAGCAGGTCTGCTGACATCAGTGAGGTCATCTAACGGTCCAAACTGCTCAGCAGGTCTGTAGTGGTGAAGTCCAAGGTGAAGCCAGGAAGTCAAGTCAGGAGCTCTGGACCAGGATCGACCTGAGGCACAGGCGTACCTGCAGCGTAGCTCACGTAGGCACCAAGGGTGAGAGACTGAGCCTAGCTGCAGCTCCCAAGCAATTCCTCTCAGCCACTTCTCGCACCGCTCTTTCCCAGCTCCGAGTCAAGGCTCGCGTCAGGGCTGGCTGCGAGCACGGGCAGCCAAGCCTCAGCAGAGAGGGGGCAGAGCCTGTTTGGTGCACGCAGGACCCTGATATGTACATGAGGAGACAGATTTATACAGAAAATCCCAGCTGCTTATGCCCAGCTGACTGAAGTAATCTACATCCATTGGTTTTTTTAACTTTTTTCAACAAGTAGGCAAGCAGTGCCTAAGCTGTCTCGCCTATTAGTGCTGGCCGCAGTTGGGTGTCACGTTGTGGGAGGCATTTGGCTACCTTGGCCCAACTGTTTGGCTGCTACCCTGTTTTTAACTCATCTCTCCCGAGTAGGCTTGCTGTCATTGTGCTGGCTTTAGTGGGGCTTGCTATTTCACAGTATTCTGTGGTGACTTTGTTGAGTGCTGGGACGCTACTTAGTTCAGTCTCAGTCTTCATTTTGCAGCTATTTATATGTAGCGATTGAATGATCGCTCAGGGTACCGTTAGGCACTGCAAGCTGATGTTGGCAAGATACATACTCCACTACTTTTTAAAAATAGTGCCAGTAATGAATCTAAAGCTCTGAAAATCCTGGCTGTAAAACAGTGGGGTCCTTATTCCTAGCTAGACTGTACTGTTTCACTTATTTTAAAACATGCAGAATAAAATTATTTCCTTGTAAGAACTTTTAAGGCACTGCTAAACTTCCCAGGCAAAGAACACTTCTACTTAATTGGCCTTTTCAGAAAAATGCTGTTAGAATAGAAGACTTTGTAGCTTCCCCGGAGGACAGCTGCCTTGGGCTCTGTCAAGGACATAAATTTCTGGTAAAGTGGTTTAGCCTCTGAAAAAAGCTTTCTTCAAAGGGTCCATAAAGGAGGGTTTCTGTATTGAAAATGGGGTGTAATCCTTTTTTAGCAAAGAGGGCTGTGACAGATGGAATCATTACAAGTTTTTCAGTACAGAGTTGGTAGCCTTTAATGATCAGGGGTTTCATCTGGGTGTAGGACACGCTATGGACAGCTAAGTGTCTCTGCGTATAATGGTTTCTTCTGGTTGTTGCAATGAAAATAGATTATTTATGGAAGCAAAACTTGCACCTTTGCCACGATAGACCCTATGTGTGCATCAAGGTATCTTGTGCATGTCATGTGCATGATGTGCATCATGTCATTTGGGTGACAAAACAGAGACAGCAATTTTTGCGTTAGCTACATTACCTAATTAGCTGCCTTCCTCCCCCTCTTGTCTTTTCTCTCCGTTAAAGAATTGTAATTTCTTGAGAAGGTGACTGAAATCATGTTATTCGGGCTGTAGTCTCACAAGTGCTAGACGAGTTTCTGCCACAGCACTTTGGTCCTGGCTTGCAGATGGCTGGCTGGTAACAATTTCTGTGTGCATTTGCAATGTTGTGTTATCCCACCGTGTAAACTTTCACAGCGTAAGCACCATGGATCCCATCCTTGGCTCCTCTCATACAACTTCACTGACGTCAGAATTCAGCCTAAGGCATGTGCCCAGTAGACTGCTAACTAGTTCTGCTTTCTTTCCGTCTTCGCTGTTCAGAGTTTTTTGGTTTACTTATTCTGTGGCTCAAATAATATCTACTGAGTTTTAAAGCTGTTTTACCAGCTTCTGAAAGTGAATTTGACCATTCAGGCAGAGAGCAAAGTCAGCTTTGGCTTTGAAACACTGCAAGAATCAGTGGGTGCTTTATGTCCAGCATAACAAGTGACGTTCCTTAGGAAGTGCAGCTTGTACTTCCGTATGGGGAAGATTAGACATGTTGTTTATGGCAAACCTGCTGATGCATAGTAGAATATTTATTGACATTACAGAAGAGACATTTAATGTAAAAACAGGTTAACAAAAACTGTACCTTCAAGACAGCTGAGACATTGTTTCTGAGACCTGTACATAAGCTAATGATGGCCACATACTGTTTTATGACTATGAGTGCTTGTAAACTTACTCAAATGCAGGATGTTCAGGAATTAGGCTAAGTTACTTTGTTGATGCTGCTTTGGGATTTTTTCTTTCTTTTGGCTAAATAATCTTGAAGGTGCATATACCTGTTTGATCTTGAATATACGTTTGCTATTTTTCTTTGTTTCCTTCCTAAGAACTCAACTTTACTGTCCATTTTCCTGTTCTTTCCAATATAAAGTAGAATGGTTTGAAGCCATGGGAAGTCAGTAACTGCCCATCAGATGCAATTACTGCCCAAGGATACGATTACTTACTTTGTGCAACCTTATGTCCGCTAGAGATGCGGTGCTCCAAACGTCCAGCACAAACACAGAACAGATGATGTATGCAGAAACAGGAGGAACACATTATTGCTGTGTTATTGGTTAGTGGTTATGGGCTGTGTGTGAAGATTTGGATATAGATCATATGTGCTGCAATGATATTGACTTCTCTAAAGAGAGGACTCTTTCTCTCTGCTTGAAATATTTGGAGAACATCAGGCATTCCAGTGTTTTGGTATTGAAGTGCTTGTGATAATTAAAGAGAAAAATCCTGAATTCTAATGAATGGCATGCTAAAATGTTCGTGCTTTAACAGGTCTAATGGATGACACTGATTCTCTAATGTCAGCGAGAAAGGCTTTAAATATTTATCTTTGCTCTTCAATGTTTCAATTAAACTACTCCTAGCCATCACTTAGTTTGAAGTTATGCAATGATTTTACAAGCTGGCTATTTTCACCATTGTAGGAAGAACAGCAGCAACTGCTGAAGTTAGAAAATGAAAAAATTCAGATGGAGAAACTACAGAAACAGAAGGAATGCAGGGAAATGTTGCTCAGTGCAGCACAGGACAAGAAGAATCGTCTTAATGAAGAAAAACAAGGTGAACTTGCCCTAGAGATGAAGATCTTAGAAAAATCTCTTCAGGAACCCCGGGAGGACACTGAGGAGAAAACAAAAAGAAAAGTAAGGACTAGAGGTGTTCATTGTGGAGTTGTGAGGCAATACCTCATTTCAAGTAATTTTGTGGCCCTTAGTGAACCACGCAGTATAAATGAGATCAGACACAAGCCCTTTTCTCTGAACAAGTTGTTCCTTTTGTTGCATAGCCTGTTGCCTCTCCTCCTGCCAATGCTCTACTTCTCTGAAGAAGCCCGTTATCTGTTAAAACCACAGCAAGTACTTCAAAGCATGTTTTGTAATGAGCAGGGCTACCGGGCTAGACAAAAGAAGGGGGCTCTCAGGAAATCCTGGAATCTTGTCCCTCCATGCTGATTTCATTGTGTATAAATCACCTGAGCTTTTTCATCCTTATACTGCATGGATGTAATGGAGGTTAGAAAAGTCTTTTTTGTTTCAGGGACCTGATTTAATATTTTTAACTGCAGAGGAAAGTAAATATTTAACTTATTCTAATTCATTAATACTAAGAAACGGTTTTAAATCTTTTAATAGCTGGATATATAGATGCAAAACCTCATGTTAATAAATATCTTGCAGATGCAATGAAATGATGGATGTGTCTGTCACTTCCTAAATTTAAAACAAGTAGATTGTCCAACTTCAAGGTGAAAATGGGTCTCAAGGTAACTTTAAGACGGAGTAGGGGGCTGCATTCATTACTCTGCTGAAGGTATTTAGAAGCTTGTGCATGTCAGGCAAGTTGTATAAACTCACTGTTAGACCTTGGCACAAAATTAGAGGAGGCGATACTTACTTATTATTATATTTATTGGATCCCAAGGCTTCTAATGCAGGTGGTGGTGAAGTAGCCTGGTCAGCTGTGGAAAGTTTGTAAAAAGTCTGTGTTGTAGGCAGCTGAGCTGCTATGGGGGAAGGGATCACTCCGTATTTGTTCTGCTCTTACGCTGTTGTCCAGGTACTGTCGACTGACCAGAAAGAAGATTCTGCACAGTCTTTCCCATGGCAGGGTTTGCAATGGAGCTCTAGGCTCCCAGTTCTCACACTGGCCGCAAACCACCACTTCTCTTCGTGATTTGAAAGGCTTTTTTGAATTCATTTACTCAGATCTGCAAATGTCTGTGTGTTTGCAGCAAGAGCTGTTCAAGGAGCAACAGACTTACTTGGCACACCTGGCACGACAGCTGGAGGAGGAGAAACAGCGAGAAAAAGAAGTGGACAAGCTCCTCGATGAAGAGATGGCAAAGGTTTGGGCCAAGAAGGCTGAGCAAATGCGATTAGAAAAGGAGGCTAGAAAGCAGCTACTGAAAGATGTCCTGAATACAAGACAACTGCAGATTGAGGAGAAGCGTAAGTAGTAACAGCTTGCTGTCTGTGCACCAAACCTACCGCATGAATGCAAGTCTTGGCAAAGGCAGAGGAGTACAACACACTGCTTTTGGGAAGACCATCTGGCCCGGCATGCAGAGGCTGTATGGTTGAGTGGACAACAATGCTACCGTCTCTGAATCTGCTTCTGAAACTTTACTCCTAGAGGCATTCCTTACGCTAATTTCCCACTGCTATCAGCAGAGCAAAGCCTAGTGAAGTAAGGATTGTATGAGAAAGCAATCATTATTCTTAATTATATTATTATATGGAGTTCTGAACGTGAAATCTTTTCTGTTCTGAGTGGATGAAAAACAAGTAAGCTGAGAATACACTTGCCGTTTTTTGTGTGCCTCTTCAGAAGTGACAAAACTCAGGCTTGCTATCTAGGCTACTTGGCTTGAATACAGTCTCGCTGTCCCTTCAAGCTTAGCAGTGCAGTTATCTTCTAAAAGTGGGGGGTTTTGGATTTTTTTTTTAGTGCAGAGAAATGCAACGGAGCAGGAAGAACTCACTCGAGAGAGGAAGTTATTAGCTGAAGCAATCACAGAACTCAAGCATCTAGAAGAAGAAAAATATGCAAGGTATTTTTCTTTTATCCCATTGGTTCATTTCATTGCAGATCAATCTTTTAAACTTGTGAGTAGGCTAATTCTCCTTTTCAGATAACTCTTAAGAGCACTAGGTGGGCTTTCTTCTGTTCGGAGAGGCTCTGCTCCAAGCTGCTCAATAGTAACCCTGTTACATTGCAGTTGGTATTACATCACTAATTCTAATCTCATCATACAAAATAATGGTGTTTCATTACATATCCTTGTTTTGGTCTTTTTGGACCATCATGTGACTTACATCTATCATGTTTATTAAATACACCCCCTCATACTCTGAGGTGTTATTAGGAGTGGTAGAGGTTTGGGGAGGAGGGTTAACGAAAGGTTAGTTCGTTACTTACCTAGGAGAACTAGTGTGTTCAGGCTTATTGCTAAACTCCACCCACACACATCCCTTAAACAGTCTTCTAGTCAGCCACCAACATACCAGACTACTGCACATAACCCGGCTGCATGGGGCTCTCCTTACCTCACAGTTAGTTCCTCAGGGTGAGACCATAGTTACATGCAGTAGCTGAAATGTTCCTCTGGGTGTCATGCAAAGCCTAGAGCAAAGGGCCTTATTTCACTTACTCAGTTTCCCTTTCGTACTCCTGCCCTTTCTCCACGCTTGTCTGTGGGAGGTAACTGCGTAGCTCCTTGCAGAGCCACTATCTGTTGTGTTCTTGGTAACAATCTCCTGGCTGTGGCAGAAATCTCACCCTTCTGAAGGGGAACGCGCCGGGCTTCATTTTGGATATGCTTCGCTTAGCAAAGAAGGCATTCAGCGGTGTCAGTAAGTGTTTGTGGTTCAACTGCGTTGCATTGGCGCACAATTCTTGACTAGACTGTTGGCGTTTCAAGCGTCTTGTGTGACTCTTGCTCCAGAAGTGCCTGAACACGTAGGTGGACTTCCACTGCTGCTCCGGAGGGTAGGGAAAGGAATGTATGAGTCTGAGGTAGAATGGAAGAATGATTTCTTCTGACAGCCATTTCCTAGGGAGCCTGCACCCTGCCTTCCCCGTTGGCAGTAACTGTTATCTTCAGAATGAGGGAGCGGAGATGGGGCGAAAGGCTGCTGCAGCGCGGAGCCTGAGCTAGGGAGGGACTGAGACCTCTGTCCTCTCACCGCCACTGTGAGGGGCAGGGAAAGCATGCTGATTACAAGGAGTTGTTCTTGCTCGTTCGTTCGTTAGGCACTGATTTTTGCTGTCCGCTTTATAAGATACAACAGAATGCAATTAATTCTCCGAAGAAAGTAAGGTTAACGTGTAGCATTTGGTTAATAGTGGAGTTTTTAATGGTTCTTTAGTCTAAGGTTGAATGCTAAGGGGTTAAATAATAATAACGAAGTTGTTTATTTCTTTACCCACACATCATAAATAAGCTGTTCATATGTCATTTCCAGAAAAGTAAAGGAAGCAAAAGAATACCAGGAGCAACTCAGGGCTCAGATTGCCTATCGACAACAGGCCCGTGATGCTGAGGAAGAAGAGAAGCAGCGAGAATATGAATCGGGTCTAGCAGCAGAGAGAGCTTACCAAGAAAGGGTACAGGACATTCTATCAAGGCCTTTTGAGAAACTAGCAAAGACCCACCCTTTGAGAAGAAAACTAATGTCTAACTCTCAAGAAGATCACTTACTATGATATTTTTAGCTCACTCAGTTGCCTTTAAAAACATTTTCTAAGGGTGTTTATAACTGACTTGAGTTAGCAGACCCCTCTCCACTGTGGTGCTCAAAAGACTTAACTGGAAAATACAAGAAACATAGTATTTTAAAGGGTTTTTTTAACCTATGGATTTTTTTGACAAAATGACTGATCCAAATCAAAGCGTTTGACATTTTAATACAAGAATACTGTATGTTCTCTGCATGATAATAATGTGTTATTATGACACGAACGACATGTAGGCATTCTTTAAAATCTGCATAAAGAAAATTTGTGGAAGAGTTTCGGCAAACTTTTATTAAAATGCCTTTCAAACTGCAGATATTTGCAAAATGTTTTTTTGGATTTAGACAAAAAGTACGTGGTGACTCATCTTCATTTTCTTTGTTAAATATAAAGCTGAATCTGTTTTACTGTGGGATGGACAGTAAAAAGCTGATACGGCTTTGCATACGTTCTGATAGCTGTTGAATGACCTGTGGAATATCGGAGTCCCAAAGTTAGTCTGCAAGACTTCTGCTTGGGCAGATTTAATTGTGCAGGACTGAAGTCATCCTTTTCTTGCAAAAAGGGTTATTATTTATCATTTTGATGGCTGCTTTGCCTCTTTGGACTGCCTTGGCTTGCCACCAGTGCCGTAGTCTGAACACACAGAATGGGAGGGTGGAGCACCAACATTTTAAAGATAAAGCAATACAAAAAAATGGTCAGACGTCAACAGAAGGGTCTCGACAGGGTGTTGGCAGTGGGGCAAAGGGACACCTCACTGCCCTCTCAGCCCCCCTGTTAATGGCCAGATTGCCCTTTATGCAGGAGGAGGAGTGGGTGACACAAGGAGGACAGGTGGGAGCAATCCAGCTTCTCCCCATGGCATTGCCCTCGACCAGCTCCCTGGTATAGATTTCAGTAGTTTTTCCTCTGTCCTTTTCCAGAGGAGGGAAGTGAAGAATCCATTCACAACCTCATACCCTTTCTTGCTCAAACACTTTGTGGCATTCGGAAATGTTTTGTCTTCTTTCTCACGTTTTTCTACTTGAGTCTTTGCTGCTGTTTATCTGCAGGTGTTTCTCTCTCCTCCTTCAGCTTTTCAGCTTCTACCATCTTTCCTCCAGCCGCTGCTTTTCCCCCCTTTTCTCCCATCTTCCATCCCGCATTAAGCACTTCTTCTACCTTCTTTCTCCTCCCTACCTACTCTTTTCAGTGTTTGGCTCCCTCTTGGCAAGTACCAGGACTCGTGTTTTTGTTGTGCGGGAGCGTGAATGGTTGCACAGAGAAGCTGATAAAGGGCTGGGATCCGAGCCCAGGAGCTCCAGCTCCCGGGCCTCTTGGAAGGAAGCGGGAATAAACTACCCACACAGTCACCTCATCTTGGTTTGAAGCAGATACCGAGCTGACAAATGCTTTTTGTCTGTGCAGAAAGCTGTACAGCTGTTTGCAAAAGAGATGTATTAATCTGAAACAGTATCAGTGATCTTAGCAGGGCAACCCAGCTAATTATGGCTGTAAATAGTGGAAGAACCTGGCCCTAAGATGTTGCCCTGCTGAGGGTTTTATCCTTGCTTACAGATAAAACTGCTCTGAAGCGCAGCTTCCCGAGACGGCAGATGGAAGAGGGACAAGTTTGCACCATCCAGACGGGTGACTAGGCAGAGCAGAGTGGAGCCTCTTCCATGTCTTGTTCCTTGAGCCGCTTTTATCCAAAGAGGGTCTGTCTCCTACAGACATGGAGGAAGGAAACGTTCATAAATGTGAAAACGTTGCAAACCGGGAGAGGTGGGTGGTTAGTCGTGACGGCCAGCCCTTACACAGTGCTTTTCAGCAGCCATCTCCAAAGCCACGCAGAGGACTTCGGAGCTGCTCCTCCTGTTATGCGGGTGGGAAAGGCCATCCCAGATATGGAAACAGTTTCATCTGTCCAGAGAGCTCAGGTAGGCATAGGTCTCTGCTCTCACCGCTGGGTCACATTGGCAGAATGATTAAGAGATTAATTTCCTGCTCGGCCACAGACTCCTGGTGTGACCCTGCA
Organism: Pandion haliaetus; assembly: GCA_013401275.1. NCBI lineage: Eukaryota > Metazoa > Chordata > Aves > Accipitriformes > Pandionidae > Pandion > Pandion haliaetus. Next base: position 13,829 of record VYZV01033099.1, read on the forward strand.
CAAGCAATGTAGAGTTTTCTTTACTACTGTGACCTCTCTTTGAAAAATGAGCATAATAGCACATTCAGAGTTCCAGGATTAATTAAAGTGTGTTATTAAAGGCTGTGACACTCTCGTTGGGTACACCCAGTATGAGAGACAAAAAATACCACATTGGTGAGCTATCCAAAACAATAATAAATCTTTTTTTTAATAAAATAATAACTCGAAAGAGGTGATCAGAGCTATTTATAAAGTGTCTGAGCTCCTGCTCCTGGTGGCAAAATCCCTCTGCAGTGAACGTGAAGTCTGCACAAAAATAAAAGATCAGACTGGAAGAAGTTTGCCTTCAGCAAAAATGAATTCCCATAGCGTAACGGGCAACCAGACTCTTCTGAGAGAAAACTTGTGGTCGATGAACACGTTGCTGGGGCTGACCCCTTTGCTGTTGAGTGCTCTGTAGATGTCAGGTGGCTCTAGAAGAACAGGTAAGGCTCATACCAGGCTGCTGAGCAGCTGGGTGGGTCAGCAGACTCCTTTAGAAGCATCCTCTCCCTGCCCCTAATAGTCAGATGAGCGACGCCGTAAGAATGATTCTCTGTTTCAGGACTGAAGAGGTTCTTTAATCCTACTGATTTCCATCTTCTTGGATGTCCTCGCAGTAAACTGGGCAAATAAGGCAGCGAGCAGTACATGCTTCAAAGTGTGGTCGTGCCTTTGCCTCCCTCCAACCAGCAGCGCTCATGTTAGATTTGTGACGTACAGCACCAGCAAGCAATAGCTAGTAAAATGGATCTGAAATTGTGGCTTACAAGTCCCGAGAACCTCAGGAGCGTTAGCTACTACTCACGTGCCTGGTATTTCCCCCTGAGTGAGCAATCCTGGAGCCAAACCGTCTCTTAAACTGAGAGCACAGGGACACTGCTGGTAAGTGAAGCAGCCTGGTCCATGGCTGGGTGACCTCTCCCTGCACCAGGGCTGTGGGCAACCCAGAGACAAAACCACCGGCATTTAAAAACCAGGCAGTTACAGCCTCTTCGTTTATACAGGTACTAGAGCTTTGCAAAATACCCTTTCCTGCATTTTTTTTATTACATTTTTCACGTTGACAGAGGAAGAGCAGAGGTGTGGAGTGTGTCGGTGACTTGCCTCTGGCAGAGCTGGGAATGCCAGTCCCCGATCACATCATCCCAGACCTGCTCCAAGGTTTGAACCCCCGGCACTCGCTAAGGCTTTCAGACTCCTCTGCACCCACCCCTCTGCTCACAAGGGCTTTTATACCAACCCCAGGACTTTCCAAGGTGATGTTTTTGGCCACGCATGAGGCGTTGAGCTGGGAAGCGGTTCCCAGTGCCCTGTGGCATGGTGCTGGCTCAAGTCCCTGCTCCCCAGGGCTGGGCTGCAGGCTCCCCGGGGCTGTGGGAGCACCTTCGGGGCTGGAGGCTTGCTGCAAAGCTACATCCAGCTTTGAACAGAATCAGTTTTATTTGCAGGAAAATCCGTCTTTGTTAATTATTCATTGTTTTAACGCCCTGGTTAATTTTTCATTACTTTAACCCAGGCAGGAACACTTGCTGCAGAAACAGCCAGTGCAGCCATGCCCAGGGTATGGTGACACCGCAGCCCCTGCCAGACCCGAGGATTGTGCCCAGACATAGCACATGGTGACTTCTGCACGGCCCAAGAGGAAGGAGGTCCAGCTTCGAGGTCTTTGTGACAACTCTGCATGCAAAAATTCAGGACCTGGGTTTGTATTTAGCAACAGCCAGCTCGGTCCCGATGACATTTGGAGCCATCAGAATTGATGCTCCATATTTTTGCATTACCTGCTACCATGCCCCGCATAGGTGGTGTCACATACAAGAGACATCCAGCAAAACCACAAACCCTTCCCTGCAAACCTCAATGCACACACAGAGAGTTTAAAGTACTTTGAGCTGTGCGGATATTGCCCCTGATTTTGAGGAATACGGTTGACTTGGCTCTCGTTTTACCCTTGGCCACGCGCGCTCGCAGCAGTAGATCCTGCTGTGAAGGATTTTCGTGGAGGATTTCAGGATGGGGTTGTTGTGGGATGCTCATGCATTGAAATTCAACGCTGTAACTATAGTTCGGGGTCGGGGGATTTCACTGCAGAAACGCTGGTTTCTCCTGCCCATCTGAATTCAACAACAAACTTGCCTTCGTTCCTCTACCTACATGAAGCCCCAAAGGTGACGTGGAATGATGGGGTGCCTGTTGCAGAGCAGGTAACTCCGTTCCTAACCTCCAGCACTGGCCCCGGCACCCTGCCTGGCTCGCCGAGCCCTCCAGAGCCGCTTGCCGCTCTGTGCCATCACCCGTCCGTCCATCTGTCTGTCCCTGGGATCTCCGAGTGCCACTGCAACACAGGGACAAGGCTGGGACCTGTGAGCATCTGGGGGAGTGCACACATCTCCGATACCCGTTCTGTACTTGCAAGGAAGCCACTGGCTCTGCTCGGAGGGGAAGAGAACAGGTATTTGGTTCATTTTCACCTCTTAAGTGCCTTTGATGTGAATGCAAGAGGTGGTACCATAAAATGCTCTTGAAGAGCCCGTGCTTGTTAAATGTTATGATCGACACAAGTTTTGATTCCCAAATGGAAAGAAGCTTCTCCCTCCCAAACGAGGTAATTTCCAGCAACTCAGCACTTAGGACACACTTCAGGGATTTTGCATGTATTTTGGGTTTTTTGTTTTCTAACTTTAATTAAAGTTTCAGATTATGATAAATTTGATGGAAAATCACACTCAGCACCAGCTGGTATTTCATGGGAACAGCTGCGCTTTGCCTCTGGGCTGGTGCTGCTACCCAGGCTTCACTGAAACCTTCGCTCCTGGTTGTGCAGGTCCTTCACATTTTGTTTCTACAGCTGACTTAATAAAAGGGGAGGAGCAAATTTTGTTTGCCCGACAAAGCTATCTTGGAGGCTTTGCAGAGATTATGCTGTCAAATGTGTTACCCAGGGTAATCTCCAGACAGGGTGCAGGTTTTTCTCCCCTTCTTGCCTCTTTCCCAAACTTCCTCCTGAGCCACCTGCAATTTGTTCGGATTCACCAAGGACATCAGAGCTGGAAAAGAGAGATACCTGTGATACTGGCTGTCCTCCCGCTAAATTGGTGCTGCTCCCTACCAGGCTCCGGCGGGGGGCTGTGGGAAAAGATGCCAAAGGGAGGCTAGTTTTGCCCCCCAAGGGGAGAGGAGCAGAGGGTGAGATGCCACCAGTGACGGCTTTAAAGAAAGGCTGTGGGTGCTCATTGAGCAGTACAGCCTGAAACCACGGAAGGAGGGATCCCCGCTTATGGAGTAAACAACTGTGGCAGAGAATAAGCGCCGCTGAGGACATTTCCTGCGTGCTTAATTAATATGCAAAATACCTTGAATGATAATGAATAGCAGTAGTGATGAATTAGGAATACTTTGCATCACCCTTCTCAGGCTCAAAAAGTGCCTTGTAAGCATAAATTGAAGCACAGGGTGCTCCCGTGGGATGGAGGGAGGCAGCGTGGCCACGGACTGACTGCCTGGGGACAATTTTTGGCTGTTCCTGCCGAAGAAATAATTCCTGACAGCGGTGTAGGGTGGAGTGACACACAAGCAGGGCCCAGGAGCACAGACCGCGTTGGTGGTGAGCACCCAAACCCACCTCCAGACAGAGAAAAATGTCCCTGGTGCCTTCCTTGAACGTATTTCTAGTGTGTTCATGTGGGCCACGCTGCTGGTCCTGGCAGAGGACACCCCGTTAAAGCCATTCCTTGCACCCCGATACGTGGGTGATCCCCAACGGCTCAGCGGCTGGTGGGGACGGCAGAGCCTCAAACCACCGGGGGGCACCAGCTTGGGGCTTAATTACTCTTCTTCTGTGAGAAAGGAAGAGGAATAGAAGAATAAAAAGGGGGAAAAAAACCCCAAACGCGGTGCGTTTCAGCGCCTCCTGGGGAAGCGGTCGAACCGAGGAGGGGAAGGAAAAATATGTATTAAAAAGGGGCTCTTTTTTAGGAAAACCCCCCAACCTTAAAAGCCGACGCAGGCAGTGAGGTAAAGCACTGCTCCCCTCCGCCCCAGCCCGGTGGGGAGAGGAGCCGTGAGGGCGTTGGACGGCCGGAGGCGCAGGGCGGGAAAACCGAGCGCAGCCGAGCCCGA
>VYZV01033099.1:18432-35624 GCA_013401275.1 Pandion haliaetus
CCCCCCGCCCCGGGGGGTGAGCGGCCTCTCCCGGGTAACCGGTTTTGTGGAGGGAAGGGTGAACTTCGCCCGTGGGTCGAGGTTGTGGCAGCGTTGGCCTCGTCCTTCGTGGGGTCCGTCACCAGAGCGGCTGAACGTGCAGCTACAACGCGCTCGGCTTCCCCAAATCCTCCCAGAATATTTTCTTTTTTTTTTTTTTTTTTTTTTNTTTTTTTTTTTTCCCCCTCATATTCCTGAAACATCAGGGTGGAGGGTGAGGAAAAAAACAGTCCTTACAACTGCTGTAACTAACCGAAATGCTCCTAAGGTGCCCAGTTTCCAGAATCCTTTTTGTTCCTCAACTCCTGAATATAATCCCTCGGCGGGCGGGAGACCAAATGCACCCGCTTCCTCATGGCAAGCAGGGAAGGTAACATGGCTGATGGCCTTGCTGGGTGCTACGCACCGCTGGGCTGGGGTGGCTGCCAGCCACCCTCCCTATCGCTTCCCAGAGAGAAACCCAGATTTGGGCCTAAAAAGTGGTGGTTGTGATCATGGGAAGCTCGGGTGCTGGTTTTTAAGCAGAGCCTGGGGTCTAGGCAAGATACTGCTTCTTTCTTTTTTAGTTTATTTTGGTTTTTTTGGCTGTGGGATGCTCAGGCAGGGTGGAGGGTATTCCCGCTCCTTGGCTAAAGTGGGCTGCGGGTGCACCCCACACGGTCTGGGGCTTTCTGCCCCTTTCCCAGCGAGAGGTTTGTGTCCGGAGAGATCTTTGCTGTTAGATTTGGCCTGATGAAAGAGCCCCTTGCATGCAGCGGGACATCAACCAGGTACGGAGTGATAACTGATGGGGAGAGAGCCCTTTCCCTGCGCTCCACATCTTCCCGAGGCTAGCCGGGAGTGCTGCGGGCAGCCAGGATCCAGGGAATATGCTTAGTAAAAGCCATCAATAACGCTAGGCAGGGGCTCATCGAGAAAAGTGCTTGGCTTCAGAAGAGTTTTTGCTGAAAGACTGTGAAGCGCCAGCATCATCTAGTGTAGTAATGAGAATTTTAGTGTTTTAAATTCTTCCTGTGACCATGGTCAGCGTGGAGATGCTGCCAGATTGGCACCAGCCCTCTCAAGGAACCACTTTTTGTTCCTGTGCCAGTCTCCCGGGCTTAACTTTGCTGCAGATTTCTGCTTCTGTAACTCATTTTGCAGACAGCTTTTATATAATATTGGGGGTTACCACTTACTTTTTTGGCCATTGATATCAAACGGATGCAGGATGAAGTGTGAATCTGGTGGCTCCTCCTTGGAATCTGTGGGAATTAAGAAGCCCTGCTGGATTGAGCAGGGCTGTCTGTGAGCGGGCTGACCTCCATCCTTCTCAGGAGCACTTCAAAAGCAAAGTCTCAGGTTTGGAAAACCTTTTTCTCTTGGAAAATCTGAAGGGGAGCACAAGGCAAGCTGTGGCTAAACTGCTCTGATGTGCCTACCGCAGCATCTCATCGGATGAGTGCATGGATGCGATGGCAAGCATCCCCGGAGAGGAGGGAAGCTGGCTGCAAGTGCTGTGTTATCCCTATCCATGGGCTGGTTATAACAACCATGTTAACTGACTCTTAACTTGATGAGCAGGTAATTAATCTGTATTGTGTTTTTATGCTAAATTGGTTATGTTTATATTCCTGTTCATCTGTTGAATGGGTATAAGATGCCTGCTGGGGCATTGCTTGTGATCCTGTTGCTGTATAGGGACTTTTTAATGAGGCACGTGGGAAGTGATGGGGATTTGGTGACAATCTGCGCGTGTCATTAACTTTTAATAACAGCAAAGATTCTTGATGAGAGTTGGTGTTTCAGTGCTGGCCCTTCTGCTGGTATCCATCTGTCTTGTGGGGACATTTTAGGGACACAGCTGGTGTGGTAGGTGTTGGGGCCATGGATAGTGCCTTGAAACCATATGGGTCATCTGTGGGGCTGACGCTGCGGTAAAATTTAGGACTGTCCTGCTGGGTGGTCTTCTGTGTGGGGCCTCTGTGCTGGCTCTGGGCCTTGAAGCAGCAGGAAAATGTTTCCTGTGACTTTGGAGTATATAAGAAAAAGAGCAAAGGAGGCTTTAAAAAACACAACAAACCCAACAGCCTTAAGATGCTGACCTGATGGGTGCCAGTTGCTGTCAGAGGTCCCCAAGATGAAGCAGATGTGTTGCTCTCTAGCCTGCTCTTGGAAAGCATTAAGGAATGCCCCGGTGCTCGTTTGCACATCATCTCTGTGCAGATGCAGGCGTTTGGCCCCGTGGCCTGTAGCTCCACTGGGCACTTATAGCTCATATATGGTAGAAGCCTCTGAGAGTGTGATGGGGAGAAGACAACCTGCTGTGGAGGGCTGCCCTGCGCCGAGCAGTCGGGCATTGATGCACCCTCTGCGCACGGCTGCCAGAAGATGCTCTTACAGAGTAATTGGTCGTGGGGGTGAACAGGGGAAAGGAGCTGGGAAGAGTGGGAGAGCTTCAGTGGGGTGTTAGGGTTCAGGAGATGACTTTCCAAGCATGGAGGTGGGGCCTCCTGGATCACCTTGTCAGCCGGATAGGGGTGAGGCTTTTTGAGGGAAGATGCAGAGTGAGGGCAGGTGGACGATCCAGCTTGCTGGAATCAATATGGCTGTCTTGCTAAAAGCCTATCGATCCGATGTGCAGGGTTGCATTAGCACAGCCACAACGGTATCTCTCTCCGAGTCCTTCTTCCTCCTGCTTGAACCAGGATGAGAGAAACTGCTGGGGAACCGCTTTGGAGAGGCCAAGTGGGACTTCTTGGGTCCTCCCACCTTTCCTTCCTGCTGAGCTGCAATGGGAGACGCTGTGTATTGCGTAGAGAGCCTTTAACCTCCACTCGATGCTTGCTGAAGATCTCCTGGGACCTTGTGGGACATGTAGTATTTTCGTGCTTAAGTTCATGCTTGTTAAGCCATGCTGTACTGCCCCGAGGAGCACTTAAACTGGAGAGGAACCCATCCTGGAAATACCAGCAGCTGTGAGTTCCTTGGTGGAGGCCCTCTCCATGTCATGTCTCACCTGTGCCCCTTTAAGAGTGGGGATGACTGGTGTTTAATAGCCCCCATCAAACAAGATAATTAACAGCTGTGCCTAATTATGAGCATGAGAGTAGTTCCAAAAGTGCATCAACCTTCAAGCACGTAGGACTCCACTTGGGTAAATACTTGTGGGGACACCATTATAATACTCTTTTCACTCTCAGAGTAGTAGCTGGGGACTTTAGGATTATCTGGCTGTGGATTTTATTTTGTTGCAGAAGCAAACCAGGAATTTAGTGTGACTTGTGTCCCGGCGGAAGAGGAGCTGAATGGTAAAGGGTGCAGACCTGGTTCTGGAGCTGCTGGTACCAGTGCGTGCAAGAGGAGTAGAGGAGGTAGTGGCAACAAGGACTCCTGCTTGCAAAAACCTGTTCCAGATGGAGAACTGGTGGAGCTTTACCTAACCTGTGTATCTCCCAGCCTTTCTAAGGCAGCCTGGGGCTGGTCCTGCTCCTGTCATGTCCCCGGGGTTCCTGCTGGAGTCTGGCAGCGGTGGGATGTGCCCAGCTGCAGCGCTGCCCAGTCAAGCTGGTTGCAGCTGGGCAGGGGAGTTTCTCAAACCCTATTTAGCTGAAGCAGGAGGCAAAGGTAGCTCCCTGCATGCAATGCTCTTTCTTTCCTCCCCAGCCAGAGCTCTCCAAAGAAACCTGTTGCTGATGCAGCTAAACTACAGCCAAAATAACTGCAGTCCAATCCCTGTAAGCCTGTGAAGATGCCAGCATTAATCTGTAATGAGATAATGGGGATGCTGTGCTCCTCTGAGCTGGGTGCTGGGCAGGGCAGAGGGAGGACATGGCCCCTGGAAGATGCTATCTCTAGAAACGCTTTGATTTCCAGCATTAAACCTGAGATTACACTTGTTTGCATGGCTAGCCTTTGTTATTGTAAGGGAAGCTCTCATATTACTAAAACAAATATAATTGTTTTTGCTTCTGGGTGTTCTGCTCTCTTAAAGGTGGTACTTAAAATATGTTAATTGTTAATTTAAGTGTAGCCTCTGAATATCATGCAAAATAGTGTTTCTGCCAGGCTAAGGAATAACCTGTGCCTTTCTGCTCCTGGGGTGTTTTGCAGCTCAAGATATGCTCTCCAGAAGGTTTGCAAGCTCTGGATGAGTAAGAAACAAGAGCATTTATTTCTCTTTTTGTTTTTGTTTTTTTTTTTTCCCTCCCATTGTGCAAAGTGACTGTTATTTGCTAAGTATTTTTTAATAGATGATAGAACTTAATGCATTAAAAAGTCCTTTTCTGATGGCTAGTGTTGGGTATAGGAAACTCTCTGGTTTTCACTTAAAGTTATTGTATTAAATAAAGTATCTGGAATGAATTAGTGGTTTCTGACCCTGGGGAGAAACTTTTCAAAAGTGAATGCATATTGCCAGTGTGATCACACACTGATTGAGTTAATGAATTGGCATAAACCTTCTGGCATAAAACCTTTGTGAAAATTATTTCTCTTTCAAGGCTCAGGGAGGATTCATCCTTAGTGGGTGCCTGTGTGCTGGTTTGGGGTTGAGGAGCAGCTGGGAAGGAAAGAGATTTTCTGTGTATTGGGTAGAAAAAAAATTCTGGGAATAAGCGTGGGGGACAGGGAAAGTGTGGGGTTCAGTCCCAGGCCATCCACAGGACCTCTGCTGCAGAGCTCCTGAACTCCCGCCTCTGCCATTTGCAGCTGCTGTTAGGAAAAGGAGGTTATACTTGAAGGTTTTGTTTTGGTTTTTTTCTTCCTTATTTTAGATTATAAGAACGTGTCTGGGTCATGCCACAAAGGGCAGGGGCAGCTTGGAGGCCACGCTGGGATTTTTATTTAAACATGAGGCTGTCTTGCTGAAGGAGCTGGATCTGTGGGCATCCCTGGTCTCTTCCCGATCCTGCCTTGTTATTAGCTGCAGTCGTGGAGAGAAAAATCACTGAAATGTAAGATATGATTGCTCCTCCTGGCTTCCCTGGGATGGCATGGAGGAGAGAAAAGCAAAGCCAAACTTGCAGGTTTAAATATTGTTTAGTCTACTCGTTATATGGCCTTGAATAGGCGCAAGGGAAGCGAGATGGGTGCTGGTGGATTTGTGGGCATTTCCCTCCCTCGACAGGCAGGAGACGGCCGGAGTTCACACTGTGATCTCCCGGCACTGTGCAGATACAGGTCCTGCTGCAGAGCATGCTGTGCTGGGGGCTTTGCATTGCAAAAATAACTGCGTTTTCTTTTCTGTTTGTGCAATTGTTCATCTCGGTGTGCATTTAATAGCACCTGTGCTGGGGTCGGATGAGAGCCACTGAGCTGAGGAACACAGAGCTCAGTGCAGGTGCTGGGGCACAGCCCTGGGAATTACTCTGGCAGGGCTTAAAGCAGGAATAGGAATCAAGCTAATTATGCCCTCTTGCTGGTTGGGATTAATCAACTTGCCTTTTTTAAAAATTAATTTTAAGAATTCCTTCCCTGATACTGTTTTAAGGGTGTGATATTGGGGGGGTGGGGAGGGGGAATCCCAATGCACACAAGCCCAAGTTGCAGCGATTTGCTGGGTTAACTCCAGGGTGAAAGATGGAACCCTGGAGACACCAGCAGGTCTGGAGCCTGAGGCAGCGTGTGGCTTGTGCTGGTCGTGTGGGGTGGAATGGGATGGGGTGAGTCGGTCCTACCCTTTTTTACCCTAAGGAAGGAGTTTAACAAAGGGTATTTGTCACAGGCAGCCTGGCTGCTGAGGAATATATTTACAAGGGAGGATTTTTGTTTCGTTATTCTTCTCTGCTGCCAATAACCAGGTGCAGAAAATAATGACCCTGAATGTGAATGTGTGCATTCCTTCTGATGACCAAGAAAGAAGGCTGTGTAAGTTTGTGTCTGTATTTTTGTGTGTGTATATATATCTGTATCTGTCTGTGTGAAGCTGATCTTAGTTTGCTGTAGTGCTATGAAGTTCTAGGCGTGCTGGACTCTTAATTTACGTGCTGATTAGTTCGTAGCTCTGGCCAAAAAAGAAGTAGTGTACCCTTACTGTGATAGTTGTCCTGGAAGGAAACCACAGGAGTAGCTTAACTTCAGCATGAAGGTGGACTTTGGACCTTTTGAGTTAGTCAGTGGTGTAATAAATAGCAGGTAGTGTAGGTGAAGCCCTGAGTTGGTTTTTTTTTTTTGTGGCGTTGTTATCTGCTCTTTGACCCATTCTGCAAACAGAGGCATTTTGTGGCAGTTAAAGGAATATCAGCATGAACTACAGTTCAGGTCAGAAAAATGACTGCTTTTATTGCAGTGAGACCCCAAGCTTTGGCAGACACCTGAAATGTTTGCAAAACATTTTAGTGAGGAATTTGCGATTTAGCAAAACTGAAAAAAAACTCACCGTGAACTTTCTGTGTCTTGAGTTGGTTGTGTAAAGCAATTGCCCTTGTGTGCCTCTGGCCCACTGTAAAACACATCTTGTGGGGCTGGGTTTTGTCTTAGCCTGACCCTCCAGTAATGAGCAGAGACCTGTCCAGGAATGGTGGCAGGGCTGGGGAGGACCAGGGGCTGGTGGGTGATGGGCTTCACGTGGCCTTCCTTGTTTGAATGCTCTTTAAAGTGATGGTCGTGGTAAGCTCATCAGTTTTACTAATGAGGCTGTTAAGGATTTGGTAGTTCTGCTCTTTGCCTTTCCTGTGGCATCCAGAGGGTTTGGAGAGGAACACCCCCACAGAGAAGAGCCCTCAGCCTGGAAATGTGACTCTTGGTTTGTCCATGTCCAGTCTTCTCCAGCTGGCTGAAACCTGTAAGTCATGGGAATGGGTTAAATGTGTCAAAAGCTGGACTATAGGCCCACAAGAACTATAAGCAGCATAGGTCTATAAACCCTTACTATAAGGAATATAAGCCCTTAATTGCAGGGTATGGCTCCAAACCTGTGGCTTGGTGCAGCGTGGTGGGATGGTGGTGTAGCTCCTCTGGCAGCATGTGCTCCTGACCTGCAGTGCCACCATCCTTCACCACTTTTTAAAAAAAATCAAATGGGATTTGGTTAAATTTATTTATTTTCTTTTCCACAAGCAGGTTGGTTTGTTTTTGGGTTTTTTGGGGTGTTTTTTTTTTTTTTTAGTTCCCTGTGCTTGTCTGTATGGAGCTGGTGGTGCTGTTAGGACATTCAGACCCTGCTCTGGCAATTACAGCAGATCACCAACCATACTGTGTAACAGGTCTTGCTGCCCTCCCCAACTCTGATTGTGGTGCAGGGCAGGCGGTAGGGTACTATGGCCATCGCTGCCACCTTCAGCCCATGTTTCATGTTCCCATATGGGCATTGGTGGGGTGGTTTAGTGTTGTCTGAGTGCTTGGTGTTGGTGTGCTCCAGGTGCAAATGTGGCTTGCCTCCTTGATAGATGTGTGCTGTGTCTACTTGTCCATCCTGCCTTTTGGATGTTCCTGTTGGCTCTCATCCATCCTTCTGCCCATGATTCTCCATTTGCCATGTGCTCCCAGCTTAGCTCTTCCTTGAGGACATGTCTTTTTCCATCCTTAAGGTTGACCAACCCTTTCAGCTCATGCCCGCTTCCCATCCCGCTGAGCCACAGGCAGCCCTGTGGGGCTGGTGGGCTCCATGAAGGGACAGGTTTCGCTTGGTGGCTCTGCTGAGGTGTGGAGCCAGCCCTTAAACCCAGCTAATCCACACCTTCACCCTTCCCGTGAGTCATTGCCCAAGCTCCCTTTCCATAGTCTCGCCAAGGTGTGAGGTGCTGGGAGGATGTGCTAACTACCATTTACAGGGCTATTGGGAGCAGGATGTGTTGTGGATGAATCACAGCCGCTACTTATCAAAATGATACCTTACATCTCGGGGATGTGTCCTGGCGAGTCACCTCTCTTCAAAGAAAAAAGACCCTTAATAGATTTAAAGATGACTTTTAAAAATTACGGGGGTTGGTGATGGGATTGTCCAGTTTCTTCTGAAGGCCTCGCAGAGCTGATTTCAGGTGGCTCAGGCAAACCTCCAGCTGCCACATCCCTGCGCAGGCTGGACATGAGCAGGGAGCTGGGGCTGCTGACATGTGTCTTAGAAAATGAGTACTGAAAACTGTTTTTAAAAAAAAAAATCTGATCCCTATGCCTGCCGCGAAGCCGGTCCTTGGTGCTACACCCCACGCGAGCAGAAAGTCGGTGTAAGCATATCTCAAGGCAGCGAGTGCATGCAGAGATACTGAGATGATGGAAGCTATAATTTTCAATCTAATTAAGCTGAGTAGCTCCCTTGTGGATTTATGCCTCTTAATTACTTTGAGCTCTGATAACATGGGTGCTGTGGGTATCGCTGTTTTTTGGGCAGCAAATGTGATGTCCATCTGGGGTGGAGGAGCGGTACCCACTGAGTGCTTTGGGGATGGTGCGGGTGTCAGTCCAGGACACTTAATCTCCTGGTGGCGTGGGGATGGAGAGCTGGAGGTGGCTTTCATGTGGCACTACTGGACTACTGTGGTCTTGGATTGGTCCCACATCTCCTGGTAGGACTATGTGTCCTGTTTTGGAAACAAGGTGGAGGTGCGGGAGAGGAAGGTCCTGCTCCAGACCCACACGGACCTCAATGGGAGGTAGATGTATGAATACTGGTGCAACTCTTGCCAGCCTTTCCCATGGCTGTGGAGTGCCCATTTCTTGCCTGGCTGATGCCTACCTTCACCGCCACGTTCAGTGGTCAGAAATGAAATAATGAAGGAAGTGAAAGACCAAGTGCCACTCATCCAGTGCTCGATCAGTGTCTAGTGTTACTGTGCTGTCCATTTGCTTTCCTGTCTCTGCCTGGCCTTGTAAGAAATTACTTCTCTGCTGGGATAGACTGTGAACACCTGCACTACCATCTTGTAGTTTATGGTACGAAGAAGGCATGTTTTGGCTGAAGCAAGACCTTTAACACCACTAAAAAGCTTTTCTGGAACCCATGTCTGCATGGGGTGTGAACATCTCACCTGGGGGCTGGTGGAGAGCTGCCCTGAGGGGTATCTGTGGGGACTTCCCTACTCTGAATGTTGGGGTTTTCTCCCCCAGATTCTGGCGTTGCAGAGATGCAATTTGCTTTACCTCTGCTGTCTGGCCATGGCAGCTGAAGCGCAGCTGGGGATGTGTTGTTTGTGGCTGGATGGATTTCAGGGAACTGAGGTCCCTGGGTGAGGGACTCTGCTTTTGAGCTGGACCTGCCCTTGGCTTGGCTCTCCCGCAGCATGTTTTATGGCCCTGGGTGTTACAAAGACCCTAGCCAGAGAGATAGAAAGGTCACAGCTTGCTTCTATAGAGCCTAGAAGTACCAGGCTTGAAATCTCTTGCTCTGCTTTCCTTCTGGTTATTTTCTTTTCCTTTCTAAAGCCTTAATTTTTGTTTGGACCCTGCCCCAGTGAGGTGATAACTTGTTCCTCCCTGTGCAGAGTGGCGAGATGAATGCTTACACTTCGCCTGCCCTGCCATGGAGGATGGAGGCAGAGCTCTTAAATAAAATACTTCCCTTTAAAAAAAACAAAACAAAAAAACCCCAAAACCCAAAAAAACCCACCCTGAATTCCAGAAAATATTAATGCTCCAGGTTAAAGGGCTGGTGCTGTGGTGCAACTGGTGGCAGGAACAGCTGTGGATTTCAGCCTCGCAGTGCTGCTGCCACCCCAGAGGTGATTTCTGCTCCTGGCCCCTCGCTTGCTCACCAGGAGCTGTTTTGAAGCCTCGTGCACTCTTGCTGTGCCAAAATACACTTGGAGTCGAGGCTGTCAGAGTTAATCTTCATCTTTTTGCGCTTTGCCCTCCCTGCCACTGTTTCGGTGAGTAGTGGCTGTGCTTGTGCCTGCTTATTTTAGGGAAATCCTTCCCCAATGTAGAAGTGTGGGGACCCATCCCCCTGATGCCAGGCGGACGTGAGCAGTGCTTCCTAGCTTTGAGAAACCTGAAATATCCATTTGCTCAACCCTCAAGGTGGGTTTAAATCATCTTTAGGAACAAAACTTGTTTGAATGCGTCTTTTAGCACCCGACACTTCATGCTGGAGAAGATGGGATGGCTGAGGCTGCTTCAGGCTGCGCAACTCTTTGCAGTCCCCAAAAAGCAAGTTGCAAGCAGGCTTTTCCTCCGCAAGTGCTACTGCACTGGCATTTGCATCCCAAAGTCCAGCATCAGGCAGAAAACCAGCTGATATTGCCCAAGTGCAGCCTCCCTGGGGCCCCTCTTGTTGTCCAAGGAATGGTGTTGTGCAGAAATCCATTTTTTTTTTTTAATAAGTCTGTTCTCAGAAATAGAATATTCTCTTCGGCAATGCTAAAAAGTCTGTAGACTCTCCAAGATTTCACTATTTTCTCTATTTATATTATTTTTATTTATTTATTATTTTTTGACAGAAAAAGGTGCTGTCTCCTGGCAGTCTTTGCTCTAGTACAAAGTTTCGGGACTGGAAGGTCATCTGAAGTAAATCAGCAGAGTGCAAACCCTGCTGTTACTTGCTAAGCTTTGCCTGGATCTCATCTAATCACCAACCTGATAAGTGCCTAGGAACTCCAATTCTTTTCCTGCAAGGAGGGAGCTCAGCTCCAGTCCCTAGAGCAGAGCTCATCCTGGCTGAGCATCCTTTTGGGGTCCTGACATCCTTCTGCTCCAAAGGATGATATTTTTGAACCTTTTGGATATAAATTGTGCCTAACTGATTACTTGCTGTTATATCCCAATTTTAAATAGTATTTTATTTTTTGAGTGGCAGGCTTACTCTTTTTTTTTCTCTCCTTTTTAGTCTCAGATGACTCTGCTTTAATATTCAGTCTTTTATGAGGTATTACCCAAATTTAGGCTGTCCACTAACTTTCAGCACGATGGTTTTCAGTGTCCCTGTGAAGACCAGACTGGATGTTGTGACTGATAGAAAATCCCTGGGACTTTAGTGCGTAGAAGTGTTTTTAACTATTGGACCACACAGCTCATAAGTGAGTGAGGTTTCATCTTTTCAGCAACTCTGAAGACAGTTTCTTGTCTCTCCACATTCAGTACTAAAGGGTGAATGTTTCTAAAAGAAAAACCTTCCAACAAAACAATTTAATTTTCCTCGGTGATATTTTGGGGACAATCTGTTGCTGACTATTTTATCCGGTGTGCCATCTCTCGGCTTATAGCCCCCTTTGATGTGGCTCATTCAGGGGAAAAATGGCATTACGCACTACCTCAATCACTCAGATGTCAGAGAGGATATCGCGTTTGACTAATCAGGGGAAATTTGGGAAGATTTAATAATGCCAGGAGACATGACCCACTTTCAGATAAATGCTTTTCACACAATAGAGGTTGTGCAATGTCGTGGGGGAGGGAGAAACATTCACAGGGTAGAAATAATCATTATTTATAATTCTAAAATTTTATTTTATTTTGCTGACCTTTTCCGAGGTTCAGGATGGGTTTGCTTCTTTTTCTGGTGGTGTTTGGTTTTGGTGGGGTTTTTTGGTTGTTGGTTTTTTTGGTTTTTTTTTTTGTTTGTTTGTTTGTTGTTTTTTTTTTAGAAAAAGAAAATGCTGGCCCTAACTGGTTTTCAACAAATCTGTGTTATCCGGAGATGACCATCTCCGGGCTGTGGATGCCCATCACCTTTGGGATGCTCCCTTGACCACAGGGGTTGCCTGATGGGTGTTGTGATGGAAAGTGATGGGAGCTGTGGTCCAGCATGATGTGTCTCTGGTCCAGCTGTTGGTGACCAGCATGGGATGGGGATGGGAAACCTAATGTGGGAGTTTGCCTTGAATGTCCCAGGTCAGGAAGATGTCCATCTGATGAAGTGCATCTTAAGTACATAAAGACAGAAGAATATTAATTTGTAAAGCCAGGTTTCTGTGTTTTCTTCATACCACAAACCTTATATGTGGTTTGTCCCTATCCATGTGTTACTGGGGGCTTCTGGCCAGAACAGCAACAGAAATTGCAGAGGTGTAGTACTGTGGTGTTGTAAAACTGTGAGAAAGCCAAACTTGATGCTTAAATTTATAGTATATAAACTTTTTCTTCAATGACAACAGAGAGCATTCTTTACGTAGTAACTGCATAATTTTCAATGCTGCAAGTTCTGTCAAGCAACTTGTTGTGGCTATTCCTTTGTGCAAGGTTTTATTTATGCAGCCATAGGGGCTGAGCAAAACCAACTTAGTCT
Organism: Pandion haliaetus; assembly: GCA_013401275.1. Taxonomy (NCBI): domain Eukaryota; kingdom Metazoa; phylum Chordata; class Aves; order Accipitriformes; family Pandionidae; genus Pandion; species Pandion haliaetus. The sequence goes on from VYZV01033099.1 coordinate 30,608, forward strand.
GCTTAAAACTTTTTATAAACCCTTATTTAAAATATCTTTGTAATCCTTCCAGAATATAGCAACAACACTTCTGTCTTAATTTCATATTGAAGCTAAACTCTGGCAGTATCTTGCAATTTGCCGTGCTGGTGTGAATATCCAATGTGATGGAGCCATGTCAGAGCCCACCTGAAAATAGGAAGATGTGCTGTGCTGCATGGGCAGCGTTTTGGGGGAAAAAACTCTGCCCTAGGGGTGTGCTGGAACTGCTGCTGGTTTCTGGAAGGGGGTCCAAATTTTCAACCTTTTATTGTTATTTTTGAAAACAACTCTTTGAATGATCATTCACCTGTAGGTGGTTTTTAATGCTTTATTTTTGCTTGCAGCCATGGACATCATTGCTGTGTCTTCCACAGTAAAAACAAAAAACAACCCTAAGTAGTTCCCTGAATTCTGCTCTTTTAAGAGCCATGTTATAATAAGCTTCAAGTGTCTTTACCAAGCAATTTAGTGCCTTCCTCAGGTTAAAGTCTTGCTTCTGAAGGCCAAGTGCAAGGTCCTGCTCATGGGTGGGAGCAATGCCAAGCAAAAATACAGGCTGGGTGATGAGTGGACAGAGAGCAGCACTGCAGAGAAGGACTTGGGCATATTAGTGGGTGAAAAACTGAATATGAGCTAGCAATGTGTGCTTGCAGCCCAGAAAGCCAACCATGTCTTGGGCTGCATCACAAGAAGTGTGACCAGCAGGTCGAGGGAGGGGATTCTGCTCTTCTGCTCTGGTGAGACCCCAGCTGGAGAACTGTGTCCAGCTCTGGACTCCTCAGCACAGAGAAGACATGGACCTGTTGGAGTGGGTTGAGAGGAGGGCCACAAAGATGATCAGAGAGCTGGAGCATCTCTCCTGTGAAGACAGGCTGAGAGAGTTGGGGTTGTTCAGTCTGGGGAAGAAAAGGCTCTGGGGAGACCTTAAAGCAGCCTTCCAGTACCTAAAGAGACCTACAGGAAAGATGGGGAGGGACCCTTTAAGAGGGAGTGTAGTGATAGGACAGAGGGTAACAGTTTTAAATTGAAAGAGGGTAGATTTAGATTAGATATTAGGAAGAATTTCTTTACTGTGAGGGTGGTGAGTAGGACTAGAACAGGTTTCCCAGAGAGGCTGTGGCTGCCCCATCCCTGGAAGTGTTCAAGGCCAGGTTGGACGGGGCTCTGAGCAACCTGGTCTAGTGGAAGGTGTCCCTGCCCATGGCAGGGGGGTTGGAACTAGGTGATCTTCAGGGTCCCTTCCAACCCAAACCATTCCATGATTCTGTGATTCTTTTGCCTTTAAGCTTTGAAGCCAGTAGACTGACAGTTTTTTGGGTGCATCTCTGTTGGTAAACACTGCTTTTACATGCTGTTACAGTGATAGCTGGAAGGTATGTAGCCCTGGCACTTGTCTAGATAAATCCATTTCCTTTGCACATACCTCTGGGTGTTTGGTGAATTGGTCACTGGGGTATTCATGGGGGCTCTGAACTCCAAATTATCGTTGTGTCCCATGTAATACTCAAATGGAATTTCTGAAGCATTAACAGTGGATGTTGAAGCCCTGATTGAAGTCTGTGTGTGATGCTGAGAGCTTGTGTGATCTTTGGATGACTCAGGAGCCATGGTACCCGGTTGGGCAGGAAGGTGGTCTTGCTGCTTCTGTAAGCACCAGTGATGCTGATACCTGCCTGCTCACTCTCACGTGCCTGGGAAGCAGCTGGAAATTTGGGAAGAGCTAAAATACATCTGGGATCTGGCCAAACCTGTCCTATGGTCAGGCTACACTTCAATCTAGTTAATTTGTCTGGGAGGGAAGAGACTGTTTTGGAAGGACTTGGTTCCATTCCTCCTGCTCACACAAAACATAAGTAATTTGGCAAGTCAGGACAGAGCAAAATGCAGTGGCTAAGGCCTGAAAGAGCCAGCTCAGCAGCTGTACGTGCTGGAGACGAATCCAGAACTATGGCTCATAATTTGAAAGTTGAATAGTTTTTGAAACACGCAAGAAATGGAAGAGGCCCTGGCTGCATCTGCCTTACCTGTTTTAACACCTTAAACAGCACTGACCCTTGTCTCTTACAGGTTTTGTACATAATTTACGTCTGCTTTAAAAGTTGGCTGCTGCGTTAACACAGTTGTCCAGTGTCCATGATTCAGGCTTGGAGGAGTCTCTTGGGAGTCACAGTACCAATCCAAGGGATTCATGTTAGGTGGTTGAGTTGGGTTGTATTAAGGATGCTTAAGTTGTTTTATGGAAGCAGGCCAGTTAAAAATGGAGACTTGGCTTTTTTCACCCTTTATTTCTAGGCAGAGCTTAAGAAAAACTGAAGCCTCCAGAGAAGCATGTGTAGATCTTGTGCTCCAGTAATACACATGCAGTGAGAAGGTGGACAGGGTCTCCTTCATCCCATAATCTCTTTCTTGATTGCACTGAATGTGGGTAGCCAAGGCAGGTGTGAAAATATGGTAGTGGCCTTTAGCCAGTAAACCCGCCTCTAATATTAGTGGGGCTGAAGTGATATGTGAAATCTTGATGTATCTCTTCAGGATTCAAGTGTCCCTTCAATAACTAGATGCTGCTGATGCTGGTGGTGATGTCTTGCACCGGAGCAGTGTCCTTGCCACCAGCACGAGCCTTGCTGAGGGCTTCTGTCCATGAGAATGCTGTGAGCCTCCCAGATTAGAGCCCTGAGCTCCACTATATGGGGTTAGCAGTTGCTGACCTCTCTACTTCTGTTGTACCTCACTTCCACATGCTCATAAAACTCCCCACTTTAGGGTATTTCAACAGTTGCTGGGGATGTCTTTTGCATTTGACTTCTGCAGATTGAGTGTATGATGCTGGGGATATATTTGCTGTAGTGATAAAGCACACGTTAGGACTGATAATAAAATTTAACTGCAGTAGTCTGTCTAGCTACTGGAGCAGCCCATATCCTTTTATTTCTTTATGGGGAGAGTTTTGCTACTTGTTTTCCCCAGTGCCAGTGCAAAACAAGATGTGGGCTTTCTCTTGTGTATGCAAATCCTGAAGGGACTTCAGAAGAGTCGGAGGAGTGGGAAAATCCCAGCTCGTGAGCTTTCCTTGCCAATGTTTCTGGCTGGAAACAGGCAGTGGGGATGCTGAGGTCTGGTAATCACAGAATGATGTTTGGGTTGGAAGGGACTTTTAAAGGTCATCTTGTCCAAGCCCCCTGCAATGAGCAGGGACATCTTCCACTGGATCGGGTTGCTCAGAGCCCCGTCCAACCTGACCTGGAATGTTCCCAGGGATGGGGCATCTACCACCTCTCTGGGCAACCTGTGCCGGTGTTTCACCACCCTCATCGTAAAACATTTCTTCCTTCTATCTATTCTGGTTGGTTTTTTTCAAATGAAGCCCAGGCTTTTGACAGTGCTTTGCTGGTAGCTGATTGGGGGAAACCTCTGAGAACAGGTGAAAATACTCTTTTAAACAGGTTAAGCTTCTTTCCTATGAAAAGAGCTGTTGTGAAAACCAGTCCCTCGGCATTTCTCACTGGGACGTCAGCGCTGGCAGCCAAAACGAGCTCAGTTCATGGCTGTGCTGTGCCCATCACTGATGGCCACACTGTCCCTTGCTCGTGTATCGCTGTGGCCATCAGTGCTGCCTTTGCAGACGTTGCAAAGACTTGGGCAGCGTTGGGCTTTGGCTGAGATAGTTTCTCCAAAATGCATTAGGCTGAAGCTCAGATCCACGTTCCCGTGGCTGGAAATGCTGGTAATGGAGAGAGTGTGGAAATATGGGGACTTCTGCAGCACCTCTGTAGGGGAATGATTGAAAGCATCAAGGAAAAGCAACAGAAGGTGACCAGCAGGTCCCTTGGACGTTGGGCTGGGCTTGTTTTGTTCTGCAGGGTTGCTTGGCACGTGGCTTTCCAGCGTGGTGCAGTTAATGCTGGGGGCATCCTTTAGCTTTGCATATGAAAGTGACCCTGTTTTGCAAATACAATACAGGGAGGACAGGGCAGAGGAGGGGAAAGCAAATATTTGCATTTCTCCTGTTGAATCCATCTTGCTGGTGCTCTGATAGGACCTGTTCCTCTCTCATTTGAGTCTCTGCTCTTACTTAAGTGTTTCTGAATATACCATTTGTTTACAGAAAGTTGGATCTTATCTCTACCGAAGCTGGGAATAGGGAGGCTGTGCTTTAATAATGTAGCTTTAATAATGCTTTGATAAGGGCTCACCACTGTCCTTGCAGGGAGAGCTGGCTTATTGGGGGGCAGCAGGGTGAGAGGTGCTGCAGCGAGGAGGAAAACTGAAGTGGTGGCAAACGCTGGTTGGTATTTGGCAGCCTGCTGGGCTGGTGGGTGAAGGAGGTGAAGAGGATGGGCGTAGTGTTTAAGTTTGGGAAGCACCTATGCACTGCTCATCTCAATATCCTGGGAGGAACAGAGGCAAGGGCATGACTTCTCTGATCAAAAATGAATCTCAGTGACTGTAATATTTATCAAGTCAGTGGTTTGAGGTTATTTTATTCCTTAAACATCCCATACCTGAGTTGCCATGCCTTATTGTCATGAATTATGTTCTAATAATTATGGTAACTTGGGACTTGCATCTGATACTCTGAAATCATAGAATCACTTAGGTTGGAAAAGACCTTTAAGATCATCGAGTCCAACCATCAACCATGCCCACTAAACCATGTCCTGAAGTGCCATGTCTACATGCTTTCTGAATATCTCTGAGGATGGTGACTCAACCACTTCCCTGGGCAGCCTGTTCCAATGCCTGACAACCCTTTCGGTGAAGAAATTTTCCCTAATATCCAATCTAGACCTCCCCTGCCGCAACTTGAGGTCATTTCCTCTCGTCCTATCACCAGCCACCTGACAGAAGAGACCAGCACGCACCTCACTACAACCTCCTTTCAGATAGTTGTAGAGAGTGATAAGGTCTCCCCTCAGCCTCCTTTTCTCCAGGCTAAACAACCCCCGTTCCCTCAGCCGCTCCTCACAAGACTTGTGCTCCAGCCCCTCACCAGCTT
>VYZV01033099.1:35963-57323 GCA_013401275.1 Pandion haliaetus
CCCAGTACTGAGCCCTGGGGAGCACCACTTGTGACCTGCCACCAACTGGATTTAACTCCCTTCACCACAACCCTCTGGGCTCGTCCATCCAGCCAGTTTTTTACCCAGTGAAGAGTACACTTGTCTAAGCCATGTGCCGCCAGCTTCTCGAGGAGTATGCTGTGAGAGACAGAGTCAAAAGCCTTACTGAAGTCCGGGTAGACAACATCCACAGCCTTCCCCTCATCCACTAGGTGGGTCACCTGGTCATGGAAGGAGATTAGGTTGGTCAAGCAGGACCTGCCGTTCATGAACTCGTGCTGGCTGGGCCTGATCCCCTGGTTGTCCTGCACCTGCCGTGTGAGCACACTCAAGATGAACTGCTCCATAATCTTCCCCAGTACCGAGGTCAGGCTGACAGGCCTGTAGTTCCCCGGATCCTCCCTCCGACCCTTCTTGTAAATGGGCATCACACTGGCAAGCCTCCAGTCATCTGGGACCTCCCCTGTTGACCAGGATTGTTGATAGCTGATGGAGGGTGGCTTTGCAAGCTCCTTCACCAGCTCCCTCAGAAATTTCTGGGGAAATGGGTATTGGCAATCCCCGCTCTGGTTTTAGGGTGAAGAGGGAGTTGATCCTTCTGGAGAACTTTGGGATGTGATGGAAACCCATTTTCATCTGTTTAGCTGAGCTTTGGGTAACTCTGCAGTTGGGTTCCTGGTGCTGCCCCAGTCAGGCCACCATTCCTGTGATTGTCCCCAAGCTCTGTCTGCCCTCCTAAGGTGAGCCTGAAAAGCTGAAAGCTTGAGTTATGTCTCTTCTGACATGGTAAGCTGATGAAAAATGCACTCCAAATTCTGATTCCTACTCTTGTGGCTTCATTTTATGAAAAATAAAAATAAATGCATAAAAAAATTAAAATAACCTTTTTCTCAGAATTTCTACTTAAGGACTGCCCTGAGTTTAGCTGAAATTCCATGTTAAATACCTGTTGCTTGAGTAAAGGCTTGTAATTGTGCTCAAAGCACAGTAATACTTCGGTTATTTCTGATGTCACCTAGGAAAGCATGACTTTGTATGATGCAAGTGGTAGAAAGGAAGTGACTCTTGTTTCCCCAGCCATACCCAGCTGGCTTGGGGGAACCCTCTTCAGTTCATCCAGGTAGTTTTGACATGTATAGAGAATAACTGAAGTTCATATCATGGATTTCAGTTTAATCCCATGGTCATGCTTGATGTTTGTTCATAAAACCTAGAAATTTGCTTCTCAGTAGGTTTGGTGATGGATCATGGCATGGGATGCTTCTACAGGCAAGAGGTGTCTGCGGTCTATGTCTGAAAAACTGGCTTGATTTGGGGCAGTAAGTTAAAAAGTGCCTTTAACTGTCCAAGTTGAAGGTTAAAATACCTTGAACCTTTGCAATTGTGGTGTGAAGCAGGGCTAAGGTTGCTGTAGCATTTTTCACTCTGTTTCTTAAGCTCTGAGAATTCAGCTCTGTGGGTCACATTTGGCTTGGGGATAACAACAGCATCATCTCTTCAATCCAAATTACTAATTGACTGTAATTGTCCAAGAATGGAGTTGCTTATGCTCAGCATATATGGAAGAGCACTGTCTGCTGCTCCCTCCAAGAAGGACCTGTATTTCATTTATTTATGGGCAACAAAAATATATCATGCCTTGTTGGGATCTCTCCTGAGCACCTTTCCAGTGCTGGCCATGCTGCTGAAGCCTGTGGAGCTGTGGTCTTTTGCTTGGTGCCATCATGTGCTTTCAGACACGGCCAAGTCTCCTGCAAAGGGCAGGTGCTGCAAGGCCGTCTCCTGACCTGGCATTTGCTTAATGCTCCAGAGCTTGTGTGGTGTTTAGCACCAGGTACGTGGGAGAACAGAACTTCAAAACTTGAGTTTAAGGCAGTTGAAGAAAACTCCTACTAAGAATATGTGCAAGAGATTTCATAGACTGGGGGAAGAAACATTGCAGCTTACTGCATCATGTTGTGTGCTCTGAATGTTGCTTGAGGTTTTATTTTTGTTGGTATGACTGCTGCTGACTTAACTGTTGAACGCATGCATTTATGTTGAGACTTTCTATGGGACCAGGAGCCTTCACCCAGTAAATCTTTTGTTTCTGTCCAGATTTCAAACATTGCATGCACTTGAAGATGCTGGTGGGCACCTCACCAGCAATGGCTTAACAAGAAATACCTGTGAAGAACATAATGTTGAATGCTTTCTGTAAATTTAATGTTGCTGTTGAGGAGGAGGTGGATGAGCATGATCTCTTTTCTCGCAACCTGTTGAGTTGACAGCTGTTTGGCTTGCAGCAGCCTGTTTTCCTATTAGCTGCTGGGAGGGAGCTGCTATGGATGCACCATGCTGTGAAAGGCAATAGGATTTCAAAGACTAATTGCCATGGAACTTGAAACGCATCTCATTAAGTGGCTATTGTCAAGGCAGGGATGCTAAAGACTTTGGAAATGGTTCTTAAAATACAAATTTGGACTCATTGCGTGCCAGCTATTAGGCAGACAGGTCTCTGCTGATCTGCATGTGAGGTTTGAGAAGGCTAGAGATGCTTGGGTGCTGTTATGGTGGGGAGGATAGTGCCTTGCCCCCCACGATTGCCTGACTTCCCACCATGTGTGGGCAGCCCCAACACACTGCAATTTGGCATTTCCCAGGACTGACACACTGATATGTGCTTCACAGGTTGTGTGATGGCCAGACTATAAATAGCTATAAATGATGGCCAGATGTGGTGACCCAAACAGGGTTTGTTTGTTTGTTTGTTTGTTTTTCCTTAAGAAAGGACCTAAAAATACCTTTTTGAAAGTTTGTAGCAGACTGCAATTTCTGCATAGTGTGGGATAGGGGAAAAGACCTTCTAGGCCAAGGGGAAGATGAAAGGGTGGGTAGCTGGAAGAAAGAGCAGCTATGAAGGGACATGTGTTGCTTCAGCATCTCTCTGCTTTTTGGAGATCACATCCCCTTCTGAGCAGGGTCATAAATCACTGCTGCAAGCATGGTTGTGCAAAACCACTAATTACCCCTTTGATGCCTTTGGAGGTCCTGTGGGACAAACCCATAATGTTGAGTGATGCTGTGGGTTATCTAGGGCTTCATGTGCACCAGTGTGCCCATGGTGGTGGCTGGAGGTAGCAGCACAAGTTCAGGTGTCCCCATCCAGTCACTGGCCCACAGGGTTTGCAGGAACTCGGGTCTTGGGACTGAATATTTTGTCAGAAAGGGCAGAAACTTTTAGGCTTGTACATTATGAGCTGGGAACTGGCAGCACAGTTTGCAAAAGCTGCACTTTCGCAGCAGAATAAACTGGGATAACGTAATATTTCTTCAGTGTAATTTTTGTTCTTGTTTTATTCATCTACCTAGTGAATCATGAAGTCATTCCCTAGAGGAGAGAAAAAAGTTGCAATGCAATGTTTGGTAGAAGTGGATTTTGAGTTACAGTTTTGCCCTAACTCAAGTGAGCCACTCTCCATTTTTCAGGAGTTGTCTTTGTGCACTCTTAAACCACTATAACTTTGGGGTGTATTTTCATTTGTTTTGCTGCTTTTCTAATTAATAATCCTTCTTTTCCTCACTTTGGGTGGTAGGAGTGGGTTTAACTAGTTTTGCTTGAAACAGGTTGTAGTCCTGAAGCTGCGCTGGTGGGACCTGGTGGCTTCAAGCCAAGCGGCATCGGCCAAAGCGTGGCCATAAATGCATGTTTCCCTGAAGGAAAACATATCCCTCAGACGGGAACTGGGTTTCCTGGTCTTGGAGCAAATCCCCTTGCACCTGAGCTGGGACATGTGTAGTGGGATGGAAATCCTGTAGCTGGGATGTCCCTGGGGGATGCAATGGTGCTGGTGATGGTGGGAAGATCCAGAGCTGAGCCTTGCCTGCATTGAAACTCTGACCTGCTGCCTGCTCAGTGCTGCCTGTGCCTGGACGTAGCATGTAACTGCTTGGGGGCAATAAAGAAACACTCCTGTAACACCGGGAGGGATGTTTAAATTAGTAAATACATCTTCTTTTGGGATATGGATGTTGTCCTGTGCGTTGATCCAAGAGGTGTGCAACAGAGTGGCTGTGTTGTGGGGATGGGAAGGAAGCAGCAGCACATGGTGGCTGCCATAGCTTTTTTTTCTTTTTTTTTTAAAGTTTCTTTTTATTTTCTTCTGTTTGGGGTGTTTTGCTGTGTGGACACTTTAACGTTTCATAAGAACCGTGTTTGATCTGTGTGGGAGCGTGTGTTTGTGTGACGCTGGGGCATCTGCCCTTCCAAGGGGAAGAGATAACATTGGATTTGCCTAATGTGCGGTGGATGTTGCCAAGTCAGGGTGGAAATTCAAACCAGGTGGTGAAGGCTAGAAAAGATGTATCTGGTGCTGTGGTTATTTTAATATTTTATTTTAAGTGAGTGCAATTACCCTTTTTGCAACCCTTCCTTCACTTGGGCAGTCTTCTGCATTTTGATCTCCCTTCATTGAGCCCTTCCTGCAGAACACAGCACTGTTTTGCTAACTGCCTCACCTCCCAGATCTCCTCCTGCGGTTCAAAACTCAGGGTTTGATGGAGATGTTTTTTCCTGAATCATTCCATATTTAAGCTTCTGTCTCCTCCTACATTTATTGGAGGAAGTTGTATATGGGATTTAGGAGATGGTTTTCCAGGGAGCTGCTGTGTGATATAATTAAGAGGCTGCAGGACATCAGTGCTGGAAAGCCAAAATCTCAGTATTTTAGCTGGACAGCTGAAGTTACAAGGAAATAAGGAGGAAAACGTAGCTGACTGCCTACCTGTGCTGTACTGTCCATTTTATGTTAAAAAGGAAATGACCTTTTATATGAGTTTCCTTGGCGATATGTTTTGAACCAATTTCAGTTTAGCAATTGCAGAAACTTGCTTATTTTCTTTGTCTCACTGGGGAGAAGAGGCAAAATATATACAGTAATATAGAGTAGCTCATGATACAAGTGCACGTCTGAGGTCTGGCACATGGACAGTCCTGGGAGAAGCAGAGCTGGGCACAAGTCACATTGCCAAAGACCTGGAAATTACTGCAATGAGATGAAAATGCAACAGCAGTCCTTCCCTCCAGGAGACCCTTTCTCTGCCCCCTATTCCTAAGCAAATAGGGTTGTATGAATATTTGTGCACCACTTCAAATATTTAATTAAACTTACTTATTCCAGCTTTGCCTTTTGACCACCAGTGTTGGTCTCCAGGCATTGAATGGCTCCTGCTAACAAACCTTATTGCCAGAATTTTTTAATTATAACCAGTAAAATGTTGCTTACTTAAATCCTTGGTAATCAATTTGTTTTCCTTCAGTTGCTTAGCAATGAAAAAGATGCAAAGGTGAACTGGAGACCTTTCCAGCACACCCCTCTGGTTAGAAATGCCCCATAAATACAACTATAGGTCAAAACCCCTTTGAATAAAGCATGCATTGAGTGATGCTCCAAGAGGGTTTTTAATGCATGAGTTCTGGAGAGGTGAGGGATAGCTATACAGATTGATTAATCCAATTCTTTCTAATAAGGTTGAAAATCCAGTCTGGCGGAGAGGTTGGTCTGCAATTAAAGGTAGATTTTGGTGGTGCTGTTTGGGCATAGCAGTGTCTGGTGGGGAGGATGGCTGAGTGCTCGAGCGGCAGGCAAGGGGTGAGGTGGTGCATACCCTGAATTTCAGAAGATGCTTGTTACACTCTGAATGCCACAAATGTTACTGCAGTTACAGCCTAGAAGTGGCTGCTGTTTTTTAACTTTTTCCAGCTGAAATTCCTGGTGTCCCCTGGCTGCACCCTGTGGCCAGGGCTTCCCTGTGCTGCTGGGCCTGGCTCCTCCCAGGATCATTTTAATATGAAATCATTTATTGGAGGGTGGTCACTGCGCTGGGGAAGGAACATGCTTATGAGTTTCCCTAAAGCATCGCGAGGCTGCATTATAGCTAGAGGAGAACATGGGGTGACAGGCCATTTTTAACTATGTTAATAATCAAGTGTATATTGAGCATGTTTTGAATCCAGCCTGTTCATCAGGGTGCTTACCTGGAGTTCAGATGGAAAACAGGACTGGCGAAGACAAGATTACACTACAGCACTGCTCGAAGTTTTGATTAATTGAGAATTAGGTGACAGAAGGGTAATTAATGCCAATCAACAGGGATTTGCAGAAAGTAGCCTGGAAGGATTTAACTTTTGCAGTATGACAGGCTGTTTGGTAAAAGTCATGCTATGGAGCCACTTGACCCCTGCATGGAGTTCTTAAAAAGCTAAAAACCCAAGTCTGTAAAGCCCCAGTAACTGTTACTGGAATAAAAAAAACTGGCTGCATGGCTGAGTCAGGACCATGGGTCTCATCCTGATTACCCTTAGACACCGGGTCAAGGATTTTTTTTTTTTTCTTGATCCTGTGCAGTGTGGTAATTTTTTAATCAATGACTTGGTAGAAGAGGTGACGAGCACTGGAGGAGCTGTGTTGGGTTGGTGGTGCTGGAGTGTGGCTGTGAGCATCTCATGGGTGCCGGACCCAGGGGAGATGCTTGGGAAGGGGGTGTTGAGCCTCCTGCTCCAAACTGCTGCTGCCCTGATGCCTGCAGCTCATCCAGGAGGAGCTGCAAATCAAGTGCATGACTATCTGGATTGGCTTTAGCACCAGACTTTCTGTGCTTTCCCGGGGACTCTGCAGTGATTTAGGGCATTTGCAGAGCATCCCTCTTTATGGCATTGTGGCAGAGACTGAATGGTGATGGTGAGCATCTTGTAGAGCTGAGCAAGCCAAGCCTGATAGAAATTCGGCACTTGCTGTGGCTCATTGGGATGGTGATCCCCTACTTCTGGCACTCAGTGGGACAGGACCTGGGGAGAGGTCTCCCACCCAGCAGGCCTGTGGCTGGTGTCTCTTAGTGCAGCTCTCTAATGCTGGTGAATATTAAGTTTTTGAGGGGCTTTGCCAGGGTTTGTAGCAAACCCTCCAGTGTAGCACATGCTTTAAAACCAGGCGTAGACATCCAGAGGGGCAGCCCTGCCTTGTACCCCATGATTTCATCAGGCTCCTGGCTGCATTCTCGCAGCAGGCAGCAGCCTGCATGTCCTGCTGAAAGCTCTCACCCTTTGCTGGTGCTGCTTCAGAGCAACCAAAGGCAAGGGGCTCCTGTGCTTAACCTGATAAAAGGCTGGAAAGGCACTACTGCAGAAGGAGATGGGCAGCGAGACCCCAAGTGCTGCCAGCTCCAATAAAACAGGCACAACTCTCCTCCTGTAACATCTCAGGCTGCTGTGAGATGGTTCATTAGTGACGATGCAGACAGTAATGCACATCCCTGGCAGGTGAAGTCTTGTTGACCCTAGCAGAGAGGTTTGGTTTTGTTGTTTCTTAAAGAGTAGAGTAGCAAAGTAAAAATAAGAGTTTTTGCACTGCCCAGAGCAAATCGTGGTCTTGCAGCCTACAGGGGGATCACTCCCCAGCCCAGGAGGGACTGCTTTTCACCCCAGATTAAGACTGAATGGTTTGTTTGCACTGTCCCAAAGCAGCTGGGGCTCTACCTGGTTTTGCAGCATCTAATGACTTACTAACTACAAGAGGGATTTTGCATTTCAGCCCGTTGCTGCAGTGAGAACAAGGCTGCCTGTGCGCCTGAGACCTTGGCGCTGAACCCGTCAGTCTTAATTAAGCCTGCAGTAACAAGCGCTGCTGAGATGCCGCGGGAGAAATGGTAGGGGAGAGGATTGGAAGATGTGAGTTGGCTGTTAGTTACATGTGAGACTATTGATTAGTCCTGGAAATCACATTTAATTAAAGCCTTCAAACATACCCCCAGTATTTCTATCCTGGTGTCAGGGCTCGCCTGCAGCCCCGCTCTGCTCGGTGCTGGTTTTACCTCTGCCGTTGGTGATCTGAAGCCAGTGCAATGATGAACTGAAGGCTTTTAAATGCCCCTTCACTAGAAATGCTGCTAATGAGCCAGTGAATAAATGCTGCAGATGCTGCTTGTCCGAACAGCTGAGTACTGCTCAGCTGCTGTGGCACTTTATGTAAATCATCATCTGAGTTAATTTTGGCAGGGCAGTAAAATTCAGCAAAGAGAAACAGAGCAGATTTAGTGCTGGTGGGAGACATGGAGCCACCCATCAGCACGACAGCTCTTCAGGGAGGAAGGAAAATATCCCCATACCTAGGAGTCATCAGCAAAGCACGTGCTTTGCTAGCTTAAATCCAGCGACCCCTGCAATGCTCTGGGATGAAGAGATGCTCCCGAAAATTTAGGAGCCCTGCCTTGATGGTGCATGGTCTGGGTGTGCATTTGTGTGCTTTCCCTGGGTCCGTCTCTGTGTTGATAGCACAAGGGGGATGGGGAATGTGAGGCATGGTGTAGATTATGATCACCTGCCTTGGCTCGCTGTTAGGTTTTGTGCATTTTTATCTGCCCTGGGAAATGCACAAATTGCTTGTTCTCATGTTGAGGAGTTAGAGATGCTTCTGCAGCCTGTCACTGTCTTTCCTTTTGTATTTAATGCTCTCAGCAAGTTAACATTTCTGTTCTGTAGCTCAAAATGTTGTGTTTTGTGTTTTTTAACAAGTAAAACACAGTTGGTTTTTTTTTTTGCCTGTCCCTTGAGCATGATATTGGGGTCATGTATGTCCCTTGCTGTGTGTTGGAAGTGTTGATTTTCCAGCCACAACCGCTCCTTTCGGCCTTTTTGGGTTTTTACAGTGAGGAAGAAGTGGATCTTTTCCTATTAGAGGTCCTCGCTACAGTTGGTTACTCTCTGGCCAGGCTGGGAATGCTGGGCTTGTGCTGGGTTTCCTGGGCTCTTGCACAGTGTCCCAAACATTGGGTACCGGTGCTGCAGAAATTGGGCAGTGGAGAGGTGTGTAACACCGGAGCATCCCTGCCTGCTCTGTAGCAAGCAGTGAAATCCTCTGCCATCCCCTTCTCACCCTTGTGAGGGTTTGCCAGCCAGTGGTACCCAGCAGCAAACAGAGAAGCCAGCCTGGGGTGAGATGCAGGGGTTAGCAGGTCCCAGAGTCACGGCACAGCTTGAGGAACTCTGACCTAAATATGGGACTTTGCTTGTCTGTCGGGCAGGGGAGAAAACAATCCTGGGATGAAAATCTAGTTCAGAGGATGGGAGAAGGAGGATTATGGTTTGCCATCTGCCCTGATGTTCAATATTGTAAATAATAATACAGAATGTAATGATCCACAATTCCCTTAACAGAGAGGTTTTTGCCCCGCTGCCGAAGCACCTCGCCTGTGCCTTGCTGCATCACGGGCGAAGAAGATTTTTTTCCTGAGTCACTGCCAAGTGGGGCAGAATGGAATTTAAGGCTGCGAGGCACCCAGGAGAGCCCTGGAGCCATGCCCTCCTGCTGACAGCACCCATCGAGCAGTTCTTCCCAGCACCAACAAGTGCAGCGGTTTGCACAAGCACATTTATCATGGCTAAATAACTCCACAAATAACCACCTGTTAATCACGGGGTATGTGGGATCCTGCTGTGGTCGGCATAATGCCAGTGGCTTCACGAAAATACAGCAGCGACCCCAGTTCAGCCCACAACTGCACACCCAGTGCAAATTAATGAAGAGAAGTTCGTTTGTTTTAGTGCAAATCTGGAAGGGGATGCTGTTAGCATCCATACACAGTGGCTGCAAGGAGAGTCCTCTGGTTTTTTTGCTGCAAGAGTCTCTTTAAATTATCTCTGTGGAGTTATCTGTAGTAGTGGTTTAAAAAATAGAGAAAAGAAATGACAGGGAAAAAATGACATCCAAACCCTGAATTGTGCTGTCTGATATGACCTCTTTCAATCTAAGGTAGAGTTTTTATTTTGCTCTTTTTACTTGGGAAAAGCAAAGTTTGGGAAAGCTTTAATTTTTGTAATAGATGGCTTGTGAGAGCCGAAGGGTAGTTATTGGACTGTTTCAAAGTAAGCTGCTTAACCATTCATGTGCTGTATCTGTAAATGTAAATATTCTTGGGGAAGCCAGGACTGAAGCTTGTGCTTTTATTTCATTCATACGTGTTTTTGTCCTCTTCAAGAGCATCCGGTAATACTGGACCATGTTATTTCTTTGAACAATATGAATGAGGTTGGCAATAAGCCGCCTGCAAAGGGGGAAAAGTAGAAGTGTGCTTGCCTTATGAAGAAAAATATACAGATATTTGTCCCAATCTCCACCTCGTTCTTAGCTGACATTTGTGTGTTCACCTTTGATTTTTCTAAGGTGCATGTCGCTGTCTCTGGTTTCTGCTAAAGTCCTTTTGTAAGTTTTTCTTAACCTGTGTGGAAGAACCTTGGTCATTAGATGCTATATCTTAATGTTCATTACTGAATTCCTAGTTGCAAGGTGGTTCATGCTATTGTATTGGGGGTATTGTGGGTTTTCTGCCGTGCCCTCCCTCTGGCTGCAGTCCCATTGAAGGATGCCCCTGGAAAAGTGCTCTTGACCCAGGAGCAATGAAAACTTCCCTGTATCAGTTGTGAGTATTGCCATTTCTGAAATAACTTGGGGGATTAAAAACCAGTAATAATAAAGATGGATTTGCTGACTTCCAGCTTGCCATGAAGACTGCTGCAACTACCAGACAGCCCAGAGTAGACTAATAGAGCTAGTTTTTAAGCATTTTTTTTTGCTTAATTGAATGGAAAATTATACTCTTTTCTTAAAGTAATGGAACACACTCTTGGTGTAACTCCTGTGCAGACCAGCATCGCTTCTCGCTGTTCTGGACCGTCCACTGAACGCATCACCAGGAGTTTGCTGGGAGAGCCTTTGGCCAGCACTGAGGGCTTTCAAACAGCAAAACAAAACCTGCCTCTTCTAATTTAATGTTGGTTTTAATCTGCATCTGCAGTGGCAGCCTGCTAAAATCTAAATCAAATCAGGAGGTGGGGATTGAATTTATTAATCTTCTGCTTGAGCTGGGTGGAATACTGCAAGAAGCTTCGAGAGCACTGAATCACTTTGGTTTTATTGGGAATCTCGTTTAAAACAAAACAGATATTTTTATTTCATTTTTTTCTTGAGAGGCTGAGCATGCGGAGTTATTTCCAGTTAATGCTAACACATCATTCAAAGGTGTCCTCGAGGACTAAAGAAGTGCTTTTCTTTCTGCCCTCCTGGATGGAGACGCTGGAGTGCTGGGAGGTTAAGTGATCTGCCCAGGGTTGTGTCTTCTGAGCCTGAAGTCAGGCTAATATTCTGGTCCTAGTGCTTTGAGATAGACCCGCCTGCCCTTTCCCTTTATAACAAGCTCCTACAGAAGATCAAGAGGTTGTTAAAGCTGACGAAGTCAGGACATGCCATATAAAGTGGAATGCTAGAGGTGAGATTAAGGAAGTAGAGGTTCACAGAGGTGCTCTCTTCCTGCCTGGGTGGGTACCTGCCCGGGGGCATGATTTTAGTGACCTGGTGGGCTCTCATCTATATGAATTTAATTGGCAAATGTACAGAGTGTGAACCTGCTTTGGAGGCAGCAGGTTGCAGAAGTCGGAGGCAGGGAAGGCAGGCAACATGAGTGTGGTGCTCCAGTGTGCCCCCACCATGGGCTGCCTCCAAGCCTCGTTGGGTTTTAATTAAAGATCTAAGAATGATAAAGTGCTTTTATTTCAGCTCTGTATGGTTTGACATATTGGGGATTTATGGATGAAAGGGAAGGGTTGGATGTCGGTTTATGTAGCAGCTTGCCCTGCCTGGAGGGTTTGCGTCTCTGCTGGAGCGCAGTAAGGAGGGGAGGATGGTGAAAATGCACAAGAAAAAAAGTGGTGGTCCCCTTTCTGGATGTGTGTGTGCATGCACGCATGAGAGGACAGCATTACAGATGCTTGGGGAAATACATTCATAACAGACTATTCTGACAGCCCGCAGCTATTTAGCAGGATGGGAAGCACTCAGTGTGGGGAGTGCTTGTGCTGGAGCAGCAATCACATTTGGGATCTCTCAGTCGGGGAATGAGTTACCCCAGGGCTTCTGAGACCTTGCAGACACCTATGTCTTGTTGCCTTCTGCATTGCATGATCCTTTGCACGTGTGTGTATACAGAGAGTCTTGGAAAATCAGGGGTTTTATTAAAATTCTTTAGTTTTTTTGGGTGGCTGATTGGAAGTCTTTCACCACCATGTTCTAAGTCCATCCCTGGGAGAGCCAGGCCATGGTTGATGATGAATTGCTGAGACGGCCTGATGTGACCTCTTACTGCTGCTGGAGGTGGACTCAAATTTCATCCACCAAAGCGTGCACAAGCACCACGATGGTTTTGGGTTTCTTTGGGGTCAGCGTGCCCCTCTCTGCATCCATCTGACCAGGCAGGTCCATGGCTCAGGCCAGCCCCATGCACAGGTGGAGAGTTTGCAGGACTCCAGCCAAGAGCAGCAACATCTTGTTTTTGAGGCTGCTTTGAGCCAGGTACATCCTGATCCCTGGCTATTTCGGGCATTTCTAGAGCATGTTTGATCTCTCCTCTGCCAGGAGAGAGCTGGCACTGGATGAAACTGTGGCAATGGGGATGAAAAGGCAGTCAAGGCACTTTGCAGGGGTGGCAAGAACTGCAGCGATGGTCTGTAAAGTCCTTCCTGTAGTGTCGGAGCATGGAGAAACTGGGGCAAGGTGCAGGGGTTGAGGAAAGCTGAATGATGCATTGCCATCTCACCAGCCAACTACTCCTTTCATGGTCCAGCCAAAGATGGGGTTCCTGGCCACGCTGCAGGGATGTTTCATCTCTTGCAATGCTGCTTGCTAGAGGGGACAGGGGAGATTGGGCTGGGGGTCCTGAACTGGCCCCTTCCTCATGGCAGGGAAAGCACTGAAGGCTCGTGGGGTGCTAGAGGTGGTGTGCTGAGAAAAGTTTGTTTTATTTTTTTCTCCTCCCTGATAAAACTGCTTTTCTGGCAATACATTTGTGTAGCTCCATTAACATCTAAAGGTTCCCACTGCTATAGCTATTGAGCAGCTCTAAAAATAATTACAGGCGATATATACAAAAATCTATTGGTCTTCAGCTGCAGAGCAGGCTGTTTGATGGTTGCTGCTGCTGTTTAACTCTTGGGTTGCTATGAGCTTTATTTGGCCATCGTGTGCGGGAGATTTGGTTTTAAAATGAGGGCCAAAAAAATCTTTGGTGCTACAGTGCTGGTATTGCTTGGGTTTGCTGGGGTTTCCCCCCAGTCCCTTGTGTTGGTGTAAGAATAAGTTTATATAGCTCTTATTTCAATCAACAGGAAGAGTCGGGGGAGACATGACCCCAAAAATGCCAATAAATAAGTGATCATTGAAGGGTTTTTGTTGACTCTGTGTTGGCTGGCAGAGTCCAGCATCAGACTAGCTTTATGGGTCTGTGTCCAGCAACAAAAGCCTGACTCAAGGTGACTTCCTGCAGAGATGGAGCAATTTTGGGTTTCTCATTCTCAGGACCTTGCCCTGGCAGCCCCCTGAGCAGGGAAACTGGTACCTCCTCTGGCAAAAAGAGAGGTGGATGTAGAGGGTGAGGGAAACCCATGCACGGAGGTTGCAGCATTACTGCTGGGTCTGCAATGTGTTTGTCCCGACTCCTGAGAGCAAGTACTGGAGGTCTCAGCACAGCAACGGTTACTTGTTTGGCACGGGGGATGCTTTTATGCAGCCTGGGCAGAGTATTTATCTCTGCATCATAAAAGCAAATTAAATCTCATTAGCAAGAGGTGGTGTGGCTCTGAGCAACGCCATAATCTCGTTACGCGTGAGTGGTGCTACTTGCTCTTGGATTTTGTCCCTTTATGGACATGTTGCCTGGGCTGTGCGGGTCCATCTTTGGGATTTCCTCTCAAAGGCATAAGGGTGGCCCAAACTGTGGAGATGATAAAAAGGTTAAATGTTGCAGTTAAATATTTTTCTGGAGCCTTGAAGCCTGATTGCAGGTTCACTTGCAACTGGAGAAGTTGGCTTTTGTGTCTTCTATTGCCTGCTTAGCACCATGGCAGTGGGTTTGGGTTAGGGCTTGCTCTGTGGGGAACAACCTGTCGTTCTTTTGTGCAAAAGAAATATGCTTTGGTGTACAGACTGCTGGAGGGGGGGAATTCCATTATTTTATAGAAGCTTCTAGAAAGCTGTTTTGTTTTGGTTTTTTTTTTTCCCCCAGGAAGATTAAATTTCACATTTACCTTGGGTCTGTACCCCACTTTGTTAAGATTGGTAACAAGCCAGTGTATACCTTGTCCAGGAGAAGCCTGATTGAAAGTCTGATTGAAAATCAGACTTCTGGTCTGTAATTTACCCCAAAATCTA
This sequence comes from Pandion haliaetus, assembly GCA_013401275.1. Taxonomy (NCBI): domain Eukaryota; kingdom Metazoa; phylum Chordata; class Aves; order Accipitriformes; family Pandionidae; genus Pandion; species Pandion haliaetus. Next base: position 50,216 of record VYZV01033099.1, read on the forward strand.
AAATTAGAATATTGGGGGGCGGGGGGCAGGGACTGAAATAAATGCTTTAGCTGCACTGACTTTACAAAAAGTGCGGGATTGTATCCATGGTGACTTAATTTATTTATGATTTAATTTCCTGAGGTTTCTGTGTGTTTAAGCTTTTTCTTTCTTCCCCACCGCCCTCCCCTCCAGTATACTAGAGTTTGGATTCCTGACCCTGATGAAGTTTGGAGATCGGCAGAAATTATCAAGGATTACAAAGAGGGAGATAAAAGCCTCCATCTGAAACTTGAAGATGAAACCGTAAGCTTTTGAATGTCATTATTGTTTTCAGTAATATAAAGTTTTAAATTAATGTATGAAGAAGCCTGAGCCATTTCATATTTTTCAGGAAGTATTTTAAAATGTGTTTTATTGCCTTAGCACTTCCAGCTTTTCCCTGCCTGCTCACTCCCCAAATACTTGTGTTAAAGTAGGTTGCGAGAAAAGCCCGTGACCCCTCTCATCTCCTTTCATCCTCTGGCAAAGTTGTAGTAGTTTGTGATACCAGAATGAGTTGGGTTTTTTGTTTTTTTTTTAATAGCAGCACTATGTTAGAAATACCAGTTTATGGATTTTGCTCCTGAACAAATCGGAAAGAGCACGGCTGGTGGCATCTACTCAATCTTGGGTACCGATGGGAAAATCACACAGACTGCAGAAGTGACTGCTGTGCAACAGCTTTCTCTGTGCCTTAGTTTTTCTCTTTAAGTGTAATCTTATGTAACCCCCTCTTTTTTTTCTCCATTTTTTAAAAAACAAAGAAAAGCTCTAAAAGACAAAAATGAGAAACTCTTTTAAATGTAGATGTTTTTTAGCAAGTGCTGCTTTCAAATGCACGAACAGCCCAGGCTCACGGTGTGTGTGCAGGCACTGATAAATCATTCTTAAAGCAGGACAGAGTCTGGGGAAGAGCAGCTGCTTTCTGTCCTGCACAAAAAGCTCATGGGGTGGGACATCAGGTACCAGCGGGGGATTGCAGATGAAGTTAACAGTGGCATTTACATCAGCTGCAAAATTTGGGTGGTTTATAGGAAGGGAGCAGCCATGCTATGTACCTGCCATGAGGCGCATTTCCCATGTGTGGTGCCTGGTGTAGCAGGAAGAATAAATAAAATTTTCGTGAAGAGTTCCACCTAAACCAGCTTTCTTCACTGAGCAAGTAGGGTTTCCTTGATTGTCTAGAGGGCGATCTGCTCTGTTGCTTAGAAGAATTAATAGAGGCCACTTTCTCCAAATTGAAAATGCTCCGAGGAGGGTGAGTAATTCATGTTCCCTGCCAGCCAACCATTTCCATACTGCAGGGAATATTTTCACCCTATTAATGGGAAGATGGAGAACAGGAATGAGACACGCTTGATTAGGCTGTTCATCAAAACAATTCTTCTTTCAGAGCAGTGCAAGCACAGGCCGTGTGCAATATGTGAATGTGCCAGGTTTGCAAAGAAAGTAATTTGCATTGAAATCTGCACCCAGTGTATGGTGCTGTTGGCTTTTCCTGGATCAGCCCCGGTTGCATTTGTTGTTCTCCCCAGTTTGCTCTTCCAGCACAGGGCAGCTTTCTGAGGAGGATAAAGGGTGGATGGTTCTTCTCTTGGAGATGGTATTTTTCCTTCTATGGTGCTAAATCTGGGTGAGGAGATGCACAGATGCCACCTCACTGTCCCTTGGAAGCACCAGGCATGTTCATGTAGGACCATGAGTCACTCTGTCCTTTGCTGCTTGGTGGGCTCCCTGCCCGATAGCCCTGTAGTTGGACCTCCTGGATTTACCATCCTTTGTCTATCAGTCTCTATTCCAAGTCATACCAATCATCCTTTGAACATATCTTTTCCCTAATGACATGATGCTTTGTGCTGATGATGCAAGCGTGATGCGCATGATGGGCATGTTTTCACCATTATAGTCATTCCATGCAGCGACTTGTCCCTGCCTCCCAGGGACATCGGATGCCACAGGGATGACCCTTGTTGCAGTTTTTTTTACATGCTTATTCTTTTGCTCCTGAGGCGAGAAGGTAGAAACCTTGGAGAAACCAAGCAGCAATGCTCAAGCCTTTGCCAGAAGCTGGTGAAAGGTGTGAAAAGCACTACAGACTTCAACTCTGGGGCAGGTTTCATGAGCGGTGCTAATGGGTGCCCTCTTTGGGGTGCCCAGCAGAGATGGGTGCCTGGGTGCAGGTGGGTGCCCATCTCATCCACAGCAGCTCCTTCCTCCCTCTTGTTGTGCTCAGGCTGCCAAAATATGTCTGCACGTATTGCTGAGTGCTGCAACCTCCATCCTATTCTGGTTGAGGTCTTAAGCAGTTTTAGTACTTGGGGGGTGGGGAGATTTTGTTGTTGTTGTTCTTTAATCTGTGTATTGCACTGGAAATCAAAGGGGCTAACAAGTCCTGCAAGGTCTAGCCTTTTTGTACAGCAGTTTAGGGTCAGTGACATTAAAGTACAACGCCATTAAAGGATTACTAGGTGTTGTAGATGGTAGCTTAATAAGCATGTCATTGTCACAGTGAAACGCAGGAACATCTCATTTTGGGGTTGTGCAAGAGACCGCTCCTTTTTGTGGGTGCTCCCAGAGACCCCTCTTTGATGCTCTTCTGTATGAAACCCTGCCTGGACCCAAGTCACATTGGGCTGAAAAGCTTAAGTGAAGGGGAACAGTGCACATGTGCATCAGATGGAGATACTGAGCATACGTATCTTCGGGGGTTTTGAAGCTGTTGAAAGCCTTTTGTTCCTGACAGCCAACATGCATTACCAAACTGTTTAGTGCTTCTCTTTTGTCCTTGTGCTTTAAGTGAATTTTCATGGATTTTGTAGTTTCTGGCTATACTCTGTATGCAAGAGTACTCCCTCCAAATGAAGAGCTGATTTTTAAATATCACAAGGGATCCCTGGTGTGTTTGCCATTAAGATATGAAACTGAGTTCAAACTCTTGAAAATTGGCATTGGCAACGTGGAGTTGGAGTACAAAGCAATCCTGAGGCTGTCAGATGTGCTGTGTGAGCTTGTCCTTGTGTGCTTGGGTCAGATTTTCTTGTGCTGTTCGCACAGGCAGCGATCCAGTGCCAATGGTAGTAATGCCCTTTTTCTTGCAAACTGGGATTCCTCGCTTCTGCTGGGAGCTGAGCATCGGCACCCCTTCCTGAGACACCCTGTGGGAAGCAGCATCACAGGCAATTTTTTTTTCCTGCACTGCAAAGGAAGAAAATTACACTTTTTCTTTAGTTGGTGGTTCTGCTGCTCATTTGGGGATGTGTCAAAAATAGTTAGCATATAGGCAGCTTCAACAGCATAACCTGGCTTTTCAGATATTGAAGCAGCAGGGACTCTGTGCTTCTCCATGGCCTTCTCTGTCTGAAGGGGTGTAAGGTTTTGAGTATAAAAGTAACTTGAATTAAAAATGAGTTGAGAAATGACTCTGATGGGAAGAATATGGTCTAGTTTGAAATGAGGCTGCTTTTCAAAGAGCATGATGATGCTTAGATCAGATGAAGCTGTGGTTTTCCGTATGGTACCTGTTACTGCTTGGAGCTGGCTAAAGGCTATTTGCCACCAAGGCTGGCCTGAAAACAACTTGGGTATGCTCAGGTTGGTGCTTGTGGACCACCAGTGTTCCCCAGGACCATCTGTTGACCAGCTCAAAGCCATTTACCAAAGGGATGACCTGTCACCTGGTAGTGTGTCATTCAGGTCCCTATAGCATTTAGCATAAAGGGGCTTTTGTTTAGAGCAGGATGTGTAAATATTTTGTAGTATCAGGATGGAGATATGCTTGGTTAAGTTATAAGACATTAAAAGAGCTGTTGTTTTCTGTGTTCTCGTGTTCCTCGTGTGTCCCTCTTCAGCTCTACGAATATCCTGTTGATCTCCAAGGAAATGAGCTGCCTTTCCTGCGCAATCCAGATATCCTGGTGGGAGAGAATGACCTGACGGCCCTGAGCTATCTGCACGAGCCTGCGGTGCTCCACAACCTCAAAGTCAGGTTCCTCGAGTCCAACCACATCTACACGTACTGTGGTGAGTGTCCAGGCCACAGGTTCAGCTCCTGGAAAGTGGTGGTTTAGAGCACGTCCACACAGAAACCCCTTGAGACCACAAGCCAGAGGCTGTGGCGTGAGGAAGGTCTGGGGGCTGTGAGTTTGGGGCAGGTGGGAGACACAAGTGTGTGCCAACAAGCTTTAGGTTGCAAAACCAGAGGTGGTTTTTGAGGGTTGGTGCACTATGAACTTCCTGAGCTCATGGTCCATGTATGTAACTCTTGGTGGAAACATCTTGTCAGACGAATTTGAGGCCAACTTTGTGTGTGCTTGGCAGTCTGTGCGGAAGAAAGGACCTAGCAAACCACTGGAGAACAGCAGTGTGCCAGAAAGATGCGATCCAACTCAGAAATGTCCATAGCGGGTTTTCCTCCTGAAAGACTGCAAGAAAAACCTTGCAGCACCGTTGTTTCCTTCCTTTTTTTGATGACTTTGGGGGTCATCGAACTCTTAAATTCAAAGCAGAAGGAGGGCAGGTGTGAACTTGGGTTTGTCATTCCCAGGAATTGTGGTCTGCTAAAGCCATTCAAGACAGCAGTTACCTGTGAATGGATGACAACAAACTGCAACCTAAAAAAAAAAAAAAAAAAGGAAGAAGGCAATTCAGCCATTCTTACTCAGTTGCGCTGGAGAATATTGAATGTTGAACCCTCTTGCTGGCACTCAAGATGACCTTGCTAGCAGTGATGCAGACTAACGATTCTCTAAGTGATGAGTTGCAAGATTTTGGTGAAATGCAGGGGACTGTTTGTGTGGCAGGATTAAGGCTGGTATGTACAGCTGTGATTAAGTATTGCTAATTGTGCTAATGAAGATACATGGGTTTAGGCTTAGCCATTTGGCCTTAGCAAGTGTGTAGGTTTAGCTACAAAGCCCTGCATGGGTGCAAAGTACCTTGTGCTTTGGTTATAAAGTAGTAGAGAAGGGAAGAAAAGTGCTTATCTGGCAGCCAGTGCTGAGGCAACTGTAGCCCATCAGCTTGGTTTGCATCGTGGTTGTGGGCATGTCTTTGGCAACTAACGGAAAGAGATGCATGACCCTAACAGGACCAAGAAGCAAACAGATAGGAGCAGGGCATGGTGAGGTGAAGCTGTTGGGTTAATATCACACAGAGGCAGGTAATGTGACTTAGCTGACCTTTGTCTTTTGTTGCGGGTTAAGTCACATATCCTGGTGTTTGCTGCAGGCTGAGAGTTCCTGTGCTTTGCTGTAATTTGAGCATGCCTGAGGCCTGGACCGGCTGGGCTGGGAGCCACAGCACCCACTCCCACCATCCATGTGCTCTCTGGAGCTTACTTACAATAACAATTTAAACCTGCAAAACCTGAAGGTACTTTGGAGGTGGAACTTGTCAGTGCTTCAGGTTTGCAGGGGGCAGACCAGCTCCCTCGAGCACACAGGTAGCACCACACGTGGCTTTACCTCTCATTAATTCCTGGGCTCACTGCCTCCTCTGGGCAGGCATGGCATTCCTGGAGTCGGAGAGGAAAGAGACGTTAAAGCTTTAATGCAGGCTCTGGCATTCCTTGCCTGAGATTTACACATTTCATTTTGATTTGAGTACATTCTTTGTTATGAGCTTTAACTCGGAATTTAAGCCAGGGAAAAATCTGGGATACTTGTTTGGGGCTAGCAGAGCTTTGGTTGCATAGGAATTGCTTTTCTGAAGTGATGGCTCAGGCACTGTTTAGCTCTTCTTCTCGCTCCTTCTGCAAAGCCTGGGTTCACATAGTGAAGATTATATATTTGCTCTTCTCACACGTTTAGTATGCCTGCTCTGTAGCTGTATGGGAGCTTATTGCCTTGCTATCAAAGTATAGCACTTTGAAGGAGATGCTGAGATAAGAATTAGGAGTCCTTCCCCATTCCTTTCTCATCCTTTTTTTTTTTTTCCTCCAAGCATCATATTTTAAAAAAACTGATTGAAACAACTAACGCAAGCCCTGAAAATCCTGAAGTATTAACTCTGTTCTTGGTTTGTAACATATCTATTTATCTGTTCTAAGGTATTGTACTTGTTGCCATCAATCCATATGAGCAGCTGCCAATCTACGAACAAGATGTCATCTACGCATACAGTGGCCAAAACATGGGGGATATGGATCCTCACATCTTTGCGGTGGCAGAGGAAGCCTATAAGCAGATGGCCAGGTGAGCAGGTGCCCAGTCAATGAGGTCGGATCGAACTGTTGGATCAAAAGCAGGGAAATATGCAATTAAATATTGCAAATATGCAATTAAAGTGAAGTTGCGGAAAAGAGTTTGAAACTTCCATATTTTCATTTCTGCTGAGAATATGGGGTCTTCTATCACGCTTTTATATCCCCATGTTGGTATGGTATCTCCCCATTATAGTGGCTGTCTTCACCCATGGGTGCTGTAGCTCTGTCCCTCTTTTGTAAGATGCAAGACTTGGTTCCTGCAGCAACCTCCCTTGCATGGTGCAGAATGCTTCACACTGAAATCTCTTTGAGGTCAGGTTTTTCTAATTAATTCTGCTTACTGACTTGACCCTGTTATTGGCTGCTGAGTCTGCTGGGCAGGCTGGGCAGATGGGGATCTCTGTGGTCCTCAGGAACTTATGGGTTTGGTGCAACCATGATTCAGATGGGGATCTTTCTCCTGTTGCTGCTTGGATGAGCTTCCTGGAAGAAATTCAAACCACTCTGCAAATGTCACGTTTAATAGCTTGGAGGAAACCGCATTTCAGATAATTTGGTGAGATAATCAGGCTAAACCCAGAAGCTAATGTTAATTTTCTTTATGGAGACACAGTGATTTTGAGTTAGGAGGTGACTGACAGATATTTGGAGATATTTATGGATCCTTCAAAGCAGTGTCTTCGCCAGATGAATGTGGTGTGAGTTTTACTTTATTTCTGTGTTTGTTCTGTTGCTGAGGACAGATGCAGGATTTTGTTCTTACCAGATAAGCCATGATCTAAAAGAGAATTTGAGAGGAAGCTGGAAGTTGTTGCGCCGGGGATCATTTTATTACAGTTGTCTGGGCTCGCACAGTGTGTTTAGATTTGCTGTGGATTGGCTGTG
>VYZV01033099.1:60522-76512 GCA_013401275.1 Pandion haliaetus
CTCTATCCCAGCTGAAACCAGGACACATATACAATATATAAAATGCATAATATATGTATTTAATAAATATATATGTATATTTTAGCTTTATTAGTGGCACAGAGCACACTGGGAAGACACAGTGGCGGTGACTAAATGGGATTGAGTAGATAGCAAGGAAAAAGGGCACAGAATCTAAGATTCTCTGTTAAATGAGAAAAGTTGGAGGCAATTAGATTTTTAATTCTCTGGGCTTCTAGTATACAATTGCTGTGTAGAGACAGGGTGCCAGGGCAGAACTTAAGACATTTGCTGGTGTACAAGTGTTAGTGATGTTGTTCTGTGCTTTCTCACTTGCCTCAAGCCAGTAGTGTCCATGAGATGGGACTGGAGGCGTCTTCACAGGTGGCTGTAAAGCTCTGCTGGATCCTGTGTCTGGTGTTCTCCTGTCATCAGGAAATGCCAATTTAAAAGGGAAAAAAGCTGTGGGTGGGCTGGATAAGGGGCTGCAGAGGTTGGATAACAACATCTGATGCCTTTTTTGGGACAAAATAGTTCACAAAGCTTCTGAACTCCTACTATGATTTGGGCATGCGTTAAAACTCCCCTTTAAAGGAAAGCTGTTCCCAAAGAGGATGCTTTGCAGACAGTTCTCTGCAGCACTTGCATGTAAAACAGCTTAAAAAAAGACAAGTGATTAAAATTCGTGTGTGACAGCATCTAATTTTTACAGTGACCAGCTCTTTAGAAACTCCCTGCAGACCCAGTGTGAGACTAAGCACACCCGGTTCATTGAAACAATACTGGTTTAGGCAAAACACACAGCATGCAGTTAATTTTTTCCAAGTGCTGGAGGTGGTGGAGTCAAGTGTTGGAGTGGTGGATGGATGGATCATTTAGTGATTGCTGATAGCTGAGGATATGGGGTTTGAAGCAATTTGTGCTTTGGGACACATTATCTGCAGGGCAATGCAACCATCTCTTCCTCTGGTCTTGGTCTCCATCTTCCTGATACTACCTGGTGGGGTGCATTGGGTGTTGGTGCCTTTTATAATTTTGGGTGTTGCAGAAGGCGTTTGTGCTCCTGAAAGCAGACTAGGAGCTTTGGGGGAATATCCAGGATTGCCTGGAGAGCCAGCACAGCCACTGGTGCCCTGGCTGATTCCTCCTTGTTTTTCTTATAGATGAACAAAAGATCCCTTGTGTGCCCAAATCCCAGTGGTGGCTCTTAATTTCCTTGTGTATCATCGCTCTGGGCAGAAGCCTGGGGTCTAGCAAAAATTCCCCTTGAAACTTTATATTTGCTGAAGTCAGCCCAACCAGCAGCTTTCCACACAGGAGCAGGGTTTGTTTCTCACTTCTCACGCTAACCCGTGTTCCTCTCAGTGAGTATGTCCCATCAGTTGTTGCCAGCTCTGTGGAGGTGACTGAAGTTTGCATGGTGACAGTGCAACACCAGCTTCCCATTGCCAGTCTTTGGGAGCTTTAGTTAGATACTTAGTTAGATATTCCCCTTCGTGTCTGCAGCCCCATTTTTCTTCTCCCCAGCTATCCTTGACCAGCTTGGCTTAATGGTGCAGTCACCGTGTTGTCTCCAGATGCTGAGTTGAGTCTATTAGAAAAATCACTGCAGTGTGCTATGGTAGTGAATATATTTGTGTTTTTTTTCTGTCTTTGGTGCCTGTCTCTTCTTCCTTTTGTACTGGCTGGGTTCACTCTGGGCACAGGCCAGGACTTGCTAGTCCAAGTAAGGTTTCCTAATGCCTTTTTTTTGTTAAAAAAATAATCATGCATCACACTTAATAAAATGGAAAATTGAACAGCACTAGGTGATAGAGGTATGTGGTGTGAATAGCATTGCTGTGGGCAATGGGGCAGGAGAATGGGCCCTCCAAAGGCTATCAAACATCTTTCAAAAACGGGGAGCAGGGAGTGAATTGGTCTTTGCTCAAATCATAAATTAAATGGCGAAAGCATCGTAAAACCCTTGCTGTATATTCTGTGTGTTTTGCAGTTAGCACACCTGGATCTTGTGATATAATGTTGCTATCGTGGCATGTGTGGACCTTTTAATTAGCATGACATAGCAGCAGTCCATGTCAGCTAATAAATGGAAAATAAGTGCAATGCTCAAATCATGCAGTGAAAAAGATTTTGGGTAATAAAGGACTTGCAAAAGTCTCCTAAGAAGTGCATGGACTGGGTGAAGTGCCATGCTCTTTATTCACTTGTGCATCCATCAGGCTGATGCTTTCACAGATGCATGATGTCTGCAAAGCTGTTCCATGTGGCCAGACAAAAATTATCTTGATCTGATCCATGTATAACTGCTAACTTGGAAATGCAGAACATTTTAGTGTTCTGCCAGGAGCATGAAAGGGCTCTGCAGACCTTAGCTGACACTTGGAATATCGATGGGAAGGCACGTGTTCTGGTAACATGTTGGTTAGACTGGAGTTTCCTCCTTCCCAATGTGAGGATCTCCTTGGGATCTCCTCACAGTCTTGTCAGTAGTTCTTGCAGAAGGAATAAAATAAGAAATGCAAGAGTGATTTGGCGGATGAGTTCAGCTTCTGTGTATCTGAGCTGCTGGTGTCACCTGCAGCTCGGTGGGTACTGGATAACCCCTGGTGTCTGCAATTCAAACCAGGGTCATCTACTGTGTGATTCCGAAATTATAAGTTATATGGAAATCATACATCTTCCCTTTTCAGCCCCACTGCTGGCATGCTGTTTCTGGCACTAAATGCTCAAACACCTGGACTGCAGATGGGTAACTCTACTTAGTATTGGCTTTCCATTTTTTGTTGGAAGCTAGTGCACCCAAATCTGGCATTGCACTCACAAAAGCATATGTCAAAGTGTAAAAATTACTGCTTGCCTACAGCAGTAGGCAACACAGATGATGTGTGTCTTGCAGAGATAGAGGTGCCTGTGGGGCTGTGCATGGCCACGACTGCTCTCTCTTTTGCTGTGGGGTGTGATGCTGGGGCTGGAAAAGAGCAGAAATTGCAGCATTGACCCTACAAATAATCTAATAGAAGCATGGAAGTGTATGGGCATAGTGGGGGACATCCTTTATAGCACTTCAAATTTCAAGCTTTACAAGAAGATTTAAAACCGTACAATGAGAGAGCAGGTAGGAGTTAAAAGAGAGATTAACCCCCAACAGAGATGCAAGAGGAATCAGACTGGCATGATAAATAAGGCTGAAAGCTGTGTTATATTGAAGGCAGGGAAGGGTTTAGGTCTCCTGGTGAATGAGGGTGGGTCAGGGGTTTGCAACAAGCTGTGGGGCCAATCTGTGCTACAGCTCAGCAGGGCTTTTGCAGCAGGTACCATCTCCAAAACTAAAGCTCTGGTCTAAAAAAAGGGTCAGAAGAAAAAACACTCGATATCCTTGAATTTGGGAAGGGGAGAAACTGAAGAGGATCTCTTCTGTTTAAAGTGGGATAGGGAGGAGGGGAGAAGGTTTTGGAAGAGCTGTCCCATAAACATGCTGATGCTGGTGTTAGACCTCAAGGCTTGCAAAAGCAGCTGGATGTAACTTCTCCAGAGGTGATATAAAGAGAAAAAAAAAAACAAAGGCAGAGACTCCCGGTAGCATTTCCCAAGGACTGGAGGAGAGGCCCTCCAGTCTTACTTGCCCTGCTGTGGGAGAGGGGAGAGATGCTCTGAGCAAAAGTGGCCAACTAAATGAACCTTTTTTTTTTTTTTTAAGTTTCTTTTTTTTGTTTCTTTTTGGCAAATTGGAATGAGAATGATGCTATTTGCTCACAGCTTTAATCATGAATGAGACAGCCCTTATAGAAAAATCATAAATACTCATAATGGGACAGCACTGGCATGGGAGAGCTTAAGGTACAGAAAGGTCAGTGCCTGGCTAAGAGTAATGATTGAGTGTGTGAAATATCACTGACTTGGAAGGAGTCGTAATAGGCTACTTCAGACAAGTTATTACTGCTGAGATGCGGGAGAACTGTTTGAGCTCTGAGATGTGAAAGCTGTAACACCAACTACCATTAAACATTCAAAACAGTGTTTACAAGCACCATAATTACATCAGAAGACAAAGACTTGTGATTGCCCTTGCCCATCTCCCAGCCACTGCTTGCCATCCCACATAATCAGTGAAGTTCTGGAGACCTCAGGATGGAAAACTTGCAGCATGTGCCCAAAAGTCAATGGTCCCATTGATTTCTGAAAATCTTTCTGGGGCCTTCCTAATGTATATCAGTGGCAATTAATTAGATTGTAGTGTAGGAGTTTTACAAGCATCACTGGCTGATGGTGGTTGAGGTGACGTGAAGTCTGTAGGAATGACCTTCTTTCTGGGACTGCCATGGGGTGGCTTGTCTTCCTGTTGTGCACAGAGCTGAACTGCTGGGGGTAGCATCTCAGATGCCTGGGGACAAGAAAACTGGCATGATTCTTGCCCCTATGTGATGCTTTTTGGGAGGACACAGTACTGAAGCCGCCTCCCTCTGTAGGGCAGCAGTGCTTCGCAGGGGCCAACTCCTTGTGGGTGGCTTGGGTCAGAGCCAGGGATGTTCTGTGGTGTGATCCCAGCACAGAAAAGAGCATCCAGGGTGCCAGAGAGCTGATAAAATTGGCTGGGTGCGTGTTTCGCTCTCATTAGAAACGGCATACAAAAGAATTGCTGACCTCGTTTTAGTGTGACTGAGGAGTTGCGTTCTTCCCCAACGGGGTATGCAAAGCATAAATCCTGGGAGAAGGTCGTCCTTCCTGCCTGCCCTCAGGAATTTGTGGAAAGACTGGAGACAGCTCAGCATTTTACAGAAACTTTGAGTATGCAGAATTTTCTTTGCTATTGAAGGGGTGTTTCCAGCCGGCTGCACAAAGCAGTCTGGGAGAAAGTACCTTAATGAGCTGGGACCAGTGGGACTCCCACTGCTCTTGCAGGAGTAACTCAACTCAGCACTGTATAAAAAAGCTCTGACCTTTGCAAAGACATCTTAATTTGCACCATGGTATTTGATCTCAGCATTAGAAACGTCAGATTGATATGCGTGTTAAATAGTGTTGCACAGAGGGAAGGTAACGCATTGTGCTGCTGGTGGCTGCCGCAGAGGATAAGGTTAATTTGCATGTTACCTGCTCTTTGAGCATCGTGCTGCATGCTTGTCCTCTCCCATTCAGGGCCAAACTGGTACTTTTAGGCTTTTTCCCAGCAACTGTGAGATTCAAGCTTGTATTTTCTCTCTGGCTTCTTGCTAAAACCCATGTGTGTGTGAGCAAATGGGCTCTGAAGCTGCACAGGATGGACCCTGGGGGTACATCATCCCTGATGCATCTTCTCGAGTAAGACCCTGCATGGGCTGTGCATGATCTAACATCCCCCAGAGACACCTGCAACAGCTAAGTGATGTTACACCAGGCTTTGGGTTTGCTGAAGTGGCATATTGCTGTTTTCTTTCTTTCTCTAGTTTATTGCATTTAAGGTGCAATGTTATCTTTACAGTTGCAGTGGTACCAGGATGGGAAAGGGCTACAGCAGCTCTGATGTGGTTCTGGCCAAAATGTATTTTGGAGCTGTGGTGTGGCCCATGTGGATGTAGGTTGTTAGTGAAAAAATTCATTCTTCTCCCCCATCAGTATAAGCCATGGTATAAAAAGAATTATCTACCTGAGGAAAAAAAAAAAAAGTTGTATAGGGTAATCTATCCTATTTATGAAAGATACAGTATAAAAAGGACCCAGATGAATATATAGCACTTGAAAAGCCATCCTGATGTTGCTGCTCGCTTCAACAGCTGCAGCATAAAACATGCATTTGGAGCAGACATTTGATAATGCAAACAGAAAGCATGCCTTTAAACACTCCTGTTCAACCAGACACTAAATAATATCTCCTTGGATTTCTCTGAGGGAAAAGTCCAACTACCCCAAAGTTGTGTTTTCATATTGGTGTTGGCTGGCAATGCCAGGCGTGGTATTCTAAAAACCTAAATTAAAGCCACGAGTAAAACAAGCTACTGCTGCTCTCGACAGCGATGCTGTTCCAAATTCCAGTTATCCCACTGAAGTGGGAATGATTCCTGGCTTCAGAGGCGGCTCTTCTGCACGTTACAACACTGCAATGCTCTGATTTTTATCTTCACAGTGTGCAACTTCTGTTTGAAGGCAGAATTAGATGGTCTTGGTTTTTTTCATTGTTGTCGTTAGCACTTGAGGGGATGCAATCCAATGGTAATTAAATTACTGCATTTTTATGTATCGCTAACAACACAATGCAATAGCTATGCTCAACTTTAGCCTGCACAGCACTGTCAATACAGAAGTGTATTAGAGGCTGTTGTGCATCAGGGCTTTATGGGTGTTCTCGTTGTGGTCAGACTAAATTCAAACTACAGTACTTAAAGCATTTTTAATCTTCAGATTGCTTTATGAACACTAATCCTCCAAGCATCCTGAAAGAAGTAGGTTAAATATGATTTCCATGGTGGAGAGACTCATTGACTTTTTCCACAATGCTGAGAATTAGTGTCGGATCTGGGATTAGAGCTGGTGTGACCCCTGATAATTATTCACAGGGTCTGGCTCTGCCTTTGTTTGCTTCAGATATTTTTCTTTCTCAGAGGAGCTGTGGTTTTAGTACAACTGGTTTTGCTCTCACTGCCAAGATCAGGATGAAGTTGTGCAGTAGTTTGCTTAAGCTGCTGGTGCCAGTGATGGTTTTCTAAAGAGATGACTGTGAAAACAAGTCCCCAAGTTCTAGGACCCTTCTCATGGCTTTAGATTACTGCTTTAAAGAAAGCCAACTTCGGAAAAATTCTGACTGTGATTTAGGTCTGAAGAACATTTGGGGTATATTTGTCTTCAAATACTCCTGCTTTCAAGCAGTGTTGGTGAAGCTTAAGGATCTTGGATGTATACATGTGCTCTGAGATGTCCCCTGTCTCTTCTTGACAGAGGGGTGGTGGGAACCATCAGTGTCCTTGTGTTCAACCCCTTTGCTATTGCCATGGCTTGACCATCCCCTTCTCTGCAGTGAGGAGTTTCCAGGAATGTTCAGCCCTGACTTAACCAGGTAAATTGATAGGAAATCATATATTACAATGACTAATGACATTCCCAGGCTGAGAACTGCATATGGAAACACCGAGCAGTGTCTCACCTCTGCTTGTTCTGATGCAACCAAAACCGGGGCAGCTTTTAGTACAGTTGGTGAGCTGTGTCCAGCTGGGCAGGCTTGAAGTTTGCACATTTCTACACACCTTTCCCAGGCTGTTTGGATGCAACTCCAAGGGTAGTGGTGTTCTCTGCATTGCTGCAGGTGAAGGACTGACTGTTAAACAAGCAGGGAAATCTGTTTCCTCAATGCAGAGGCTGGTGATTAGCAGCTAGTCCTAATCAGTGCAGGTATCTGTTTGAAGTACCCTTTCTCTTTGTAGACAACTGACTTTTTTTTTTTTTTTTTTTTTCCTCCGACAGCACCTTTAGATGTTGCCTTTATTAAAAAAGAAATCCTAAACCTGATACCTACTGGACTTCCAGACTAGATATAAAGAAGAGATGTTTTACGATGAGGGTGGTGAGACACTGGACCAGGTTGCCCAGAGAGGTGGTAGATGCCCCACCCCTGGAAACATTCCAGGTCAGGTTGGACGGGGCTCTGAGCAACCTGATCTAGTGGAAGATGTCCCTGCTTATTGCAGGGGGGTTGGACTAGATGACCTTTAGAGGTCCCTGCCAGCCCAAACCATTCCGTGTTTCTATGATATTTTTCACATATTGTGAAAACTCCAGTGACTGCCTTACTTGTTTTGCTGGGCTGGGCGCCTCGCCCATCTCTTGCTGTGCGTGTGGCCAAGGGTGAGAGTCTAGATGGGTATTGCTCATAACATAACAAATGTCTGCAATAAAAGAGTTGTGTTACTCATCTGCATAGCAGATTATGAACAAGTATTACCGCTTGAAGAGGGCGCATTGAAATAGCAAAGGGAAGCAAAACATTCAGATTGCATAGACAGATGGCTGTCCATAGGCTGTATCAGATGCCACCAACACTTGCAGTCATTAACTTTGGAGGTGCTATTGCCCCTCACATTGAAGAAATAATCCTGGACTTTGTTCTGGTTGGACTTGTGTGCCTTGATGGTTTTGTAAGCGTCCCTGAGGGATGGAGGCTGTAGCTGAGATCATGGTGTTAAGTTTTCCAGGCTGAGGGTCATCTTGGAAAGTTGCTCTAAGTGAAGAAACAAATGTACTGCAAACCCATGGGGGTGAAGGCTGGGGAGTTGCCTCTTTGAGTGCCTCCTACCTAGGTTTGAGCAGTGGCATGTGGTAGGAACAGCATCTTCAGCCATCATTGAAGCCTAATCCCCATTGCGTGGCCTGTGTTGCTGGACGAGTGTGAACGTGTTGTGCACTGGCATGTGTGCATCACGTGAGCTGTTTGCGACAGGGAGAAGAGCACTGACATACATCATAGCAGCATAACAACCTATGGTGGCAGCCCTGATGTTCACAGGAGCCACATAAGCCCCAGGAGGAGATGTGACAGCATTGCCATCCTGCAGCAGAGCTGGTATTCACCCATAACATTTCATTTTATCCAGGCTTTATTTCCATAATAATTTTCCTCTGTGCTGATGCTGCCAAAATTGACTGTATTTTAAGCAGCCATGTCGCATACTGGGCCTGCACAATGGCAAAACATTTCAGTATTTTTTACTCTGTGCTGAATACAAACAAGTCCTGCCTGGTTTTAACCATTTCTGCTCACTGAGAAGCCTCTTTGCTACCAGCCGCTCCCTGGTGTTCATCTGTCTTTCCCTGCTGGCACCAGCAGCTGGTAAACTTGTACGCTGAAGAAGTGGAAGTCTCTGTAGTCTTTATTCCTGAAGGCTTTTATTCCTGAAGTTGGAAAAGAAATGTCTGAACATGCATATTCCACCAAAAAAACAACAGAGCAGACACGTTACTGCAAGTGCAGGAGCTTGAGTGGCCTTGGCGTCTTGCTTGGAAGCCAGCAGCTTTCTTTTTATTTTATTAATATAATACAACTCCAGAAGTCTTCTTCTGCCACGGAGAACCCACCTGGCCCATTTTGTGCAGCAGGACATCAGCCATTAGGGCAAATTCTTGAGAAACTCTGGAAAAATGTGACCTGGCAAAGCGGCTGTCATATCAGTAAATGCTGTTGGCTGTGGGTTTTATCACTAGGTTTAGTGTCTTTTGGAGGATGATGGTACTTTTCAAAAGAGACAAGCCAGAGGGAGGAATAAACTACTCAGGATGCCACATAAAAGGCAGTTTGTGATGGGACCTGAAGCCTGCGGAGACTGTGGGTCTAGAGAAGCTGCTTGGATGGGCTCCATGGTGGGTTGGTCTCTGCCTCCTCCAGCCAGGCTCACCCCAACAGCTGATATGGAGAAGTTAGGAAAGAGGTCAAAATTGGTAATGAGAGGTCTTAATTATGAATCTTAGGAAAAAAAGCAGTTTACAAAATATTACCATGTAGCAGTGCTGACTGGATGCCAAGTAATGCATACTTCTGAACTTCATTGGCTTCATTCAACTGAAGAGTCTCTCCCAGGCTGGTGTAGTTTTCATCTTCTAGTTTAAAGAAAGAAGTGGGGGGAAATGTTTCCTGAAACTTGCTGCTTGGGCAGTACCTGTCATGCAGAGAAGGGTAAGAAGCGATAATTCTCAAGTACCTTTTAAGCAAGTGTAGCTCAAGGCCAAAGCCACCTCTGCATTTGCAGAGTTCTTTTTGAGGGCCAGTACTTGCTGGCAGAGATCTTGGTTGTTGCCTCTTTCTTCTGCTTTTCCTTCATCTCACATGAAGGATAGTCTGTTCATCTGTGCTTGCAGCCCATGCCAAAGCCTCTCTGCTCCTTTCTTTGTAGCCAGCAGGCGTTCTATGCATTGCGTCCTACTGATGGCCAACATGGGAAGTTCACTGTTGGAGCTCAGCAAGTGGTTGTCCACGAAGATGATCAAAGTAGATGTGAAACTTCTTAGCTACTTTCAGCAGAGATAAACCATGATAAATCCCTGCCATTGCCTGTCCAGGGAACTGTGGCTGTGGGTTTATCCAGCATACTTCTGTTTTTGGTGCTCAGTCTTCCTTCCTCACTTTGGAGCTGGCACTGGTTTTCCTCTGTTGGGTTCACGTGTCTGATGGCTTGTGCTACAAAAAGAGCTTTATTGCACACCCATGGAAGTCTAAAGGTGTGAGACCGGCATGTTGGCAGCCCTGTGCCCAGATCCTGCCAGCTGGCTGCCTGTGGGAGAGTCAACGATAGCTTTGCCAACATGTGTGGAGGGCCCGCAGCCATGACTTAGCAAGTGAGGTGTGCAGGCTGTCCCCACCCAGGATGAGTCACTGGGAACAGCGGCTCCAGGTTGTTGGCTGCCTGGGTGAGGTTGTGCTCAGTTCAGGCTGGTATTTCTGCATTAACTGCCTGATAGCTGGAGCAGTTGGAGGTTCCTCTTGCCTTCCTGCTGGTGGATGCCCAGGAGAGCAGTAGAGCTAGCCAGGGATGGATTAAGAAGTACTTTGTGAATTGATCCCTGAAAAATATAAATACAGCTGGAAATTAGCTCAGCAATCCTCTCCTGGAAGTGTCAGAAACTGGTTTGCACCAAAATATTACATGTTTGACTTGACTGAGGTTTTTTTCCAAACCAATTATCTTGAGCCTAGAAGGAATTAAGATGTACGTGCCTGACAGTGGAGGAAATTAATGGTGTGGTGTTTCAGCACATAGGTATTTTTGTTGGAAGTCTAAGAGTGGTATATGGCAATCATTTAGCTTCTGTTCTCATCTCTTGCTGTTATAAACTTGAACTGAGTATCTTAAATTGAAATGCATTTTTATGGTGTTCCCTGATGTCAAGAGAACTGCAAGGTATAAATTTATCGTGCCACTCATATATAGGATTTTGTGTGCCTGCGCTCAGCTGTGATTCATGAAAGCTGGGCAAGAGTCCGGGAGGTGTAATTTGATCTTATTTAAAAAAACACTCAATTACATACTTACAGCTTACCCCAATAGCTCTGATATTTTGGGAGGTTGTATCAAATCCTGCAGTGAAAACTCTCTCCTTCCAAAAGTCTGTGGCCAAATTGCAGAGTTGCTGGGTTTGCCACGTGCCAGCGATGCCCTGGGGAGTGGATCCCACTTCAGCAGAGGCACTTTTTCCTGGTGCCGGCAGGTCTTTGCCTGGAGGGATGTAGTTCTCCTGAAAATGAGCTCCTCTTACTGCCTTGGCCCTTCCTCTGCCTTGCAGCTCAAGGACATTAAACTGATTAATTATTGGGACATATCTAGTGGGCACCATGTTGTGCACCTGTGGTGGGAAGGACTGGGTATTTTAATATAGTTGTGATGACTTGTGCAAGTTTTTTTATGTGAATGATTGATTTTGCAAGTAGAAAAAGGCATTTGTATGAGTCCTGTGCTCTGTGCAAGACTCAAAAGCTACAAAAGTTGATGCACCCTCAACTTTCCCATGCAAAGTCCTGTGCTCTGTAGGTATCTGGTGGTCTGTGCTAGTTCTGATGGCATCAGAGCTACTCCTGCGACCCAGCACCAGCCCGGGTATGGGGCATCAGTGGCTGTTCCCATCAAGGCTGGAGAAGGGTTTGCCTCAGCCCCTTGGTGCCAGGATGATGCTTCCCACTCCTGCAAAGCGTTTGCATACGTGCAGATAAAAGGGTCTGGTGTGTATTTGCTTGAATTTTGTTATCCTCGTGCTGGTACTCCTGTATCCTTTTGTAAGCATATTTGGTGTGTGCTTGGAGAGGGTAAGGCTGTCTGATCCTTCTATTAATGAACAAGTCCTCCTTAAAAACTACTTTGTTTTGCAAATCTTCAGGAGCTGAACGAACTTTGCTTAGTGATGTCTACCAGGAATTGCTTTTAAATCTTTATGCTTTTTGTCTTACCCCTTGGTCCGGAAGTACCTCTGCGGTTTGTAGCAGTGACTTACAGTTTGGCAGGATTTGGGGATGAATAGATGGTGTGTGTCTGATGTCAGAGACATACTTTGTATTATTGTTGTCAAAGATTTAACCAGATGTTGGGATATGTGTGAAAATACTGATATTCATATAGTTGCACAGGGAATCAGATTACTTCTGCTATTTCCTAATTTTAGGGTGCTTGATTTCACAACTTCAACATTTTTAACATATTTTGAGCGTAGGGGAACCTTTCCTGGTGGGTATCTGTTTTAATAGCTCAGCAGTAGGCTACTCGAGCAAGTTTCACAACTAATTGCCCATGATTTGTGGAGCAAAATGTGAAATGCTTGAGTGAAGGCATTGGAGGGAAATGTTAATTATAATAATATTAGAAGCTGATATTCAGCCAATGCCTGTTAATAGTTCTCCAGACAAATGTCAAGTGGCAGACGTTTGTTACTGTAGTGTGTAAGGAATGGGCTTCCCAATGCTGGGCTACATGCTCCAGGGGTAAAGAAAGCAGCAGTGATTCATGCAGGTGTTCATCTCCTGCTGTCTCTGCAAGCCCTTAGAGATATCCTGGAGATGTTCAGAGTGTCCTTTATGTTTTAGCTGAGATGTATCACAATTGTGTATTATTTGGTAGAGTCCAGAATAAGTCCAGCATCCATAACGTAGGTGGTAACAAGGCGAGGGAGACAGAGATGTGAAGATGGAAGATTGTTGCATGATGTGAATGAACTATTAACAAGAAAAAGGATTAACTTAAAAAAGCTTTTCTTCTCTGCTGCAACAGGCATGAGAAGAACCAGTCCATCATCATAAGTGGTGAGTCAGGTGCTGGAAAGACAGTCTCTGCCAAATATGCCATGCGCTTCTTTGCAACCGTCGGTGGTTCTGCCAGCGAGACCAACATCGAAGACAAAGTCCTTGCATCGAGCCCAATTATGGAGGTAAAAGCTGCATAATTTCCTTTGTCTTGCTTGCAGTGATCCCTGTGTATCTCTAGAAGTCATGAAAACAGTGAGAGCCGTAGGGGCTTGTGAGCCAGACCTGATTTGCAGCCTTATGTCAGTCGTGAGCTGGACTGAAAATGCAGAAGTACACTGATAGCCTGCATTCAGCCCACCCAGATTGCTCCTGTATTTAATGGTCTTGAAGCTGAGCCTGTGCATCCCCAGCACAGCTCCAGGAGCTGGGCTTTGACCAGGGCTCTCGAGCAGAGAGCCTCATGCTGCTGCTGGCACCATTAGTATTTTATCATCTTCATCTTCCTCCTCCTTTTGCCACTGCATGGTACCTCCTAATCTTCTTTAATTGTATAGGCATGAAATAGAAGAGAAGGGGATTACTTAATCTTTTTGAGGTATTTCAATGCAGTTTTATTTTTATTAGTTTTCTGTTGCTATCAATCATATAGGGGAACAACAAGTCCCTTTATAGGGAAATCCCTGCTCTGAAGGAGAAAATTTCTTTTCATAAATATAAAAGAAAGGGAAAAAGCAGCTTAGTTTCAGGGCACTGTGACCAGATGGTGAAAATAAATGTCTGAGTGCCTAAATCCCATTTTTCAAACATATTTTGGAGTTGAAGTGTCTTAATTTGCAAAATATCCAAGTCAGCATGAAGACAAGATTTGGGCTTTTCCAAAGTCAGTTAAGCACTTCAGATGTGTGTGACTTCTTTATAAAGGTAGGAGCTAGCAGGGCCACTGTAGTTGAGTGTAGCGTTGTCCTGCGCTTAACCTTAGGCTTGGCTTAACCTGAAGGGAGGCTTGCTACCGCAGTGCATCGTGGCCAAATTGTCTAATAGACATGGAGGTAGTGGCTGATCCAGGGTGAAAACCAAGCCCACCCCAGCCTGAGAGGCAGCACACATGGTCTAGCATCTTGCTGCCTGATGTGGGGCACAAGGTGGAACAGTAAAACAAGTGATGGTGCAGATGAGCAGTAGGAAGAATCACACAGGTGTACAGCTGGCAGAGGACACTCAATGATCTGCTGCAGTGTGGGCTTCATGCTGTTTTACTGCTTTCCTCACCCATCTCCTGTGCCTCTGTGAAATATAGCTGCAATACCTGGGAACACTTAAAAGCATCCGAGGAAAAATCCACAGTGCACACTGTTCTTCTGTATGACCCCATAATTTTATTGCTCTCATTTTCTTACCTGTGTTCAGTTCTGGATGTAACTTCTAAGTGTTGGGGCTGGGGAACCTGTTTGTCTTTACTGGAAATTAATGAGAACATTGCCCATGCAAGAAAACACAAGAGAGAACTGCCTGGTTTGCAAAAAAACCAAAATTAAAGTGTGAAGATGGAGCAGAGGGATGTGTGTGTTGTGAAATAGTCCTTAGCGCTGAGGTGCACTGTTTGATGTGTGGCATGTATGTGTGTCCCTGGTGGGAGATGGGGCAGGTATCTCTGCTTTATAGACAAGAAATGGAAGCATGTGAGGTAAGATGATGATGGTATTCTGGATGTTCAATTTGGCATGCAAAATATCTAGTTGTAGTGTTTGTTGTAGCAGTTTGTGAACTCCTTATTTCCCTGGGAAATGGGCATTGGCTCTGGGCAGAAATGGAGTGTGTGTGCTGTGCCTCTGCCCTGCTGCTTTTATGTATGGTCTGGGATGCATGCTGGAGGGTTGGAGGTGGGAAGTGGGAGCTGTGGGGGTTGTGGGAGCACCGTAAGTGATGGGGAAGGGGGAGCTGTGGTAAAGGGCTAAATAAATGGGCTTTGGGGGAAGGAGGTGCTTTAGCTAGCAGAGGAGTTGGGTTGGTGGTGGATGGATAGGGTAGGGAGCAGGTAGGGCTTGCTCTGGGTGTGATGCTGAGGTCATTGGGCCAAGGACCCCTCAACTCTTAATGGAGAGGTGGAGCAGCCAAGGGGGCAGGCAGCAAGGAGCAGCTCTGCATGTGCAACAGCCTCTTTGGTGTAGGCAGCACTGTACTGCACAGAGGAATTCCCTGGGAAGCTGGGGAGTCCACTACATGCAACTGGAGGCATCAGGTCCTGTGATTAAAAGTTTTGGCTGACATCAGTGTGATGCTACAGGTAATACTGTGATTCTTGCTAAGCGTGCATGCTTGGCGTGTTCCACAAGAGCTGTGCCATAGGTAGAGGCGGTCTGCAAGGAGAGCCTGGGAAAGGCAGCCAGCCTTTGAGAGGTGCTTAAGGGCTCTTTTTTGTATATGTCCATTCCCTTCCATCACTACTACTGTGCTTGCTTGAGGCTTATCATCTCAGGACTGGGGAATTGTGGTAGAAAATAAAGCTGGTGTAGCCGTGAAGTGGAATATTGTCTTTCTCTGGCCCTCTTGCATCACCATGAGTTGCTCCTTTGGCTGCTTGATGGATTCCCATGTTTGCAGTGCATGTGGGTTGGATTCTCTCCTCTCCCTTCTGCTGCTGCGTGTGGCAACATTACCTGCCCGGGAGGTGAAAGGTAGGCACTGGAGAGGCATGGAGGGGCTCTGGCCATGTCAGCAAATCCATGGACGAAAGCCCAACCATCTGGAGATGGATTGCAGCTGGTTCCCTCCCTCTCACAGGGCTTCATCGCCCATGTCCCCTCCAGGAAAGCTGCCAATGTTGACTGTTTCTGAACAAAGGTGGTGGCATCCTATAAGACAAAACAGGAGTGCTGTGGCTGTCGGGATGTAGATGATCTAATCACTTTACAAATACTCATTGCTGTTCATATGCATTTTTCGTCCATAAAAATCCTGGAGACACCATGTTTGTGGTGAAGAGTCCTCCCCAAAGTCACGTTGTTGCTCTGCCTTCTGCATCTGGGAAGGGGTTTTCCTTAAATCATCCCATGACTATTTATGTAACACTGATTACAAATTTAAATGTTTAAAAAAATTTTAAAAATAAATGAAAAATTAATGTTTAATTTCGTTTTATGCAGGCAATTGGAAATGCTAAAACAACAAGGAATGACAACAGCAGTCGCTTTGGGAAATACATTCAGATCGGCTTTGATAAAAGATACCACATCGTTGGTGCCAATGTGAGGACATATCTGTTGGAAAAATCACGAGTTGTATTCCAGGTGAGGAGTTGTGCT
>VYZV01033099.1:76550-94639 GCA_013401275.1 Pandion haliaetus
TTTTTTTTTTTCCTTTGGGTGCTGTACTCTGGGGATTTAGTAGTCTGGGTCTTTTCTATGGATTAAACAAATAGCTTTAAAAGTAGCTTTCCTGATGGACACAGCTTCCAGACGTGTCTTTCAGGCTCAGTCTTTTGCAGTTGTTCTTGATGATCCCAA
Organism: Pandion haliaetus; assembly: GCA_013401275.1. Lineage (NCBI taxonomy): Eukaryota > Metazoa > Chordata > Aves > Accipitriformes > Pandionidae > Pandion > Pandion haliaetus. The sequence goes on from VYZV01033099.1 coordinate 76,710, forward strand.
CGTGATAACCTCATTGTGGAGGAATAGGTACCTGGGAGGCTCATTAGTTGGCCTCTGTTTTTCCTTCCATCCTCCAAAAGCTGGAGCCCTGAGGAGGAACCACTACTTCTGGCCTGGCTGCTAGGCAGGGATGGAAAGGCATTGTCTTTCTCTAGGTAACTGCTGAGATTTTTACTGAACCTCATCAAAAGCCAGGAAGAATAAATTGCAGGCAACAGTCTTCAGTTTTGAAGATGGAGGAGAGGCAGGAGCAGGGCTGAGGAGGCTGACGTCTCTGCCATGGCACATCCTGTGGGTTTCTTGTGCAGGGCTCAAGACAAGCTTTCCTGGTTTGTGCTATTTCCTTTGCAAAATGAGCAATGTATATTGGTCAGGACAAGGCTTGGCACCTCCATTCTCCCTGGTGGCAAAAGGTCCCCGTCTTCTTGGTGACACTGAGAGAGTCTTGGTGGTGGGAAACAGAGGATGGGGTCAGGGTGGCCCTGGGCTCAGTGAGCACCAGGCTGGGGGTGGGAGCACTCCTGTAACCTCTTTGTGCTTCTCGTAACTCAGCATTTTCCCCTTAGGCAGAGGACGAGCGCAACTACCACATCTTCTATCAGCTTTGTGCCTCGGCGAGTTGTCCGGAATTCAAAGACCTTGGACTAAGTAAGTACTTCTATCTCCTTGTGCACTGGCAGCTGCTGCCTAGGTGTGACGGCAAGAAGAAAACAGGGTGGGGTTAGAAATGCAGGTCATCGATGAGGTCATGTGTACCTGTTCAGTGGGAGGAGGTAGAGATGAGCTTGAAGGGCAGCTTCTCCCCAGTGGTGCACAGGTTTGCTCATGCCATCTCCAGGGATGTGGCACCTTGGATGAGACACCAGCTCTTGTCACCTCAGCTGTGCAGCAGCTTGCTGAGTGAAGCTCATGGAGTTTGTGATGCGCTCGTCAGCACTGTTAGGCTCCTGCAAGCATTGCTGGTGGGTAGGAGCTGTTGCTGGAAGTTAGCTGTGGTGGAAGAAGCCTGTGTATGTTGTAGAAACTGCCTGCAGAACCACAGTGAACCACATGCTGTGGTAGATGCCAGCTGATGCAGGGAGATTGCATGTTAATATTGTATGAAACTTGCATAAAGATCTGTCTTTTTAAATGAAGTGTGAATATGGGTTGATCTGGCCAGAGTCTTGGCAGGAGCAGTTGTTTCCTTTGAATCCATTATATTTTTTCAATGGTTAACTCCTGGGATATATCCCAAGTCGTTTTTTTTCCCAGGATTTGCAGCAAAACCTTTGTAAGACACCTGAATAAGAGACTTTTCACTTGCAGTAGGGGGTGCAGAGATGTGGTGCAATTAATTTTTGATCTTGAATATTTGCTGTTGCTTAAAAAGAGAACTGAGGCTTAAAACGTGCTTTTAAGTATTTAAAATGGGGAGCAAGGCAGGTTGTGATCCTTACGCAGAGCATCTGCGTTTCACGGAGATTTCCATCGTGGTTACAGAGAAGTGGTAGTTTGAGAGAGAGGCTTTTGGTTTCTGGGTAATTCTGGGCTTTTTTTAATGACTTTTTTTGCATTGCCGTAAGCATGTTGGTCGCACTTACTGAGTGCTCTTGCTAAAATGGAAGTGCTCCTGGTTTTGTCCTGTTGTCACCAGTAAGCCTCAGTGCATTACCTAACTGTAGTCCGTACTCTGGCCAGTGACACCAAACCACACAACCACAATCATGAGTTTGCTAAGGCAAAAGATAACTTCTGAGACTGTCTAGGCATAACCTTACTGTTGGTCCCAGGACACCTGGGTGGGAGGTGAAGGCTTTGCATGATTCACTGTGCACCAGCTGTAGTGCGAGACCTGGCTCTGTAGGTCAAGGCTTGTGATGGACCTGGGGCTCCTTTTGGTTTCTAAGGGTCCCAAAATGATGTTCCTCTGAGAGTGGCTTCCCAGCTACTGCCAAAGAGCCTGTGTTTGGTCCTGTTGCGTGTTCACATGACCCCAGAGCACATCTCTGAGCACTTTCAAGAGTTTCTGCAATGGGGTTATGTGCTTCATTTTTTGCAAAGGTACCCTGAGTAATGCTGTTGTCCGCTGGCATCTTAGCATTCAGAAATAAATTATTTCAAGCTGATCTGGGAGACGAGTTGATATGGGAAAGCTGCAGCTGTGAAACCACCTTTCCCTTCTTGGGAATGTGTGGATCAGAGGAAGTATCAGTCTTGTTCAACACAGCTCTCTAAAAGCATCGTCTGTATTTGTGGGGACTGGTAATAGTGAAGGCTGAGAGCTCCCTGCTCTCCTGGTGCATCATCCAGGACATCTTTAGTCTGTTGTCACTGTGGCTCTCGACTGTCACTGTGGCTCTCTACTTCAGTGTGTCAAGGGAGACTGTGTAATGGCAACAGCTGGCGGCGCAGAAGGCGGTGGGTGCCAGGGCCGTTAGCCCACAAGGAAGCCTCCTTGGGTCATTTCTAATAAAAATTTGATGTCGATGTGTGTCAGTCTCCAGCTGTGCTCTTCCGTGGTGCTTGTGCATTTGCTGTATCACAGCGTGCACAGGTATCCGTACAGCCTGCTGCTTGAGCATTTGGGTAAAATGCAACAAAGGAAAAAGAAGCGATTCTTTCTAAAATTAAAGGTGTGTGTCTTTGGTGTTTCCTGCACTGTCATCTTGCAACGACTTTAAAAATACCTCCCTGAAGTGTTTTCGTAGCTGGCAGATGGGGTGCTGCTCTCATTCTCGGCAGGGATGGCTTCTGGGGACGGGGACGTGGGTGCCGTGAGCTGCTTTTGTCAGGGTGAACCAGGCTCTGCCCTGACCTGTTGAATTTCTAGTGGTGGGCAATTTTCTCTGAGTGCAGATACGTGCCATTCACTTATTTTTCTTTCTTTCAAGGGTTCTTTTTCATTACCAACTTTGCATCAGATTTACTAGCCTGTATTTCAAGATGACTAGTCAACCCCCAAATTTGTTTACTCATGTGAGCTGTACCTTACCTACCTGTCAACATTATCTTCCCAAGGCTTATACAAAACAAGGGGTATCTTAATGTGAAAATCTACCTTTTATTAGACAGAGTAGAATGTGTATTTTTCCATACCAAAAGTAAGAGCTGTTGTTTCTCCTTTGGGTCTTGCACATGCAAAGAATTGTTGTTACTCTCTTTGATATTGCAAAATGCTGGAAAACAGAGTCTCTAAACTCAGGTGAGCCCAGCAGAGTAAACCAGTAGGTGTTGGCTCTTCAGTCAGAGCAATCCTAAAGGCTTGATTTTAAGCTAGAAAGTAAATATTTTACTTAAATGCAGGAGTCTGTGTGCAACGCAGTGCCTTTCGAAGTGTGGTGTCTTAACTTGATGCCTGGGCAATGGTGCAAAGCAGGAATATGTTTTATTTGTTTGCAGTGAATCAAAGGGTTTCTGTGGTTATTAAAATCATTGCACACATACTGAAATACAAATATTGGAGTCGGTTATACCAGAGCTGACTTGAAGCAGAAACAGATCCGAGTGCGGATGGTTAAAATTGGAGGCTGATGTCCTGGTCCCATCAACCACTGCCAGCCCTGGATGCATCTTGCAGGGTGACATGCAGCGACATCAAGCTGTTGATGTGATGTGCTCCATCACGGGCTGGGTGAGCTTCTGTTGTGCTGGGGTGACCAGCATGGACACTACCCCAATCAGCATTTTGTGCCCCTTGTTGCTGATGCTCCAGCAATGAGCAGGGTTACTGAAACCTCCGGGTCCCAGGGGTTTGTATGCCAAAAAGAATTAAATATTTTTCCTGTAAGAAGGTTGTCCTGAAAGTACAGCTAATGCAAAAGCTTGCGGGAGGGCTGGGAAGGGATGAGAACATTCTGGTGGCAATGTGAGTCAAAAAAAGTACAGATTGCAGTGATTTTAAAGGTTACCAGCAGGCTGATGTGGAACGCACAATAGGCTGTATTTCTCGTTATTTTCATGATACTTGGGAAATATTTTTGTGAGTGTTAATGATATTTGTGAGCTTTTCTTGGCAAGTTGCTCCTACCTGGTTTGAAACGAGCTGAAGCTGGTGCTGAGAACTGATCCTGGCTGGGATGGGGAGGCTGTCCACCCCCAGGGCTCCCCCAGCCCTCCCTGGGGCCAAGCGTGCTCCAGCTCTGCCAGGACTCAGCCTGGCAGCCTTGGGCACCTATCTTAATGGTTTGGGCCTCAAATAACCCATTGTTTTAAGGAGGGGTGATTACATATGAAGCTTTTTAAAGTGGATATAAATCCTGTGATCTCTTCTTGTTGTATCTGCATTTGAAATGCCTCTTGGTCTCCATAGGATTTACCTTTGTGTCATCATGAGATAACTTTGCTAAAGCACGGATGCTTAAATGGTGGAATGCTGGCCCCGTGGGCATTTCTCCATTCACTTTGCTCTGTGGGTTTAAGGTGTTATGTGGGAAAGGTGTTAAAAAGTCTGAATTGGTCACAGGTACATAAAACAGGATAGAAAAAATTGAAAGTAGTAACCTCAGTATTTGAAGTAATATGCACCTGTGCAATAGAGCAGTTATTTGAATCCCAAATATACCACAGCTCTGCCCTGGTTGAACTTGCATTGCATGGGGAAGGGGTTTAATCACTGCAAGAAGTAGCTACAGTCATAGTTATCAAGGTTATACTTTATCCATTTCTAAGTAAACTGTGGTTGAAAGGAGGTGGATGCTTTTTGGGGATGGGCAGGATGGGGGACAGGGACAATCCCAGTGCATGCTCTGGAAGGCTACTGCTTGCTGATGCATTTCTTCTGTTTCTTCTCTCCTAGCATGTGCCGAAGACTTTTTCTACACTTCTCAGGGAGGTGACACGTCTATCAATGGTGTGGATGATGCTGATGACTTTCAGAAAACCAGACATGCCTTCACCCTGCTTGGTAAGGGGTTGCTCTGCTTGGAGCCTTCCCAGCAGAAGTCTCATGCAAACACTTTCAGTGTTTTGCCTGAATTATATGGCCCTCCTGTAACACTAAGAGTTATGAATCCATGTTCCTATTGACCTAGTTGGCTTTACCTTGTTCTTTAGTATGAGCTGCAGCAGTTTTTCTTGCAGCTATCTGCAAAGCAGCAGTGAAATGGAGGAGGACAATGAATTTGAGAGAAACCCAAGTAAACCATTCTAGAGTCAAAGGTGTGCTGCAGCTTTGATTTACTATTTTTTACCCTATTTACAAGCAGGAAAACTGCTGTTACTCTGCAGTTCAATCTGTATTTACGTTGAGGGTGATGTCACTTCTCAGACCATCACAGTATTGTATCAAGTAGCTGATTCCTGGCAATAATGAGCTGAGTACATCCCTGCTGTGCAGAGTCCATGTTTGCATGGCCAGCTGCAAAATCTACTGCTGCAATAACCAACCACCCTGTTCATGCTGCAGTTGAGCAGTGCTGTCGTGTGCCTGCAGCAGTGACTGTTTGAAAGGGAAAATAAATTTTTGTAGGCGGAAACTCTCCCAGTTTATTAATTTTTATCTGAAACCAAGTTTTTTAATTCTGGTAAGTGTTGGTGCCTCTGCATTGCATTTCATGTGTTGGGCGAGGAGCTCATGATGTTCACAGGCAGCTGTGAAATCCCCCTGAGCAGCTGTACTGCAGCCCCTGTGCTGTACTGGCAGTGAGCATGGGGACTCATTTCAAGTGTTACAACTGCAAGTGTTTCCCACAGATTTGTCCTCTTTGTGTTTTAGATGGGCTTGATCTCTTTTTCTTTGGGGTGACAGTGGGGTCTTGTCTTTATCCTCCTCTTGTCCAGGTTGTGTGACTTATAACTGTTAACTACTTAAAAAAAAAAAAAAAGACTCCACTGGTTGCTCCAAACTTGCCCCCAGGACTGTAATCCCCAGGGAACTCTCTCCCCTTTCCCTTTCCACATGTAGTCTCTCTTTGGTCCCTTTCTCTGCCTCCCCAAGCAGACTTTGTCTCCTTGGTGGAGCCTATGAAGCACTGTACAAGCATCTTCCTCCGCTGCCAATTTGATGATTTTTTCCTGCTCTTCGCATGCTTCCTCTGGCCTTGCTTTTCCTCATTTTCCTTCAGTATTTCCCAGCTCTGTCTGCTTCTGTTTAGGGCCTGGTGAAATTGCTACTACACTTTCTAGTCTTGCCTTTTTATGTGTAACAAGGAGAAGTCAGATTTATCTGCAAATCTCCACCCTAGCTGGGCTTAACTCCAATTAAGAGTGCCAAGTAACAGCAGAGCATTGCTCCTTTTAGTAACCTTGAAACATTTCTCACTGTGCTGATAACAGAAAAGTCCCGAGGGAGAGAAAGGGAAACTCTTGATAATTCAAAAACCAGCAGGTGACGTCTCAGACCTTGGGTGGATAATTAGGACACCAGCACTGAACACAAAAGGGACACAGAAGCCCAGTTGGGATGTGAAAATGCAAGATACAGCAAGAAAGCTGTGTACAAGCTGCTGCTGAGCAAATCTCCTGCTGAGAATGCCTATAAAAGCCTGCCAGAAAAATATATTAAGCAATAACATCTTACACCCCCAGTGAAGACCCACAACATGTAGCTCCTGTTGAGACACCGGGGACCATGACTGAGCTCCACATCACCTCCCCGGTGACTTGCTGTATCCAGCTGTAGCGCCAGTCTGGAGGCATTGTGCATCATGCACACGCCTTTAATTTTCTCTTCTGTTTGTGGGACACAGGCAATAAGTTGTAATTTCTGTGCTTCAGTAGTCAGCAAGATCTCACTGTTGGACTGCTATTGCAGAGAAGCAACTCCTTGTTCTAAAATGCCTCAGAGCCCTTATAGCTCTGATCCTGTTTGATCACTATAGAGTAGCATCCTTGGTTCTGTGCGCGTTCACAATAGTATTAAACCCATCTGTGATAAAATTGCTTTGATGAAACCATTAGGGATAAAGAAATATCATGAGGAGCTCCTCTTGCAGTCTGTGCTGTCATTTTTGAGCGATGAATTTATTGAGAGTTTATGATGAGTTTATTGAGAGGTGAGATAACTCTGAAAACCAACAGCCTGGGGAGGAAATCAAGCACCACAAACTTTTTCAAATAAACTGAAAATTGCAGTTTGTTTTCTGTTGAGACAATCAGCTATCAATTGTTCCTGTAGGAGTGAAGGAGTCTCATCAGACAACCATTTTTAGGATAATTGCTGCAATTCTGCACCTAGGGAACTTGGAAATCCACGCGTCAAGAGACGGTGATGTCTGTAGGCTATCGGTAAGTCACTGGCAAGAGTTGGGCACGTGAGGAGCTTTGTATGCTCATAAATTGGGCCATGTCACATGTGTTGAGCTTTGCAGCAGTGTTCTTTGGTAGAAAGCCCTTTTCCTCCTGGTTTTCTTTGCTTTTTTTGAAAACACATCATGATTTTCTGGTTGCTTTGTTTTTCCTGGAAGACAGTGCATTATTTCTCCTCTCTAGCCAGCCTGTAAGCTACGTGATTCAAAGGTTGCTTACCACCTTAAGTCCCGACCCATCTTTAACTCTTCCTGCTTTCTTGAAAGACTTGGTGCACAGAGTATTGGGGGAATGGTGACTCCCACCAGCAGAAGGTGTGATGCTCTACAACTGCTTTGCTACAGGCAAAGCCATGAGGCTGCTGCTTGTAATGTGGCCATCCAGCATCCAAAGGAGCACTGCACAGTTAATTAGCAAGAATAAGTAAGACTAAAGATGCCTTAGTGGCGGTTTTTCTGTGTTTGTTTAGGGGGCGGAAAAAGTGATTATATGGAAAATGCTGTCCTGTCAATTATCATTGCATCCCAGACTGGGTCGTTTGTTCCTAATTAAAGTATTAAGATGGGTTCTGCACACACTTTTAGTGGTACCTTTGGGATAATGTGGTGTGCAGTTAGTTAGATGCTGGGGGTAATTTGCTTGATATTTGGCAACATGCATATGTGAAAGTGGTATGCTCTGACAGTGTTGAGTTCTGTAATGGAGTTCATTTGTTTAATTACTTTTAGATGTAATTGTATGGCATTAAATCAATTCTGTTATGACTTTGAATCCATGGTCAAAAAGGTATCATAGCAATAAAGCATCCTAGATGTCCTTTAAAATGCATTTTTCTCTCCATCCCCAAACCCATCCAGCTTCTGTACATGCACATATATAACTGGAAACAATTTACTTCCTTTAGCTGTGTATTATTACACTGAGGAAAGGGAAATTGATTTCTCATTGTCCAAAAGGCAGTGCCCGCTATCTTAGCATAATAGAGACTTAGAACTGCCTTGTCTTAGTTTGAGGGAGGAAAAATACAACGCACTAGAGAAAATTAAGTTCACGTTTCATTTTATTGATTATGCAAAACACAAGCCATTCTGCTAATGCATATTTTGCAACTTTGTATTCAAAATGGAGTTTGTAAAAGGCATGGTGTAATGGCATACCCTAAGCTTTAACTTAAGGCTTGAGCAAGATTGCTCTGAAGGAGCATGTAGTTGCAGCTCAAGGAGGAGTAAAGTGGAGAGTGCTCTTTCCTGCTGGCAGTCACTGTGGAAATCCGCTGTTTATGAAAAATGAGACCTTAAGGATAGCTAGAGCAGAGCAAAGCCATAGGGTGTACCACCATTCAGAGCTCCATGTGAGCCATTTCATCCACGTCCTTGAAGACTAGCGCAACTGGATGAGTGCTCATTGCTTTTCTATCAACCACAGAGAAACACAGTATTTCCTTAGATATTTATACAGTGCTGTTAATTTCTTGCACTGGTCTGGGAACTTGGTGTTAAAACTCCCATTTTGGAGTGTCACCAACCTGCTGACTTTGCTTCTCATTTCCCCTCAGAGCGAGGACAAGCACTTGAAGAACTTCTGTAGCTTGCTGGGTGTGGAGCACAGCCAGATGCAGCACTGGCTTTGCCATCGCAAGCTTGTCACCACGGCCGAGACCTATGTGAAGAGCATGTCTGTGCAGCAAGTGGTGAACGCCAGGAACGCCCTGGCCAAGCTTATCTATGCCCGGCTCTTCAACTGGATTGTGCAGCACATCAACAAGGCCCTGCAAACCACCGTCAAGCAGCACTCCTTCATTGGTGTGCTTGATATCTATGGGTAGGCACGCTTTCTGCTTTTAAGGCTGTTTAATTAGTACTTTCTGATTTTTCTCGCCCTTCTGATAATGCATGCTTGACCTTGTCTTGTGGCAGATGATAAGAATAATAGAAAGGGATGCAAAAAAATGCAGTCCTGTGTGGTTTGCAGTTTTGATCCCCCTTTAGATTATGCAACCCCAAAACGGTGCACGCAGATCTGTTTGAGCGCTGACTTTTGGGATTTACCTCCTGTGCTGTTCCCATTTGGGATTTCTGTCCCCTGTGCTTTTTAAAGCATCAAGCTTAAAGTTGAGCTGGGGTAAAGGTGCCGATGTGGAGACCAAAGACTGCGCTTTGCTCTGCCTGGTGTTGCTGTGGGGTTTAAGGAAACTACTTTGGTTCTTCAGCTGTGAAACTGCTGCTGCTGGGCCCTTGTGCAGCGAGAGCTTTCGGAGGACTTTGGGAAGCTGCTGCGGTGGGGTAAGGTGCAAAAAGCTCTGCTATAACTGAGGGCAAGGCTTGTAGCCTGCAAGTTCAGGCTAAGAGTTGTAGCCACTCCAGGAGCTGGTCCCTGACCCACTGCAGTCGCTGTGCCTGCTTAATCCCAAAATCTCATGTAGTGGCAGACTCCTTGTAAGGTCTGTCAGATCTAGGTGAACCTGAAGTTCAGAATGAAATCCTGCCAAAGCAGTTCTGGGTCAGCTGCAGAAAGCTTTTATGGCTATAATACCTACACAATTACTGGAAGTGGATCTTGTGTATAAAACCTCCCGTGGGGTTTCAACAGCTGCTGGTGTTTGGGATACTGATTTTAACATCTGCTGGACAGCCACAGCAGCAGAAAGGGTGCCAGAAAGTGCTGGAGCATCAGTGTAGCCCACTGCCTGCTCACCTCCATCAGCAACTGCTGCTGTATGGCAAGGTTTGCAGGAACACTTTTATCAAGTATGATAAGAATACAGTCTTCTCTGGTTTGGTATTTCAGTGGAATGGCCTGAGATGGTAAGGGTGCTGTCAGAGGTTTGCAAGTGTCTGTCTTAAGTAGATAGCACGGGACCTGGAGGATCTTAAAACGTCAGTTGTTTCCCATCATGGTCCCTAGAAACAGAGATTTCTGCAGGCTGGGATATGATAAATAAAGCTTTGAGATGGAGCTGTATGGACGATAGTGAGTCAATGCAGAAAATTGGATGTCTGAATTAGGAAATCAGACACGGTCTTTCAGAAATCTGAAAAAAAGGAGACGTGAGGATAAGGCTCATGAAAGATTAAGTTGGGCTTGAAAACCTGTTAGTGTGGAAGAAATACCTCCTTTAGCTGCAGGTCTTCTGTGCATCATGTCCAGTGTGTGGGCCAGCAGATGCTTTTACAGCACTGGTACCACCGTGGGGTACAGAAGGTTGGTTTTGGTTTTTTTTTTTTTTCTATGGGGACCTGCAGGTCCTGTCGAAAGAGGCAGGTTTGCAGGGAAGGGTGTCCATGCTTCAGGCCATAATGCTTGCGTGTGAGTCTGGTCTCCTAAAGAGACCATAAATTCCTTTCAGAAGCGGGTGTCACTGTCTAAATGATGAGTAATTAACAATGCAGGGACTTGGGTGCCGACAACCTGACTCTCTCTGCAGTCCTTGAAAGTGGTTTGGTTCCCAAAAATCAGGTTATTTGGAAGTTTTAATGTATTCTGAACAAATACTGGATTTTTTTTTTTCCCCCCAAATGTCTGTTTTTCCTTTTCCTCTGGGAGAGGAATTAAGCTAGAAAGGCAGGGAGCCTGCAAGCAGCCTTCACCGCACGTCCCTGACATCCTGAGAGCACCTGTGTCCTGGTGCTCCTGCGGGAGGACTGTCCCCGTGGGTGGGATTTCTAGCAATGGGGTCCAAACCGAGGGTGCAGAGGCTGTGGGGTTTGTGTCCTAATTCTCTAATGCTCAACTCCACATCCTTAATTCTCTGCTAACATCTTGGTGAGAGGGTATAGCATTAAAAGCCTTTGTTTTTATTGCAAGTGTGTAATTTGCTATAGTAGCAATACTGCAGTCTATCTGAAGAGTGGATTCATGTGGCATTCCTGGGCTTGGTGGGGATGGCTTATTTCTCCTATGTTTGCCATGTGAAGGGACATGTGAACACCCAGGTGGCCAGCCGTATGCTGGACTTATTTATGAACTTTAAATATTTCAGTATAAACCCTGGTACTGTAGTGGATTTAGGAGATACCAGTCGCACAGCAGAGTAGGGAACAGGAGACAAGCCAAAATGCAGCATTTAGTGCCCAACATCTGCTCATGAGAGCTGTTCCCAAGCCAGGATGTGCCTTCCTGGGTGTCACGGTCATGGGTTGGAGTGGTGAATATGCTTATTTTTTGCACCAAGATATAACGCACTAAAATGAATAGAAGCCAAGTGGCCATTGCTTTGCTTTTCACATTTTTTCTTAGTGCAGGCACTTTGTGTGGGTAGGACCTCCTGGCAAGGGCATACGTGGAGCTGGTGACCAAACTGCTCTGTCAATTAGCAAATTGCGCTGGCAGGGTCCCCTTAATTAGTGACTTCATGAAATCTTCCATGGAGTTGATGTTCTACAGCTGCTCTGCCCCTGGCTGGCACTCACTGAGAAGGTTCATAAATCACATCTGGTGTCTCTGAAGTGAAAAAAGTTTCCACTCTGATATCTTTTCCCTTTGTACCCCTGCTCTTGTTGTGTTATGATAGCTAGCTCAGTGTGCCTCTCCATCTCTGTTTTAATTAAATTTTTTCTTGCCTTGTGGCTCTGATCATGAACCTGCAGGACTTGGTATTTCCAAGGAGTCCTGGGAAAGTCGCATCCCTTTAGTTGTAAGAGCTAAAGGCACCAATCTGCTCGGTGCTGTGGCCATGCGACCATGATCAAGCACAGTGGGAGCTCTTCAAGGACATGTTCATCACTGAGGCTCTGGCCACATGTTTAATATAAATGTTCGTTGGTCCCAGACACCAGATTTTGTTGCGTTAAAGTTTGTAAAGCTCTGTTCCTGGGATGGGATGAGCTGTGCTCAGCACAGGCTGCACTGGCTCCAGGGGCAATGCCAGCCCCAGGGCAGGCAGAGGGGGAGTGGTCCTGGGTTTCCTCAAGGGCTGTGGAGCTGATAAAAGCACAAAAGTGGCTCCTTTCTCCCATTCCCCTTTTCCTTTTGCATTTTTGCGTTGCCTTTCCTCAAAGACTCAGGCATTTTGTGTGGTGAGGGCATTACCACCCAGCAATACCTGGGGAATAACTGCATCATGTAGATAACAGCCAGGTAGTCCTCAAAGTACCAGAGATACTGATTTATTTTTTCGGGGGGGGTGGGGAAGGGCTTCATTTGTGTCGTGCTTTAAGACTGTTCTGCCAGCTCCTACAGCACCTATTACTGGAGAATTATTTTGCTGTGCATTTGTCATTACAGCAGCTTATTCATTAAGCACAGGGAGCCTTGCCACTTCTCCCCTTAGTTTAATTCTTACAGTCATGTGTCAAAGACTTTTTTTCTTCCCCCTTACAACTGTGCCTTAAAAATAGAAATATAAGTTACATTATTCCCTGTGGTAGCTGAAAAATGTCCTTTTTTTTTTTAAGAGCAAGCCCAGCTCCGGGTGACTGTCCCTGGGTGTCATGTGCTTCAGCCCTGACTGCCCCAGGGTCTCTGCTCGCTCTCTGCTGCCTGCTTGCAGTTTGTGTTATTAAAACTGCATATTTTTTCTTTTCTAATTGTGACTAGGAAGACAGTTTTGAGCTTGGTTTCGAGTTGGCCAGCGGCCTGTGGAGGGGTGGGATAATGTTTCTGTGAGGGGAGTTTTGGAAGCCCTGGTGAAGAGGGGGATCACCAAGACCAACACCAAACTCCTTCTAAGGAACATGTTGGAATTGGAGCTGAAAGCACCATTTCTACCTCTGCCTTCCAGAAGTTGCTTGCTCACATGTATCTAATTTTTGTGCTATCAGGGATGCAATACAGAGGCTATAATTATGAATTTATTATCTTCTTCTTCTCCTCTATTGAATTGCATTAAAAATACCATGTTGGGTCTTTTAAGACAGCAGCTACTGTTTCTCTATCACCTTTGCACTCAATGTATTTGGACTTACTATTTCATAGTATTTTTCCCTGAGAGAGGCTGTTAACATTCCTTGTCTCAGACAGCACAACTGCCAGATGGGGAGGAAGCTACAGTCATACTGAATATCTCATTCGTGCATAGAAGAAGAGACCTCTTGAATCCCTTGGGTTGTGGCAAGGACAGGTAGACATTTCGGGGAATGAGGAATAAAGTATAGATCTGGGATAGGAGGAATGCAAAGACATGGTTGAATAACTGGTGTTCCCTATCGTGCAGATGAGACTATTGCAGAGAAAGGTTGATTTGGAGACAAAGCAATGCTTAATGCTGATTTATTCATTGCTTTGCAGGTTTGAAACTTTTGAAGTGAATAGCTTTGAACAGTTTTGTATCAACTATGCCAACGAAAAGCTCCAGCAGCAGTTTAACTCGGTAAGGTCAGCTTGGAATCGTTCCATAAAACTTAACAGAAAACATATCAAGGCTGGATTATTGTATGTCTGGCTTCTGCTTAATTGCACTTACCTGCAGCCTGGCCAGATAGCATGGCCAGCAAGAATGTAGTCCTTGAGATACCATCTCTCCTGGGCAATGATTGTGCATTGTAATTGCACTAAATATTCATATTGAGTTGAAAATACTGCTTGGTTGATTTATAAGCTTGACACTGGAAACAGTTTTGCAAATGGTTTATGCAAAGTTTCATTGATGGTTTTGAGTAAGTTGATAGTTTGCCAATTTTTTTTTTTTTTTTTTGCGTAGTTTCAATCCTAAACCGAAACCTGGATGGTCTCGTGCCAAGTCCTGATTTCCAGTGTGAGACAAAGTGTGGGTGGAAGCCTGCCCATTAAGCATGGCTTAAACCTCTGCAATGAAAACTCTGTATTAAATAGCAGGATTGGACACACTCCCCATTTTTCACTTGGACATGCCTCACAAAAACCTGAGATACTTCTATTTTATTAAATACAAGTGCTTACCTGCACTGGAAATGAAACCAGTAAGGGTTCATTTTCTGCTTTTGTTGTAGGCAGGGAAAAAAAATCACTATTAGTTTCAGGATACACAGGAAAACTTGTTACATTTGAGCAGCTAAGTATTGTGGAGTAGTTCGGCACTTTGAAACTGTTATCATATGCATGGACGTGAACATTTACAGTATATCTAATGCATCAGATCGCTGCTGCTAAAAATGAAAAGTAAATTATGGATTGTATTTGCACTATTCATATCTTACCAAGTATGTCCAACTATCACTTCTGAAGCTTATAAATTCAAACTCTGAGATGACATGTTTGAAGAGATTTTAAAAAGCTACCTTTGAAGAAAAAAGTGCATTTGAAAAGTCATTTTTTAATATGCTTAGAGTATCTCAGAAATAGCCAATTTATCTGCTTGAGCAGAGATCTGAGATATATAACCCATGCAAAGATTTTTTTTAATTTTTTTTTTTTTTTTTAAATAAGAATCTGCAATAGAAGTGTTCCCCAGTCAGTTAGATACTGCTGCTGATACCCCTTCTAGGATGATGGGTGCTCTTTGTGAAGCTCTGCTCACAGATGGGGTCACATGCGCTCAGCTCAGCTGACTGAGCTCCTAGCTTGTGAACCTGCTGCAGCTCACTAGTTCAATCAGCAGAGCACTGAAGGAAAGAGGGATTTTTCTTAGCCCAAGAGATATATATGTCATTGTCATTTCAATATATGGCTTCCACCTAGACGTAGTGACAGCTTCAGTCATTTTCTAGTGAAAGTCATTTAAAGCCTTTTTTTTTTTTTTTCCTACCCCATGGTTTCCTAGTGTAAAGATTTTATTTTCCTTGCCAGAAGATAGATTGTCTAAATGGCAGAGGCTGTACGAAGCTGTATGTGAGGGCACCTAAAGCTTCTATGGCTTCTGGATGTACTGATGGAACATTCTATTCCAGTGGGGACAAGTGGGTGAATGGGGAAGGGGCTGGTGCTGTGCTGGCTGGGATCATGGTGAGTAACTCTGTTGTTTTTCCACTCTCAGCATGTGTTTAAGCTGGAACAAGAAGAGTATATGAAGGAGGGAATCCCTTGGACTGTCATAGACTTTTACGACAACCAGCCCTGCATAGACCTTATAGAGGCAAAACTTGGTATCTTGGACCTACTGGATGAAGAGTGCAAGGTAAAGAGGACCATCCACCTTTGTGCTGGCATTTTTATTTTTATAAAAAGTTGAAGAATGGGCTTTAACCTGTGGTAGCTTGCAAGAGGGTAAATATCTCCTTTCATGTGCATTGCTGGGGTGCTTATAGCAGGGGTAGGCTGTTGGCATTTGCTTTGCTTTGCTTTAGGACCATCCAGAGCCTCCTTGGCTACCAGCCGGTGTACCTGATCTCACCATGTGTTGCCAGAGCTCGTGTTTCTGGCCTGGCTGCACTTAGGAATAGCCTTTGCTTGCGACTTTTGATTTCTTCAGTGTTACCCAAGAGCTGGAGTTCCTCCCTGTCTCAAGCCTTACTTTGTGCCAAGGGAAACCTGGGTTCCCTTGTGATAGCTGTTTGGGGTAAAGTCGATTGCATTTAGTGTACAGACTTCAGATGCTTTTAATGTTGGGAGAGTAGTTTGCTATCTTTTACCCTCTCTCTCATACTAGCCTAAATTAAATCTTGCTTAAAAGTTGAGAAGAAAGGCCAGAACCACAAACCTTCATGAGAATCCTTAAGAAAGGTTGCACTCCTTCTTCAGTCATGAATTATCAAATACATGTGGAAACAAGAAATGAAAGATGGAAGACTTTCTTGGGAGGCTGGGATGCCTGTTTTGAAGGTCTTTGTTGTGAAGAGTAGGTGGAAAGTCCAGAGTCTTTAGGTATAGTCATCTCAACAGGAGAGCTAAGTGTGATGCCATGATGAAAAGGGCTCCTACACTGGGCAGAGCAGCTCGTATCTCTTCCAGTTCTGGTGTCTGCACAGCATTGAAGGTGAGGAAAAACTGGAGAGAGTGTTATCAGATCAGGGCTGTAAAACATTGTGATACTGAGGATAAAGAAACTTGAGCGTTGCACATGAGTGGTTGTAAGTGATAGTGGGAGGGTTTTCAGACCCTTTGACACAAAAAACCCTTAGCATGCAATAGCTAGAAGTTGGACAGATTCAACCATAAAAAGCCTTTTTAATGCTGAGAACAGCCTGGTGGAAGGGAATGGTGATTGCCCTCCTGCTGGATGTGGCTGCCTTGTGGAGCCTCAGACTGGTTTTGCTATGGTGTGATCAACAAGTTGTCTTTGAGAAGAGTTTCCATCGAGACTTGGATATATTCTGTGCCAGGAAACATCTTACTGATTGTAGAAGGGCTTTGAGGGTTTTTGAAGGAGGGCAAGGAAGGGTGAGGCAAAGGGTTGTGGGAGAGTTGAAGCAGGGAATGGGCCCCTCACTGGGATAGCCAAGGTGATGAGAAGGACACAACGAATTCTTGCTGGTTCTGTGGGATCCATGCGTATGGGACAGATTGAGTGGCCCAAGGGGCAGGAGTGTCATGTTGCATCAGAGGGAAAGGTTTTGGATCCATTATTTAGGCTAGTGCCCCTGTTGGGATTTAAGGTGATGTATGACTTGTCTGGAAGCAAGGTGACCTGTCAAGCGGCTGTTCTCCTCCATGCGACAGGGCTGCCTTCCCAGGCATGATGGGGCTGTCCCAGCCTGCACATCCTACGAGCTCAGTCCTCATCTGGGGTACAGACACACTGTCTATCTCTTTGTGATGAGCAAGAGCTGAGGCTTTGCCCTTTTCAAATCCAGTCTCAGGAAGACCCCTTGAAAATGAGAACAAACTAAACTTAATTTGATGCCCTCAAAAATAGTATCTGTGCCAGTGCTGGCTCAGAAGGAGGTCAGATTATTTGCTGGATGTTCAGCACCATTTAATTTCGTCTCTGCGCTATTAAGTCTGTTAAACTCTTCAAGCTCGAACTGACTTCTGGGTGTTTAAGGGGACTTTCCCTTGTGCCATATTGGCTGATACTGCCCTTTGCACCTCTCTGAAGCACCTGGTACCGGTTGCTGCTGGTGACATTGCATTAGATGGAGCGACTCCTGTGCAACAGCAGTAAGATGGGCAACTTTGCTGTAGATCTGCCTGGTACTACTTTTCCATATGTGGATTTTTTTGACCAAAAAACTGAAATGCAAGATCTATTCCCCACCACATCAAATGCCAGTTATCTGGATATTTACCTGTCAGTGGGGAATGCTGTCATTAGTCACAGGCCCTTATTACAGGCCCTGTAATTGGCTCTTTTATATAATAACCTGCAAGCGTTCTCCAGCTTTATGAAAATTTCAGCAAAGCCTGTCAACTGAAAGTACTGGTTTACGGATGAAAACCTTCACCCCCCACAACAGCGTTTCACCTCTTGGGGAGAGCTGGTGGGCGCAGGACCACAATAGGGTAATTGCAAGTCATGTTGTTAGCACGTACAACGTTGGATAAATATACTCTGGAACTTGAAATGGCATCGAGGGGGTCCTGGCAACATAATGAAACATTAGCGCAAATGTGGAGGGTTTGTTGCTAATGTTCTTGCTTCACAGTATGGATTTTTTTTAATCTTTAATGTGAGGTTGGGGAGGGAGTGGTTGGGTAAATGCTGAAGCAGTTCAGTAACGAAGGTCATATGAGAGTCTTGTCACTGTTTAGAGAAGAAGGGAAGCAGACAGGGTTGAAATGGGAATCGGCAATGAAAGAGAGGGGTCTTGAATTGCAATTGGAGTTTTAAGAACTAAACCTATCTCATGAAAGCAAATGATAAAAACCCTAGCTCTGAACCCTAGTCTCACAATCGTGTGCCCTTGTTCTTG
>VYZV01033100.1:7117-22344 GCA_013401275.1 Pandion haliaetus
CCTCATCCCAACATGGCCAGGCGAGGGGGTGGGGGGTGAGTGAGCGGCTTCGTGGTGCTTTGTTACCGACTGAGCTGACCTGAAACCACGACACACAGCAAGGGATGTGCATCAGTTTTCTACTTCTTGTATCATGGACGATTTAATTTTTTATGCAGCATTCATTGTAATGATTCACAATCTTTTAAATTAATTTAATTAATTTTGTTGTATAGTTCCGCACATGCAAATACTTTATTTTAGGTGTAAATGCTTGAGGTTTATTTAAATACACAGATTAATATGTTACACTACAGAAAGTTCTGTGATAGCAGAATTTTCTGGTTCTTTATAACGTCTGCTAGTAGGAGTCTGAAATAGAACATTCCCCAAGATTCACATTGATTCCAGCTTGCCTGAACATTTATCTGGGACTTGGGCACCTGCAGTGTTCCTAAATCCCGGGCAGCAGTTCAGTCTGTGTCCTTTCCAACATTCTGTACCTTAACATATTCATTAGGTGCTTTCAGATTTTGGCTGAAAATCACTTGTTAGCTCAAACTTAGCCTGTAACTGAAGAAGTGCCTATTCTAGGAAAGGAAAATACTTGCCTTGTTCCATAGTGGATGAGTTCTACAGCCAGCTACAAGCAACTGCATCACATGCAGACCCTGGTCCTCATGGGGGACTTCAATTAGCCCAATATTGGCTGGAAGGACAACACAGCAGGGCATAGGAAATCTGGGAGGTTCCTGAAGAGAATGGCAACTTCCTGACACAAGTGATAGGTAAGCCAATGAGGAGGGGTGCTCTACTGGACCTCATACGCACAAAGAAGGAAGGGCTCATTCGGGATGTGAAGGCTGAAGGCAACCTTGGCTGCAGTGTGCATGAGATGATGGAGTTCAAGATCCTGAGAGGAGGGAGCAAGGCAAAAAGCAAGATCACAAGTCTGGACCTCAGGAGAGGAGACTTTGGCCTCTTCAGGGATCTTCATTAAAGAGTTCCATAGGATAAGGCCCTGGACGGCAGAGGGGTGGAGAAAGCTAGTTGATATTCAGGGATCACCTCCTCCAAGTTTAAGAGCAGTCCATCCCCCTGGGCAGGAAGTCAGGCAAAAATGCTAGGAGGCCTGCATGGCTGAACAAGGAGTTCCTAGCAAAACTCACATCTAAGAAGGAAGTATACAGAAGGTGGAAGCAGGGACACGTGACCCAGGAGGAGTACAGAGTTGCTGTCCAATCTTACAGGGCTGGAGTTAGGAAAGCCAAAGCCCACCTGAAGTTGAATCTGTGGAAGGATGTCAAAGGCAACAATAAAGGAATCTATGAGTATGTAAACAGCAAAATGATGACTAGGGAAAACCTGTACCTGATGCTGAGTGGGCAGCGGTCTTGGTGACACAGGACATGGAATACGGTGAGATATTCAATTCCTCCTTCTTCTCAGTCTTTACTAAGATGATCAGCCTTCAGAAAACTGAGGACCCAGAGACTGGGGGAAAGTCTGGAGCTAGGAGACTTATCCTTGGTGGAAGAGCAGGTCAGCTTAGAGAATACTTAAACAAATTGGACATACGTAAGTCCATGGGCCCTGATGGGATGCATCCATGAGTGCTGAAGGAGGTGACATGTAATTTTGAGGCCACTCGTGATCATCTGAATGATCATGGAGACAGAGGTGCTTGAGGAAAAGAGGAAAGCAAATAACTCTCCTGTCCTCATAAAGGGCAAGAAGGAGGATGCAGAGATCTACAGGCTGATCAGCCTCACTTCCATCCCAGGGAAGGTGATGGAACAAGTAGTCCTGGAAACCATTTCCAGGCGCATTAAGGACAAGAAGGGAGTAGTCAGCATGGATTCACCAAGGGGAAGTTATGCTTGACCAAACAGACAACCCTCTATGATGACATGGCTGGCTCGTTAGATGAGGGGAGAGCAGTGTGTATTGTCTACCTGGATTTCAGTTAGGCCATTGACACTGTCTCCCATAAGATCCTCATAGAGAAGCTGATGAAGTGTGGGCTGGATGGGCAGGCAGTGAGGTGGGTTGAAAACTGGTTGAATATCCGGGCTCAGAGGGTGGTGATCAGTGGCATGAAGTCTAGTTGGAGGCCATTAACTGGCGGTGTAGCCCAGGGGTCAATACTGGGTCTAGTCCCGCTCAACATCTTTGTTAATGATCTGGATGATGGTGCAGAGTTTACACTTACCAATTTTGTAAGTGGTGGCACCTCTGCACTGCAGGTAAGGTTCTTTGCTTTCTTGGAGTGACCATAGGCAAAAGATGGATCCACACAGTATTGGGTTCACGTGAGAAACTGTATTTCCACAAAATAGAATACCATTGGGGTAGTGGTTCTCAATTTTGGTAAGAAGTTGTGTAGAATGAATCCTGAAGAATTGCATATACCAGATTGTAATATGTCTGTTGTGGAAATTTCTGCTTAATTTATTGCAGAAGGAGAAGGTGGACATTTGAAATGCTGTAAAAAACTGTAAGTTGTATCCCAGTTAAAAAGTACAAGAACTTCAGAATTTCTGTGTGTTGTTCACATAGCTCTTTTAGTAACATCTGGATTATGTTTTTTGTGAAAATTTCTATTTAATGTGACAGCTAATCATCTTGGCAAGAGGAGAAATAGTACGTTTAATTTCTGATTTAATGAGGTAAATGGAGATGAGCTACATTTGCTGCTAGTTTGGGAGCATTTGTGTGAATTTTTTTAGGCCTTTCTTTGTATTGAATAATAGTAACAAAAAAAACCCCAAACCTCGGAAGAGGCCACCAATGATACTGTGGATTTATGACTATACTTTGAAATCTTTTTAGGCTCAGTCCTGGAGGTGTCTGAACTCAGAAAGGAGAGCCTTTTGGTGTGAGTTGAGAGCTGCACACTTGGAGCCTCTCCTGGTAGAGCTTTGCAGAGTCTGACACTTAGTTCAAACTCTTCAGAGCATTGTATCTCCTTGATTATGACAGGTAAACAACCAAAGATAATAATGGAGTACACATTACCTTATATGATTTTGGAAATATTTAGAAGAGCTTACAATATAAAAATGACATAGTACTTTGGATTTGCAAATATTATGGCATGGCACACCAAGCATTTAACTGTGTGTTTACATCCATTCCAAGGCAGCAATATACATAAACCTGTATTTAAATACTCAGTTCAGTTGGAACTTTAATCTTGCCAACTCAATGACCTTAGCACACTAATGCAAGAGTTAGTGCAAGCAAGACAGGTAGTAAAGCTAATGCACCTGAAAAGTGTTACAGATTTCCAGGTGCAGCCTGGAGTGTTGGCGGTCTTCAGCTGTGATTCTGCTGTCTGTAATGACTGCAAACATAGTTAATGAGGCCTCTTTGTCTGGGGTCTCTCAATCACTTTAAAGTGAAATTGCTCAAAAAAACCAAAGTAAGAGCACCAAATTTTTAACTATTGTCAGTCAAATGGGGGGGGGTTTAGCACCAGCTGAAGTCCAGCTTGGCAGTACTTAAAGGGTGGCTACAAAGAGGACAGATGCTCTCTTTACAAGGAGCCACATGGAGGACACAGGGGGCAGTGGCTCCCAAGTTGCACTGGGAGAGGTTTCATCTCAATATAAGAAAGAAAATCTTTATGGTGAGAACAATCAATCACTGGAAGAACATCTCCAGGGGCGTGATAAGAGTCCCCATCACTGGAAGCTTTCAAGATGCAATTGGACAGTGTGCTAGATAACCTTACCTAGGCTCCCTTTCTCACAAAAAGGTGAACCAGATGATCTTTTGACATCCCTTCCACCTGGGCTGTTCTATGATCATGTCTTACTCAGTTCTCTTTGTTTTCTGTTGTTTTATTTGACCTCATCCAAATCACCATCTTAAGCACAGTGAACCAAATTAAAAATGACTGTATTATCAAACAAGACATGATATTTTCACAGTTTTCTGAAATACAGATGGTTCCTTTCAGGATTTCCAGGATGATAAATGGTAGAGCTTCAGAGATTTCTTTCCTGAGGCTAAAATGAAGAAAAGACACCCCCACACACCTTTTTTCTTTTCTAAAGCATTGGCCATTTGAGGGAACTGAAAGTAGCATAATTAAAGATTTTAAAGGACAACCTTTATTTTATATTTGCAGATTTTAATTTTTAATTCTAAGATGAGTTGACCTTCCTTATTTAGCTTATGGGATTATACCATACATAACATGAACTCTCCCAGCCCTCACACAAGGTGAAACAGATGGTGATGTTTTAAAAATATAGACACTATTTTGCATGTTTTTGCTTTTGATATTTTTGAAATATCTTGCGGTTCAGATGCTGATCATCATGTGTATTTGCCTGAATTAGAAACGTGATTTTGCTTGTATGTATGATTTGATTTATTTCATTTACACTAAAAATATAAATCTATATTTTTCCCTCCATCTCCCAGCAAATCATAAGCAGGTAAAATATATTTTGTGTATGTTGTAACCTTTAACTTAAATGGCTTTTGTTTACTAAGTTCTTTTTTATCTTTTTCATGACCAATCATTAACATAATATACAATAAACTTAAACTGGAAATGAGAATTGCAAAATTCAAAATTTTACCCTGTTGCCAAAAAAAAGAGAAAGAACTTTCTAGGTATGGATCGCTGCTAACTAGATTTCATTTGAGTCTGAATGGAAAAAATTACTGTGTTGATAATCTGAAAAATACTTTTATGTTAAGCAATCAGAAAAGAAATCATGAAGCCAGAGGCAGACATCTGTGGAGTGCTTGGGCATTTTACATGAATCTTTGGATAGAAAGTAACCCAGAGTTTTAGTTTTCTCCCTTTCAGCTTAGTGCCCTTGAGACAAAGTCAAAGTCAGATTTCATTTTTCTTGCTCCCCTTTGGTACAATGATTGTTCCATTTCTGCCTTTGTCTCCAATGTCAAAAGGAAGGTTGGTGAATCATCTGAATCAGTATAATGTGTGTAAGGGCTGCGGGGGGTTGTTAGGTTTGCAAGTTCTACCAGTAGTGAAGCTGAGTGTATATTCCAGGGACACACACATGTGGGGACACGTGTGCACAGAGGACACTGACATGGCTGGTCGCACAGGCTGCCACAGAAGGTCACTATTGCAGCACACACTTGACACTCTCCAGGTTCACAAGCACACGCGCCTTCATGGATCCTCCGAGAACTGGCACGGCCCCTCTGCCTGCCCAGCACCTCTGCCTGGACCCCACTCGCTCTTACCTGCCCGACGGGTCCCTGACTTGCCAGCTGGTCCAGCTGAGTGCTCGCTGCGAACACGGAACACTCACATGCTCATCCCACAGGTACCCCACACTTGTGGCTCCCCCCAAATACCAGCATGGACCCTCTGCCCATCTGATACCCCTGCTGGGACCTGAGGCGCCTCCATACTCACTGGTGAGTCCAGATTGAAGTTTGCCAGCGAATACACATGCACACCCCATTTGGGGAGATATAAACGCTCACACTCTACCAGCAGCCGGCATCAGCCTCGCAGGCTGTGACCTGCGGTCCTATGCCAGCCACCAGCTCTGAGCCCCTCATTCACCTCACTCACTCCAGTACCCCCTGAAACTCTCATTTTTGGCACACACTGTTTGCAGTGGCTGGAGGATAAACCTGCCAGTGGCTCCAGTAGCTGATGCTGGGACCCCACTGGCTCCAGTAGCTGACACCATAGCTCAGGGGCACCCACACCCCTGGTCTGACTGCAGTAGCTGATGCCAGATTTCACGTGCACACACTCAGCAGCTCACCAGCAGCTGGCACTGAGTCCTTGCAGCAAACACACACACGGGATAGGGAGTGAGATTACATAGAGAGTTAAGAAAAGATTTAATAAGAAGACAGGACAGATCAGGCACAAGCCTCAGCCAGACCAGCATACCGACCAGCTCTGATTAACATGCAGTTAGCCCTTTTTATACCCCTTTCTGCCTACCCCCCTTCTCTGTTCCTCCCTGCTCCCCCTTCCCCTGCACACTGCCTCATCAGTTGGCACAGTCTGACCCTCTCCAACATGCAGGACCCTCAGGTTTGCATCCTCATCTGTTGCAAAGTCCCGGTTTGCCTGCAGTTTCTTGATAGCCCACCAGTTAGGGTGACTGACCAGTTTTGTTTCTGGTTATTGTTTGTTAACACTACTTGGCCAGGTTTTATGTCTCTGTTTTGTCTCCTTCCCTTTCCTTATCCTCACAGTTGAAAAACATAAGCATTCTCACACTCCACATATCCTTACCAGTTTATGCCACTGACCAGGTTTATTCTTATAATGACATCCCTTATCATGTGTTGGTCAGGTCTTTATGGCTTCTTTGACCAGATGCTCTCCTTCCATGTACTCTGACAAGGGCATCCACCTGAGGTGGAGAATTTGTGTTCAAACTTTATCAAGTTGAAGATGTAGATTACAACTGTTTTACTTTCTAGAAAAATGGTCTAAAAACTTGGTGGTTAAGCAAAACTGTGTCTAACTCACATCACTTTGTGGGAGATGCAGGTAGTTGCAGTGAAGACTGTGAATAATGGGGGTTCCTTCAGGCATTTGGGCAAGAAGAGGATGTAATTTGATTTGACATTAGATTACTTCAGAGTGCAAGAGGGAAACAGCCAACTGTGTTCTTGGTTCAGGATGCTTCTGACCTAGGGTATGTGAATATCAAACGATGGCTATCCAGAAAACTGTCAGGACACTGAGGAAGTGTGTAAAGGAGTGTCTGAACCTGTAAGATTAGGCAGTGCTGGAAAATAAATAAAGGGGCTCATTATGACTAAAATAGCTATTGGATCACATCAACGTACGTATTTCTGAGACTCCCGTGCTTCTGGTGCTGTGCAGACACGTATTAAGGAAAGTCTTAGTCATAAAAGGTTCACAGTTCAAGTAAATGAGAAAGAGAAGCAGAGCACAAACAGTAAAATCATTTCCTTTAAGTCCCACAGGTCATCAGTGGCAGATTAAAGAACAAAGCCATTTGTCTTCTGAATGCTGATCTAGTGTCCATTATATTTCATTACATATATGGTATTATTGTTATTCCATTCGACACCTCATATTCTTAATGGATGATGCAATATAGCATGAAATGCAGTAGAGGTTCCCCCTAGCGACACTGAGTCATTTACTTCCTTTGAAATGTTATTGCATACATATTATATTAAAAAGTGAGGCTTTAATAGCAGCATAGTTTGGTGTTTTGCATGTCTTTGTGGTAGGATTTTTACTAATCTTTGCTGTCAAAGCTTGGATTATACCTGTCATGCTTCATGTAGATCAGCAAAGACATTCTTGTAATATTGCAGAATCCCTAAGCATTTCTTTGCATCTTTTGAACTGCACTGGGCTGGGATTTTTAGTTCTTTTGTTCTTCAGATTTTCTATTGAGCATGGAATTCCTTGAGTAAGCAAAGACTTTTGTCTAATACCCCGGGGGTAGTAGGAAAATTCACATCATTGTGATCAACCATGAGAATTTCCAGTAACAGTTTTTGATGATGTCATTAGAAAAAAAGTCTTACTTTGAAAATGTTGATGTTAGTAACTGGTAAAGAGCAAGCTTATTATCAAGTTGTTCTTTACATCTCAATACAGCATGCATCAGTGTTTCACTGCAGGGGAACCTGTATGGCTGCTGAGTCCTGTCTTCTCCAAGACAGCAGATGCTCACCTTCTGGAACTGCAAGGATATGGAAATTCAGAGTGTTTGTGGTTACTATCAAAGTATATATAACAAAAGATTCTTAAACCAGCTGTGAATAGCTAGACTGTAAGCTAGACTATAATGTAGCTGACTGCTCTAGACTGTGGTGGGCTATTTGCATTTGACAAATGAGGAATATACTGTGACCATGAAAATAATTAGCTGTTAGCTTGTTTGGGGTTTTATTTTTAATACGGAAGTGAATTGCTGAAGGTAAAATTTTATGGAATTTTCATTATAGAAATATGAAGGAGGAATGGAATCAGTTTTCAGTTGCTGGTAACATTTTGGGTGTTTGTGTTAAAAAATATTATCCCTTTTTTTTGCTGTTAACTTGTCATCAACCATGAAATAGCAGTAAGCTAGTATTGGAACTGAAATTAAAGTATATATGTGAATGAGTTCCAAAAAACACTCAAAGTGATAAATAATGTCAGAGAGCCAAAATTACATTGAGCCCTCTACCCTGTCTGTGTTCCTATGTGCTTGGGAAAAGAATATGAGAAATGAAATTTTTTGCAGGTCCTTCCCATACTCTAGTGTCACACCATCTGGCAAATGAGCCAAAGGCAGCATCTGGTGATTTCCACTGGTGGATGTATTCTCCCTGATTTGTCTAACTACATTTGGAACTCCTTTTCACTTTTGGTCTTCACAGCATCCTGTAAGAATTAGATATAATTATAGACTGTATGAAAAGCACTTGCCTCTGTTTAATTATGCTCTGTGGGGCACCTGAAGAGGAAATACTGCCCTCATGTCTGTGTTAGAAGTTAGGAAGACTCATTCTCTGTTCATCTTCCACATGATTTTACACATCTTGGTTCATTCCCACCTTCCTCTTGTTTCTCTTTTCCAGATTGAAGAGTTGTGGTCTGTTTAATCACTGTGGAGGAGCTAGTCCACACTTGCTCATTATTGCCATCCTCTCTACCTTTTCCAGTCCTACCGTTTTCTTCTGGATATGTGATGATTAGGGCTGCGTACAGTATTCATTATTTGCAGTAATTCGTGCCTAATCATTTATGCTGTGAAAGATGGTATTAGTCTTTTTATCTTTCACAGTAATTCTTAATATCCCATGTTTGACAATTGCAAGAAACTAGTCAACATTTTTGGCAAATGATTCACCATGATGTCAAGGTTTCTTTCTTCATGGGTAATAGTTAATTTAAAGTCCATCAGTGTGTTTATTGCCCTATATGCATGCATTGGCCACTTGGATAAATGCATTAAGATTTTGAGATCATTCTGAAACTCTTTTTTATCAGTCATGGTTTTGTTTTTTGAGTGAGGCCCAGGGACCTGGACTATGCCATGGCACGTATCTGTAGAGGTTGCAGCTACGTGCATTTCTAAGTTCATTGAGCTCACACGTGGTGCTTAGTCCTGTCAGTCTGGCATGGGCAGAGCCTGCTGCAGTAAGGACAAATTCTCTGCCATGATGGGGCTGGAAGGAGGGGTGGAAAGAGCATTAGCTTGGAGTCACAGGGATAAACCTGCCTGAATCAAACTCTGAGTGATCCAGGCCATTAGAATAATTTTATTTTGAGGTGTTTTTATTTGTCTTGCTTTTCTAGAGAGAAAGAATGATTCTTTGCATCTCTGGAAAAGCAGTATCAACATTTTGTTTCATGAGGGAAAAGTGTAAAAGCATGGCTAATTTATGCTGTACATATGTACTAGTAATGTAAGATTCCTGCCTACATATGTACTGTAATCTCTCATTTACATTCATAATTTCATCTTTCTTTTGTACAGCTACATAAATCTCTCAGCCATAATTCATTCTTTGTCCTGTTATTTATTCTGTGTGTTTTTTACCTTTTGAATCCTGTCCAAATGCCATCCTTTATGCATCCTTTCAGTGCCAGTCCTATCCTTCTGCCACACAGCTATATTACAGTGTTTTAGTAGCTCCTCATGACAGCAGCCTGCTTGTTGGCTAGGAATGTTACTTTTTGTGTTCTTCTTCTGGTGTAGGACATTAAGTTGTTTCTGATAATGGTTCTTCCTGTATCTTCCCACTAGAATTACCTCATGCCTTTGAAGAAAATTTTAAACAAGGTACATGAAATAAAAGATAAATCTCGTAACAGAAATGAGACAATAGTGCCATAAAAAATACATCCTTAATACTTGCACAGTAAAAGACAAAATATGGCTTTGAGGCCCCACTAGGAGGACACAGGATACAGTGAGTCCTCCCATCTCCTCTTGCCTGTGCAAAGGCACTGCAGCTCCAGGGCATTGCTGACTCTGGAGCTGAATCTGTCCCAGTAGAATAGACCGAGCACAGTAATTCTGTACACCAAGAATTATCAGTGAATATCAGTATGTATTTAGGTAGTTCTCATCTCTCACAGAGATTTTGCAGGTTAAACTCCCCGCAGAATCAAAGTATATTACCATTCCAAAATCTGTGTAAGAATGATACTAAGAATATTTAATAGTCTGTATAAGAATGATGATAAAATTATTAAATACAGCACAAAGCTAGATTTTAAAAAGAACAAAACGTTGTGTAATTCAGGCCTATGGACACAAACATCGAAGAAATGTACAGTTCATTCTCATCCTATGTAAGACAGTAGGCAGAGGAATCAAATCTCTAAAATGTTTAAAATTGTTTTGTTGTAGTGATGTCAGCCCTAGAGTTAAGTAAATGAGTTAAATGCAGCAGAAAAAAATCCAAAATCCGCTAACTTATTATTTATTGACAGTACTTGTTTCCTTTTAAAGATTACTGCATTGGCAAAGGTGATGAATCTAAGCAGAAAGTATTCCTACTTACCTCAAAACACAGACTAGAGTTAGCACTGATGATAACATTCATGTGAACTCAATATATTTTTTCTGATTCTTACATGACACATAAGCTCTATGAGCAAAGACAAAGCTTTCTCATCTCTTTTTGTTGTTAATTTTGTAATTATAGGTAGGATGAAAATACTGCAAAAAAAAAAAAAGATTTTTTACTTTAAAAATAAAACTGGATCTCATAATACACCTGTGGATGCTGTGGGGTCATTGGGACTATGTGATGGCATCATCTGATCCTGACGTTAATGTGTGTTTAGGATAGATGCTACTCTTTGCTATTTTTTTTTTTTAAGTGTCAGTTCTTAGAAGAGGTTAACAATGAAATGGTGGTCCCACTGAAGTCAGCTTTCCATATTTAAGGCCAAGGTTTCATGCAACACTTTCCCTTCCCTTTTAAATTATATAGGTTCTATCTATCAATTAGAAGGCGGCTTGTGTTTTCTACAATGATGTTATGATAGTCATGTTTATAGAAATTAGAATTGTTACTTCTGGTAGGATTATGTTTTAGTAGAACTGTTATTTTTGAAGCTGTATGTGAAACTTTTATATGCCTATTTCTGCACATAAAACCTCATGTTCTTTTTTGCCATTTTCTGTTGAAGATTTACATGGCAGTATGCATAAATGCTTTATATTAGGTGGGTGCAATTATCAGAGCACAGTGAAGGCCAGCTTCTCTTTACTGCACTTGCAGTTCAATGCTGCAAGTTTTTTTTCCAGAGAGAAAATAGTGATTTTATTGTCTTGCAAGCTTCTGCAAGTAACTCTTAAAAAGGAAGGGGAAAGAAAAATCTCATCTTGCATGAAGAGGTGGGCTCTGTGCCCAAAATATTCCAGATGTAAGAATCCACTTCAAAGAACGACTATTGTGTAAACTACATCTTAATTCCTGGAATCAGCATACATTTAAACCTGCAGAGTTGAAATCTGCATTAATTTCATGTTGCTTTTCATCACTTACATCCTTTGTTGTACCTGTAGGTTTTTTAAAATCATTGTCATTTCACATATTATTTGTTAAAAGATGATGCTCATTTATTTACAGCTTGCTTAAAAGAGTGGATTGATAATTGGATCAGAAAAGAAGCAGCAGTAACTGAAAGTTGAAAACTGAACAACAAAACTGCAAGTTTGTTGATTCATTGTCACATTTCTCAGTCCATCTTAATGTTTTTGTAATTTCACAGTCCCCAAATTATCTTTTTGCACATAGGTCTTTCAGCCATCTGTATCTGCTGCTTTCAGCTGCCCAGGCCGCAGCTATTTCAGCAGGTACCTTGCTGGGTGACCAGTAAGTGGATAATGGGGCTAGATGCTGAATGTGTAGAGCAATAAAGCAATTACTGCATATGCAGTCTTTTACCCTTTTATGTAATGTGTAAACATGAGACTGTGCAAAAAGAAAGCAAGAAACATTTGCTTACTCCAGTCAGTTCGTTGGGTACCTTTGAATAGACACAGGGTCCTTTAAAATTCAGGGAAAATGTAAGGATAGCGAAACATGAGAGCAGATTAGTGCCAATCAGAGCAGTTAGACTGAATAAAATTTTACAGGAATATCAAGGGAAAATGAAGGACTTAAGAGAAAGTAAGCTTATTAATAAATGAGAAGATAGATTAAATTAATGATTAATGACTCTAAGTAGCCTAAGTGATTTTGAAAAAAATCAGTCTTGGGGGGGGGGAAAGAAAAAGGAAAGTCATGAGCAAATGGAAGCAGCTTGGCACACTGTGATCTACCCCAAGTCTCAGGTGAGACACAGTTGTACAATCCCAGGTGAAAAGCAGGTACTGAATCAGGAGGCCGAGTTCCACAATCTGGCCTTGGCTTACTGTTTGTTCTCAAATCACTCTCGTGCAGTTTGTCTGCCATTGCACACTGTTTCAGCTACACCGATTTGCACGCTGTGCAGCAAGGAGTGACAGCTGATGAGGAATTGCTGCTTCTGTGGCAGCTGGCTGTCCGACACCTGGGTTTGGTTGGTCAGGTGCACTCCTTGCGCTGCTTTTCTCTCTTACAGGCTGCGTTATGATCTGGCCCTAAGCAAATAAGAGTGGTAAATGGTAGCTGGACTTAAACCAAGTCAGACAAAAATAAATTTGCAATTGTATAAAGATGAATGGACCCTGTGAATTTAGGCAGTTTATTATGACTGTAATTTATTCTAAAAAATAAAAAACTGTGAAGGCAGTGGAGGATTGAGCCAGAAAGCTAGAGGTGGCATTGATCTTCAAAAAGAGAAGGGGGCGGGAGGGAAATGGTCTTCATAAATCCTGTTCTGTCAGGCTAAATTTAATCCTTAAGGGTGAGAAGAATACCCTTAAAAACAAATCGTAAATTAAAGAGTAGTAGGCAGGTAGTTTAGAAGAAAATGCATGTGCACTAAGTAGAATGATATTTCAAGTTGTGGATCACATTCCCAGAATGTTGTTACTGTCAGTGATGAAAAAATAAAAGAATGAAGGAGGGATGGATGCCATGTACATAGAGCCCTTTTCCCTCTTGGATGGCAATTCATGCTATTGGTAATTAATTGTCTTCAGAGCCTGAAACAGCCGGTAACAAAGTAACCAGAAGGCATCTCTCTCACCCTGTGTTCACTCAAAGCTGTTCCTTTTAATACAATTTATTTTTGCATTCATGTATGTATATATACTTGTAATATATCTACATATAGATTAGCACTGTATATTTGCAGTATTTGTCTTTTTCCCTCCACATGTGTGTGTATGTGTATTTATGGTTTTTTTCCCCTCAAAATATTTCTCAGGCTGTGCAGTTGGAATGGGACAGTCAGACTAACAATGTTAATAAGAGGTAATAAATAACCTATTCATTTAGTAAGGAGGAACACAGGATAAGACAAATGGGTTTATTTTAAATCAACTTTTATTTTACATATTTAATAATATTTAGGTTTAGGATATACTGGGATATAAACAATGCAATGGGACTGAGAGAGGTTATTTTGGAAAGAGAAAAAAAACCCAAACAAAACCAAATGAAAATCTCAAACTCAGCCAAGAGTGAGAAAAGTTTTATTGGAATTGGCATAGGGACTGTGTCTCTCCTTCAACATTAAGTTCTGTACAGTTATGTCATGTGGTTTGGTGCTTTAAAAAACTTAAACCTATATTTCTTTCTATAATATTTTCATTAATCTTGAAAAATATTTATTGAAATGGATACCACTTTTCAGGCAAATAATGCAGAAGGACATCTCTTTGCAGATTTCATTAATACTGAGGAATATTTCTAGGAATGGTAAATATCCAGGAACTTCAAGTATCTGTCTGAATTTTCCAGGAATGCTTACAGTGCCAAGTTTTACAAGAATACACTGCTAGTTTTCTAGTTCAGGCAAGCCAAGCATATGAGACACTGGGAAAACCACTAGTTAAGGTAACTAGGCAGTTGCTTAAGGTTCAGTCCTACAATATGACTAATAGGGTTTTTCTTTCTGTTTCATCTTTGAATAGCAAAGGCAAAAGTAGAAATTATACCTATCGATAAGTCTGTAGTTGTTTCCTCTTTAACAGATTTTGGTTACTCCCTTCTTCACTTTCTGTGGGAAGTGCTCTGATAACCAACAGCAGTGCGCATGCTGATGAAGCTAACAGTATCACAGGCTTAACCTCACTTCAAAGTACAACATGACATACTTGCTACATACACTATTATACATATGTATCAAATGACTGAAAAGCCTTCAGGCACTTGGTTCTTCTTACCTTTCCTGATTACTATCAGTTTGCTGCATCTGTAGTTCCTTCTGAATTTTACTTGTGGGCTTAGGGTCATTACCATAAGATAATATGTATTCACAGTAATTTAAAAATCAAAATAGACAGCAAGCAACAGAAATTAAAATGAACAGCCTTTGTATTTAATGTACTTAAGATACTTTTCTTTTCTTCAAACTGCTGCAATTACATAATTAGCTATTAAGAGAGCACAATGAAGTAACTTGAAAAGGAATATATCAATTGGTTTCCAGACTGAAAATTGCTTTTAAACATTCTTCTGGAGAAGTTGCTGCTGCATGGCTTGGACAGGTGTACTCTTTGCTGGGTAAAAAACTGGCTGAATGGCCAAGCCCAAAGAGTGGTGGTGAATGGAGTTAAATCCAGTTGGCGGTGGGTCACAAGTGGTGTTCCCCAGAGCTCAGTTTTGGGGCTCAGTTCTGTTTAATATCTTTATCAATGATCTGGACGAGAGGATTGAGTGCAGCCTCAGTAAGTTTGCGCATGACACCAAGTTGGGAGGGAGGGTTGATCTGCTCGAGGGTAGGAAGGCTCTGCAGAGGGATCTGGACAGGCTGGATCGTTGGGCCGAGGCCAGTTGTATGAGGTTCAACAAGGCCAAGTGCCGGGTCCTGCACTTGGGTCACAACAACCCCATGCAACGCTACAGGCTTGGGCAAGAGTGGCTGGAAAGCTGCCTGGTGGAAAAGGACCTGGGGGTGCTGGTTGACAGTGGGCTGAATATGAGCCGGCAGTTGTGCCCAGCTGGCCAAGAAGGCAAACAGCATCCTGGCCTGTATGAGAAACAGTGTGGCCAGCAGAGGCAGGGAAGTGATCGTCCCCCTGTACTCGGCACTGATGAGGCCGCACCTTGAGGACTGTGTTGAGTTTTGGGCCCCTCACTACAGGAAAGACATTGAGGTGCTGGAGCGTGTCCAGAGAAGGGCAACGAAGCTGGTGAGGGGC
>VYZV01033100.1:33582-48979 GCA_013401275.1 Pandion haliaetus
CTATGGTTTTTGAAGATTTGTTCACAAGGAAGGTAGGGTTTTTTTAACATACCTGAAAACAGATGACCAATCTAATTGAGAAGGTAAATGGTGGGGTGTCTGATCTGACGTTGATTGTTAGCAAATACAATAGATGAAGAGTTCTGCTTCATATAATGTAATACTGTTATTTTACTCCCCTTCCTTCCTCTCAAAAAATAGCTTTCTAACTATAACTTCTACAACATCTGAAAATATTACTGTATACACGCTCTGAACTAAAACACCACCAATATGACAAGCACATGAAGTTTTATAAAATGTAGTTAAGAAGATGTTTTTGTGCATCTTAATTTTTATGTTCGGGTATTTTGAGCAGTGGTTTCACTTTTCAAATAGGCTGTTATAGGAATAAAAAAGGT
The DNA here is from genome assembly GCA_013401275.1 of Pandion haliaetus. Taxonomy (NCBI): domain Eukaryota; kingdom Metazoa; phylum Chordata; class Aves; order Accipitriformes; family Pandionidae; genus Pandion; species Pandion haliaetus. The sequence goes on from VYZV01033100.1 coordinate 33,984, forward strand.
AAGACTAAAAAACATATTCAAGGGTATCACAGAAGTGAAATTAATTTTGTGTTGAAAAATGCCTTTGTATATATACTGGTTGGGGAGGAGCGGGGACTACTTGTAATATAAACATGAAGGGTTAAATGGAAAAATTCCAGATTAAGTTCCTGAATATAATTTTTCCTATTGCTTACTGTAAGTCAAACTTTCTTCTCAACACTGGGACACCTGCACTTTAGTGCCTCCACATGTTGGAAGCCTTGTAAAACACTAGTGATGAAATGTGCTACTGTAGACAAAGGAAGGTCTACAAACCTTGTCTGAACTTTCTTTAATTCCAACATATCCCATCTTCCAAGGTTTGTTATGTGCAGCATAAAATTACTCTAAAGGAAATACAAGCTGAGTATGATAAAATGACATAAAGCAACACACTGATACATTCAAATCTGGATAAAATGTGGAGAAGCAGTTTATGACAATAAAATAAATTCATTCCAAATGTTATGCTATAGTAGGTTATATGATTCTGCCAGATGTTTCTCTTTACATGAATTTTATTATGCCACAAAGGGCAATTTGTTTTAAAGAGAATATTTTTTGAGGATAATATTTGTTCTGGAAAGCAGTACTTCTCTAGCTTCACATTCTAATGAGAACAGTTTCCTTTGATTCATTGGTGTCACCACTCTTTTGTTGACTCAGTCAAAACACCAATTAGCTGCACACATGTTACAAGAGCGAGAAAGTAGGAAAATGCTGATTAGGGTCCTGATCCTAAAAACTCTTGAGCAATATCATTAACTTAGTGGAGTTCTTTGTATGAGATGATTGCATGATTAGGAGCTTAAAAGACGCAAAATCAATGTATAATTCCACAGGATTAAAGCACAGGATCAGATTCTTTTCTTCTGCATGTGAATATACTTCTCAAATCCATTTGGTAGCTATCTTTTTATGAAAAAGTTTAAGAGCCTCTGTTGTTTAGCTTGTGTTATCTTTAGCTCTTTGTCTTTCCAGGGTATACAATTGTTGCAGCCCTTTTTCTTCAACGTATATTGACTGTATTTGTCTCTTAGGTGTTATGTATTACTCAGCTAGTGCTTCAGATTTAGAATCTAAACTCTTTCCAATATAGAGCTGGGACAAAATTAAAATACATACATACAAATGCTCCCTTATGTCCACCTGTATCTCCCTACATTTATTTGTGCTCTTTCAAGCTGCTACCAAAAAGGCTACAGCAACCTAAATCATATGCTGAAAAGCCAAAATTTAAAATAAGTGATTTTACTTAAGAAAATGAAATTATTTTCACTCTGCGTTAGCTTGCAGGGGTTTATACATCTTCTAGTCACTTTGCTGACATAGATTTTCTCATGAAATAATTAAGTCAGTGTTAGGTCTAGAAAGACTCAGATGTTTAAGCAAGTGAAAGAAACCCTAGTTTATCTTTCAGTGCACAACTGGGTCCCTTGAATTTCTGTATGTTTTATTAAGTGTCTATCAGAAACTGGAATTCCACAAAATTTATACAGCACATGTATCATGCATAAACTCAGAATTGTTCACTTCTTGAATTACGATGGCAAATAAAATTGGTTTGTTGTCTACAGAGCAGTATCTACAGGTGAAGCTCAGTTACAAAATTATATATTGAAAATACATTATCTTTTAGTGATTAGTATATTACAATGTCAATTTTCACAACTTGATTTCTGAAGATTTGTCTTCCGATGCTGACTGTAATGTTATAGCAAAATTATACAGCATCCTCTTGCCCCGTATCTGAATTGTAGAGAATAGATTTTACCAAACTGAAATATAAACAGAAATTAAAATTATACCGGAGAGATTCTTCAATTTTTCATTTTAAATTCCAGTAACATGCAGCAAATAAAACAGAGCTACTGACTTACTTAATGATGACTTTGTATACAGTACCTCTAAGGAACCACCTGTAGTAAGATAATGCAGTTTAACAGCTTCATAATAAACTCAATAACGTTATTATAATATGAGATTTTTGCTTTCACACAAAAATTAAGCAAAGCCATCAATCCAAAACTTTCATTAGTTTCTCTGCGTTATTTTAGAAAAAAGCATCACTTACGTAGCTCCATAAGAATCAGCTTACTTAATACATAAATGAACAGGGATCTCTCTTTCATACATGAATTTTAATTTAACAGGAACATGCTAAAAGTGGTTAAAAAAATATAAACTTCAAGCCTTGACAGCTATGACTGAATAGTAAGATCACTGAAGCACAATTTTAAAAAGAAAGGTATGTTATCTCTGTTATATCAATTTATTTTATTCTTTGATATTATCATTCAAGATGAAACACAGTTCATCTTTCTCATTCAAAATTTATCTCAGTGGTAGTTTTGTACTACCTAAGTAAATCTTACTATATTTTATCACAACAGTACTCATTCATCCCAATGTCCTGGTTTCAGCTGGGATAGACTTAATTGTCTTCCTAGGAGCTGATACACTGCTATGCTTTTGAGTTCGGTGTGAGAAGAATGTTGATAACACATTGATGTTTTCAGTTGTTGCTAAGTAATGTTTAGTCTAAAGTCAAGGATTTTTCAGCTTCTCATGCCCAGCCAGCAAGAAGGCTGGACGGGCAGAAGAAGTTGGAAAGTGACGCAGCCAGGACAGCTGACCCAAAGAGGCCAATGGGATATTCCATACCATGTGACTTCATGTCTAGTATATAAACTGGGGGGAGTGGGGGTGGGGGTGATCGCTGCTCAGGAACAGCCGGCAAGTGGTGAGGAACTGCATTGTGCATCACTTGTCTATTTTTAATCCTTTTATTATTACTATTGTCTTTTTATTAATGTTACCATTATCATTATTAGTTTCTTCTTTTCTGTTCTATTAAACCATTCTTATCTCAACCCATGAGTTTTACTCCTTTTCCTGATTTTCTCCCCCATCCCTCTGGGTGGAGGGGGGGAAGTGAGTGAGCGGCTGCGTGGTGCTTAGTTGCTGACTGGGGTTAAACCATGACACCCAATCAGAATAAGAGTCTCATCATGCTAAGCAATATTAAATATACATTAGAAACAGTTCATTGCCTAATTATTGTGCAGTATATAATCTAAATATATAAAACACTTAGTTCTATTTTTCTTTTTGAATCCTCATTAAAGTCCTTATAGACTTTATGTATTCCTCTGAATGGAGCTAATGGATTTTTAGCTATGTAAACCCAATTGATAAAGGAAAATGCTCCTAAGATATTTAAGACAAAACTTTGATACAAAAAACGAATTACTTGGAAAATGTACTCAGTTACAGTGAAAACACTGGTTTTATGAAGATACTGATATTATGATGTACTTACCACGTCCTATTACAATTAATTTTGTTTATTGGCCCTATTAGGTGTTATTAACAATATTTCAATTATAGCATGTGTATGCTATCTATCTTTTTGGTCTACACATACAGCATATGCATCCTATACATGTCAGGATATGCAGAAACCAAGATTTGTATGGTTCATACATAGAAGTTTTATTTTCAGAGGAATATTAATTAAATGTCAAAACACTATCCATTTCCATTTTAAACACAGTATTCTAAAAAAATACTATCTTTACAAATAATAAATATATCTATACATCACATATTTACACATACTACATATATTTATTTTAGATTTTTAAATAAGATAACTTAATTCAGAACTATTTTGAAGGAAATACAGCTTCCTTTTCTAAATCAGAGTTCATTTTGCAGGATCAGATTGCTCCCCTTTGTAAGGTGATGGTACACGTGATGACAACATACATTTAAGTAGATGCTATGGCATTTGAAAAGGCAAAAAGGGGTAATTTCATATCTCTCATATCCCCCAAAGTGTAAAGGCCATTTATACAAAAACATCTAGGAGAACACTGGCAGCAGAAATAAAAGAAATACTAATCAAAGATAAAGGATCAGAGTCTGTTTCCAGTTATGTTAATGTAAAGTAATGTCTAAATTCAAACCAACCATTCCTGATTAAATCAGTGCAAGACGACTGAACCAAAATTACCTTTTTCTTTTCAATGCTTGATAGCCTTTATACCTAATTCAGTGACAGGTTCCCTTACTGGTGACAAGTACAATAAGGAGGTTTCACCTAAAATTTAGGGGCTAACTAGGGGCCTAAACAACACAGACTGAATCCTCTTCTGAATTCTTCTGCTTCCTTTAGGGAAGGCATTTGCAGGAGAATAAAGATCCTAGCAAGTAAATTAACTCTTGGTACATTTTGCAGTTTTCTCAGGGTCTGTGATGAGATTACATGTATTTGCTATTTTTTTCTGAAGACTCAATGTGAGAAGCTACGAGTTATACGATAGCAGTTATATGAATACGTAAGTATCTCAGCTTGTGTATAAAGCCTGATGTTTATTTCTGATGGTTTGATGGTTGTAACCCAACAACACAGCAAAAGCTCAAAAAAATTGCTGCTCTCAGTTTTATCATCGGTATTTAGAGTAAGTCTCATAGTATTAGGGAGTTCTGCTATTTCTTTTTGAGAACTGTAATACAATAGTTGATTTAGGTTACGTACTTTTTTCCTAGAAGACACTTGGTATAAAATAGTAGTTGTACAACAACCATAGTAGTGGGAAAAGTTTTAATCCATTAGTGTTTATGTCCATACTAGTACCCTTCAGTGGTGCCCTGGGTTTGTGTGGCAGGGTTTGGGTAGCAGGGGAGAAGGCCGCATAGGTGGCTCCTGAGAGAAGCTGCTAGAAGCTCCCCTGGCTCCAAGTCGGACCCGCCTCTGGCCCAGGCTGAGCCCATCAGTGACGGTGGTAGCGCCTCTGGGAGAACAGATTTATGAAGGGGAACCTGCAGTGAGTGGTGGGATTGGAATGTGAGAGGAACCCCTCTGCAGATCCCGAGGTCAGTGAAGAAGTAGGGGGAGGAGGGGTGCCTGAGGAGGCTGATGGCCCTGCAGCCCGTGGTGAGATGGCAGGCTGTCCCCCTGCAGCCTGTGGAGGGGAGCGGGGCAGCAGAGGCCCCCCAGGATGGCCGTGACTCCATGGGAAAGCCACGCTGGAGCAGTCTGACTGAAGAGCAGCCCATGGAAAGGGCCCACGCCAGGGAAGTTCGGGAAGAACTGAAGCCTGTGGAAAGGACTCACGTTGGAGCAGTTCATGGAGGACTGTCTCCCATGGGAGGGACCCCAGGGTGGAGCAGGGGATGAGTGAGGAGTCCTCCCCCTGAGGAGGAAGGAGCAGCAGAGACAATGCGTGGCGAGCTGACCCCAACCCACATTCCCTGTTCCCCTGTGCCGCCGGGGGGAGGAGGGAGAGAGACCCGGGAATGGAGTTGAGCTGGGAATGTGGGAGGGGTGCGGGGAGGTGTTCTGAGGTTTGGTTTTACTTCCCAATATCCTTGGTTTTGATTTGAATTGTAGTAAATTAAATGGATTTTGTTTCTTCCCCAAGTTGAGCCTGTCTTTTGCCCGTGACCATAAGTGGGGAGTGATCCTTCCCAGTCCTTGTGTCGACCCACGAGCATTTCTTTGTATTTTCTCCTCCTCATCCCACCTAGGCCAGAGGTGGGGAAGTGACTGAGCACCTTTGTGGTGCTTTGTTACCGCCTGTGCTTAAACCACAACAAGTGGCCAGACTGCTGTTTGCTGAACATCTGAATAAGCTCTTCCTTATCCTGGTATCCCAAGACGCTTGTTTTCAGGGACCACTGGGCTTTATATATTTTTATATATTATCTAGAGAAAAAAATTATAGGTTGGAAAAGACCTTTAAGATCATCGAGTCCAACCATTAACCTAACACTGCAAAGTCCCCCACTAAACTATGTTCCTAAGTGCTACATCTACACATCTTTTAAATACCTCCAGGAATGGTGACTCAACCACTTCCCTGGGCAGCCTGTTCCAATGCCTAACAACCTTGTCAGTAAAGAAAGTTATCCTGGTGCAACCAACTTGAGGCCATTTCCTCTCATCCTATCACCAGCCACCTGACAGAAGAGACCAGCACCCACCTCACTACAACCCCCTTTCAGGGAGTTGTAGAGAGCAATAAGGTCTCCCCTCAGCCTCCTTTTCTCCAGGCTAAACAACCACAGTTCCCTCAGCCGCTCCTCATAAGACTTGTGCTCCAAGCCCCTCACCAGCTTCGTTGCCCTTCTCTGGACACACTCCAGCACCTCAATGTCTTTCCTGTAGTGAGGGGCCCAAAACTCAACACAGTCCTCAAGGTGCGGCCTCATCAGTGCCGAGTACAGGGGGACGATCACTTCCCTGCCTCTGCTGGCCACACTGTTTCTGATACAGGACAGGATGCCGTTGGCCTTCTTGGCCAGTTGGGCACACTGCCGGCTCATATTCAGCCCACTGTCAACCAGCACCCCCAGGTCCTTTTCCACCAGGCAGCTTTCCAGCCACTCTTGCCCAAGCCTGTAGCGTTGCATGGGGTTGTTGTGACGGAAATGCAGGACCCGGCACTTGGCCTTGTTGAACCTCATACAATTGGCCTTGGCCCAACGATCCAGCCTGTCCAGATCCCTCTGCAGAGCCTTCCTACCCTCGAGCAGATCAACCCTCCCTCCCAACTTGGTGTCATGCACAAACTTACTGAGGCTGCACTCAATCCTCTCGTCCAGATCATTGATAAAGATATTAAACAGAACTGAGCCCCAAAACTGAGCCCTGGGGAACACCAGTTGTGACCCACCGCCAACTGGATTTAACTCCATTCACCACAACACTCTGGGCTCGTCCATACAGCCAGTTTTTCACCCAGCGAAGAGTACACTTGTCTGAGCCACGTGCCACCAGCTTCTCAAGGAGTATGCTGTGAGAGACAGTGTCAAAGGCCTTACTGAAGTGTGATGTTCGGTTTCCCTTCCTAATACCCTTGTGTTTTGTTTCTGTTTTGATTTGTAGTAAATGAAATTGATTTTGTTTCTTCCCCAAGTTGAGCCTGTCTTTTGCCCGTGACCATAAGTGGGGAGTGATCCCTCCCAGTCCTTGTCTCGACCCACAAGCCTGCCTTTGTATTTTCTCCTCATCCCAACGTAGCCAGGCGAGGGGGTGGGGGGTGAGTGAGCGGCTTTGTGGTGCTCTGTTACCGACTGAGCTGACCTGAAACCACGATATGCACATAACTAATAGTCAGAATATCTTTTGGAGATTAGCTTCTAAGTAATAAACAGTCTCCCTCAAGCAAGACAAGGAAAAGGAAATACTCTGAAGAATTAGGGAAGCTGTTTTCTCCATCTTCCACTGAAGGTAGAAATCTCTGCTGTCCAAAGTGTTAGTAAAATTCAGAGTCTTCCTCAGATTCTTACTAAGTTAGAAAGACCAGATAGCATCGGTTTACAAAAAGGTTTTCTTTTACCTTGGACATGTTGGGACACTGCTTCGAAATCTGTCTGTATAGCTGGCTTATCTTAATACACAAGCATTCTTGAAAAGTTGAAGTGTTATTATTTAATAATCAGTGGCTTCCTACCTTCAGGTCTTGCTCTCCTGGATGTTTTGCTCATGGGCCTTGTTAGCGAAATGAGCTGAGGTTTATTTTCTGGGACAAGGAATTGCTGCATACCTGGATTTCATCCCAGTATAGATTCAGGAATTGAGCTGGTCATGCAGCCAGACCCAGGAAAAAATAATTCTGGGGTCTTAATGCGCATGGAGATAAAGATACTCAGAATACTTAATTGTAGGTGGATATTTTAGAAGTAAAGATGTAGTTTGGAAAGTCATTTCAAATTGGACTGCAATGGAAAAAATTTTTGCTAGAAAAGGTACCTTAAAGTCAGCACAGTACAAACTGTTTTTTTACTGCAGTATTTCTTTACCAGTTATCTGTTTCTATGGGATGAATCAGAAGAAATCATATTAATATGGTAGAGTATTCTTTAGGAAAAATATATTGAAAAACACTGTGCTGCATCCTTACTTTGGAAATGGAAAATGGGTATTATTAAGTTCTTAAATGGGTGATAACTGATCTGTATATCATGCAACACACATTCATTAAAATTAAAAATAAATATATTACTGGTAGATATATACTAAATAATTACAAAACACTAAACCTGCTAGGATATGTTTAGTAGTATATCACTGAGTTGGATACATTTAATAGGATATCCGTAAGTGCTTCCTCTGCCCTTTCTCCAATGCTAACTGACATTTCAGTGTTTGATTGACTAAATCGTCAGTGGTAGCATATCTTATTAGTGCCAGACAAAATCAGTACAGCAAGCAGGAGCAGATTTTACCAGTTGTTTTTTTTTCCCTTTGTGATTCCTGAGTTTTGGGGAATCTTTGCTGAAAATAATTAATTTATGTAATGTGTTCAACCTTTTAGGCTTTATCAGGAGTTAGCACATAATCAGGTGAGAGGCAAATTTACATTTCGTAATTGTGTTTACATTTCATTATTGTGTTAGTCATTTGCACTTGAAGGCCCTTGCAAAATTATTTTAACACCCAAAGATTCCCAAACAGCAAAGAATCTTATAGTAAAATATTTTTCCTTTCTTTTTTTTTTTCCTCATACTTTAATTCAAAGAAAATATCGTTGTGGCTATTGAAGACCCATGAGGTAGGTAAACTCAGTACTAAATTCATCTCGCACTAAACCTGATTGAATTTGCAGATCCTATGACTGGGATTAATCTTTTCTAATTTTAGCCACCTATAAAATAGCTAAAACAGTATTTAATCTATTGCCTCATTTAAGCTCAGCATAGTTCATGAAGAAAAAGGAACTCCAGAGTGCAATTCATCCCATCCTAAGGTGGATGGCTGCCGTAATCAGGATGAATTGCCCTTCAAAGTTGTTTGAGTGAGAATTAGGCTTGCACAGTTAAAGCATCTTTTAAATTGGTAATCTTAGATTTGCCTCAGGGATAAAATAGGAGGAGGTGCCTATATGAACCCACTGATTATCCAAATAGCTAGGGTGGGTGAAGGATTTGACTTTAGATGGCTAAAATAAGGTGAAATGAATCCTGCTTTGTGCTTTGAAAAGATGACACATTGGCAAGAATTGTCTCATTATTATGATACTACAAATTATCATTCTTAAACATATAGAAAGGAGAAAATATTAACCACTTTATTTCCCCCCATCTCAGAACATCATTAAGGAAAAATACATAGCATCGTTGTCTTACATACCTATGTAAACTAAGCCATGCAGGAGAAATTTAAAACCAGTACTTATTTACTTACTTATTATTGAAGAGTATAAATTTGGTGGGATTGTAGCAGCAAGTTATTAATGATGAATAAAGTACTGCATCAACAGTTAAAAGACAGAATAAAGCCAGAATTTTGCAATTTTTAAATTGTGTTATTATTTTTTGTAGATTTAGAAAAACTAAAACCAGTAAAGCCCAAGAAGCAGGGAACATTCTGCTTGAAAGAAGATAAAAGAAAAAAAAAATACAGTTTTTCTTTTGTATAGATTTTGGTTTTTAGCCTTTTTCCATTATTCCTCTGAGTCCTTTTTTGTATGTACCATCTATAAAGACATATGTCTGTAATATGAGTGTTCACAGACCTGTGTCTGTTCAGTGGAATGGTTTACGTTACAGTGCATTTTTCCACAAAAAAAATAGTTATGTGTGTCATCTTTCCTCATGTAGATGAAAGTTTCCTAAGCCCCATATTTCCAGTTCATCCATAATGGTTCGTAGAATGCTCCTTTCTTCCATGGTTCCTAAATGACCAGTGATTATTGCTCATGCCATACAGAAAGTCAGTTAATTTATGCAGCTCAACCAAACCATGCAGAAAGATGTCAAGTGAAAAAAAACCTTGAAAAAAATCCTCGTGATAGGAATAAGTCAGAGAATCTAAGAAACAGTTGTTTAAAGAATGTTCTGATACTCAGCTGCAGATAAGTAATGGTCATTGCAGCTTCAGAAGCACACTTCAGTGCTATTCATTGCACACTTGCTCTGCTCCTGAGCTTCCTACCGTGTGACTAGTCACGTATTTATTATAGAACAGCATGAAGGTATATTAAGGTATATTAATTTGCATTATCTGCCAGCTAGAGGAGAAAGGGATCTCTTATATTTCAAGTAAAATGGCAGCTTTCTGAGGGCAATTTCCCATCCTCAAGGAGAGTCCTTCCTCAGCAGTCATGTTGGTCTGAGGAGTCTTCCTGAACCACTGATAACAATACACAGGAGTCTTAAGAAAGAGCAAGATGATCCTGTATCTCTGCTGTAAATGTCATCTCCCTAACACCCACAAATAAAAAGAGAGAGGAAATTAGTTCTCACAACAGAACATTCCTGTAATATTTAATATGCACAAACTTCCGTTATGAACTTCTGGTCACAGAAGAGAATAGCAGGGCACTTCTGAGAGTCTCAGGAGACTGAGAAGTTCCCTGGCTGTTCACCTTCCTCTTCTTTTCACAGTACATTGTTAATTTGGAAACATATTGTTCCTGCATGCATGCGATATGAGAAGGTACTGTTTTCTTATTTTCTAGAGAGATGATTTTCATGGTCGTGGAGAAAGCTTCTACACCTTTTGAATATCCTGTGTTCAGAACAACTCTGTGTTCAAGAGCTGCAATTATCACTTATCCCTTAGGATTAAAGTAGGACAAATTTACATGGCTTTCTTATAAGAGAAGCATACCACTGGAACTGAAATGGAAGTTTTCTTTCCTTGGATGGTCGTAGCAGATCAGTGTTCTTGGTTTTCCTTCCCCTACCCTGTTCTTCGTGGACTGCAGTTTGGACAAGCATTGTGGTCATGTCCATTTTGCCACTGCTAGGTAAGTGGCCAGTTCAGGAAATAGTTTAATACGTGAAACTGGATTTGGCAGGGGATTAAAAGGCATCTGCTAAATTGAGTGGAGAATAGGGCTGCTACTGTCAATCTTTAGTAGATGGCACACAACTTTCATTTCTTTTCTCTCCTGTACCCCTTTTATCTCTTTGATCTCAATTAGTAGAGGGCAAAGGAGCCCCATCAGCAGTTCTGGAACCAAGTACAAAATTCAGAAGTGAGACAAAAGGTGCACAAGAGAGAGAGAGAACATTACAGCACTGTCTTCCAGATTACAGAAGGAAGGTTGCCCAGAACTGGACATGTTAGCTGTACCAGCATTGCTAACTACGCAGGTCTAGGGAGGCATTATCACACTGCAGGCCAAGTAATACAGTGTGGCACATGTCCACACCACTGAGGGCTAGCTCCTTCTAGAGCAGAATGACCACATCCTTTTCCTGTACCACTTGACTGTTTATGCATTCTTGATTTTACATGACTTTTTTTTTAATGCATTTTTTCAGTCTGAAATACTATGAAGGATGCATCACACCCACCAAAATTAACCCACGGTGCTATGCTATATGCCCAAGGGTGTCAGAAGGATGAAGGGAATGGGAAGCTTTCTGGAGCAATATTGGAAGAGTGTGGAGAGTGCCAAAGCTTACACAGTTTCAGCTTTACTGTTTTTTTCAGAGTGGTCCCTGTGGTAGACCTGTCTATAGAGCCATACAGATTATCTTGGAAAGTTGGAGCGATATGAAACAAACCTGGGAGTAAGCTATTAATTATGGGTCCAGTGGTCAATATGCATATATAAAAGGAGATGCACACACATTTATCGTGTATCTTATCTTAGCTCAATATTAAACTAACTGTAGACATGAAAAAGAAATGGGACATCACTTCCAACTTGCAGAGGTATATTGTTCAGCTTCTGTACAGGTTGTATATTTTCTTAAAAAGTTCATTACTTTCACCAGAAATTTGTTCTATATTACAGACTGCACTCGTGCAGTTGAAGTTAGATGAATACCTCATTTTAAAAACGTATCTAGTTGCAAGAAAATAATGTCTGGACAAACAAATCTGTGGAGGAGATGGGAGTTTGATCTCACTTTTTACAGTGGAAATTCAGATACAGCTGTTGCAGGTCAATAATATGGAAGTTATAAGTAAATTTGTAACCAAGAAACCCAAGCTTTATGGGTGAAATAGCAAAACTAATGATGATTGGTATAATAGAGTGGATTGTTGAGCTTGTCACCATCAGCTCCCTCAATAGAAAATTAAGTGAGAGAGGCACTTTTTTGGCATGATTCATCTCCCCATAAATATTTTGGCATGATTCATCTTCCCCAAAACATCTAAAATAGGTCAGATGAATCATGCCTTAAACATTCCCATAACTTTTTAGTGTTGAAAAAAAGAGAATATGGTACTTAGCTGAGGTGGTAGCTGAGATGAATCACCACCTTGTATACTTGTGTGGTAGCTGTAATAAGCTGATGTGTTCTTTTGCTGCCTTCTTCCTTGTGGGTTTTGGGTTTGGCATTGTCATTGTTTAGTAAACATCACTGCTTTCATCAGTATTGGTATGCGTAAGTTCAAGGTTTTGTATGAACTGAACAGTATAAATTGGAAGGCTCCATAATGAGCCTTATACTTTTTATTCCAGAGGTAAAATGTGCATCAATAGCTGACATCACAGTATATGTTACTCTAGGGGTATAGTTATATAAATCAGATTCTCATGCAGAGTCATGAAAAAATGCAGAAAAGGGCAAAATGTTCTCCCATATCCTACCAGGTTCCACTGGAAATAGTTAACTCTGCTCAAGCCCAGCTATTGGCAGTGCTGATCAGACTTGAGAGGTAAAGGACCCCTTGGCACAGCTATGGAGCAGTACTGGTAAGATGTAAAGGTTCTTCACTTCAGAATTGTTTTCCACAGCATTTTCACTGATTGACTTCTTTTGTCAATATACACATTCTGAAATGCAGTAGTAGTTGTCTTTGGATTTGTAGAGGTAGCAAAAGACTGAAATGGATGAATATATTTTTGTTTGTTTGTTTATTTAACAGAAAAAGGGGAAGCTAGAGCATTTTAGACTGCTTAGTTACTGTTGATAAGTAATAATGAAGCTGAATTTACTGGGGACAAGTTGGGTCAAACTAATCCAATTTCCCTGTATGGAAATGGAAACAAAATGTGGCTATGTGAGAAACACGGATGTTAAGTCGCTTGTCTTTCGTACATCATTTTACGCTATTCAACATGCCATTCTCATCAGTAAGTAGGGAATTGTCTTGATAAAATTACCCCTAAACAGATGCAAAACTTTTTGGAAACCTGCATTTGATTGGTTAGCAAGTGTTCACAGTCACAATAGAAGGACTTTGCAGTTGTGGTTCTTGGGCAAGTACAGCCACCATTTTCACTACTGTGTTGAATGGTGAAATAATCAGTGTGCTCTCAACAAATGAGGGAGGGCAATAAGAGCTAATGCGCAGGCTGGAAAATAGACCTAGAATTCAAAATAGCTGGATGCCATTCAGTGGGGACATACGCAGATTCTGCATTTAGATAGGAATAAGATGAGTTGAAGATTGGAGAAATAGGGCTCAGCAGCTGTTCTGTTGAAATGATGTAGAGAGCTTAGTGGTTCCAAAAGTGAACATGTGTTAGAGAAGCGACGCTATTCCAAAATAGGTTAACAAAACATTTTTGAAGTACCTAGTCAGGCAGAACTATATATGAATTTGGAACTCCTAACATATACCTTGTCCACTTAAGCACATCATTTGGGCAATTTAGACTTTCCTTTGGAAGTCTTCAGGATTATGTTTGACTACACAGAGGCAGCATGGATCCCCTTTATGACTGAAAGAAGTGGGATTGTTCATTTTAATAAAAAGAAAAGAAATTTGTAACAGTTTTCAGAAATACGATTCATCACCTAGCTTCTCTGAACTAATCACCTTCTTTATAAATACAGGAGAAAAGCAGTGTGATTCATCTTAGTTCCATGTGGACACCTAAACTAGGTCAGATGAATCACGCCATCATCCTCTCTACTGAAAAGCTGAGAGGTAGACTCATCTACGTTGGAGATGCATTTGCTCTTTGGAGATGTCTATAATCAGGTGGGGAGAAGCAAAAAATTTATTCTCACTGGTGGGAGCAAATAAGAGTATGGTGAAGCAGTGGAATGATTTTCTTGGAGGTTGTGGCCTCTCTGTTACTGCGCATTTTTTAAGAATAGGTTAGACAAATATGATAAAATATGAGATCGTAAATCTAGTTGAACCTGCCCTGGGTTCAAAGGATGGATTAGAGGACATCTCAAGTTACTCCTAGCCCTGTGCTTTTGTGTGTTTTCTTTATTTAGTGAGAGATATTCCAGTCCTACATAAGCTAGGATACACAGCTGTAAAGAGAACAAGGAGGTAACTATCCAGTTTTGAGTAACGCAAGAGATGCATACGCCTTGTCATGTTGCATGGTGGGGCAGATCACATGATTGGGTGGAAGTCACAGTGGGGTTATAGTTTAGAAGAGACACATATATCCAGCAGCTATTATCTCAGGCTCCTTCCTGGAAAGCGTTGCATACCTTGAGAATGTGTGAGTCAGCAGTGCTGCAGCAGAAGTTGCAAAACAGGGCTTAGCAGAGCATCTACAGATAGTGGTAGGGTGAAAGGCTATTAGCACCCTCAGTAAAGCTAGTAGATAATGTACTGGTGTGAGAGACTGAAGGAGTTAATGTCTCAAACATTGTGATGGGGCAAGTTCTGCTTGACAACTAACTCTGCATAACAAGGAACTCTGCCTAGCAAGGAACCACAGGTGAAAAGAAGCCCATCATCACGAGGAGGGGGAGGGCATGCTGGAGGGTGCACAGCTCCCTGTTCTGGTGTGCTGGTCTGATGTGCTGAACAGGGCAGCTCACCATGTATGGCAACAGGGAACTGGAAGCTACTCCCCAAACGACCCCCAAGCCCATGGCCCAAAGGCTACCTAATTAGCCTAATGAGTTCGAGTGCCCGCCCACAGGAGGGGCAGGGATGATAAAAGGAAACAAACTGAAGTGCCATGTGTGCAAGCCCACCGGAACCAGACCCCTCAGCTGACTGAACCAACACTGTACCCAGGACCAGTGAAACCTCTCCTCTCTCTCTCTTTCTCTCTTTCCCTTTTCCTTTTCCGTAATCC
>VYZV01033103.1:0-11448 GCA_013401275.1 Pandion haliaetus
TCGATGGACTATGGTTCCTGTAAGGACTGCCAATTCTGAATAGGTAAATCAAGTTTTTACCTTAAAATAGAAGCCTTCTGTTCAGAGATATGTGATCTTTTCTCATCTGAGGTAGTGTCTGATGGATCTTGCTATGAAACTGTATGGGTACTAACCTGCTGCCTCCCATGGGTGCCTGTGAAGCAGAAGCAGCACAACGGGTCATTTCATACGGTATTTCAACACCTCCTCAGCCTGATTTAAACTACTGTTGACTCGAGCCCGTTGGTTGAGCTTTCCAGGAGCTTTCCAGCCTCTTTCCAGAATTTCTTATAAAGATGGACAGAGTGATGGGTGAGCGCTTAGGCACTGTGGGAACTTGCCTAAGCTTTCTGGGATCAAGAGGCTCCACCTCTATCCTTGGCCATGGGTGGATACACTTAGATCTGTGTATCTTGGTTTTCATTATTGTCTTACATTTTCTTAAGGCTGGACATTCATATTTATGTCTAAAGGAAGGGTCAGGAATGATCTGGCTTGCATATGGGTTTCTCAGGAAGCACTATTCTGTTAATGGATCTGTCTATGCTGATCTTCGAACTGCATATAAATAATTTTTTAGTGTCCGGTTACTTGAACTTTGTTTAATAAACATCTGGCCCTTTTCCGAAACACCTGAAACATCAGGGTATTTTCAGTGGGACACTAATGATTTGGCTGTACCAGGTGCTTCCCTGTTATCAAGATACTCAAAACAGCATAAGTTATAGAATGTATAAGTCATCTGGTGTGATCTGCTCAGAGCAAAACCAACTTTGAGGTCAGTTCAGGTTTCTTCAGTTGTCCAGTCTAATTTGGAGTATCTCCAAAGATATTGCACAGCTGCTTTGAACAACGTGTTCTGATGTTTGATCATTCTTACTGTGACTTTTTTTCTTGTATCTAATCAGAATTTCCCTTGATGCAGCTTTTGTCAGTTGCCTCTTATGCTTTCACTGTGTACCTCTGAGAAGAGTCTGGTTCTCTCAAAGTAGTCAAAGTCATCGGTTAGCTGATCTCTCCCTAGCCTCCCCTCTCTTCTTCATTTGGGCTGGAAGAACATAAGGGGTAATTATGTTGCTTCTGGTCTGCACCAAAGTTTGTAAAAGGTGAATTCAGTGCTTTGCTGATTCTTCTTCTTTGCCTCATTGTAACCTATACAATGATGCTGCTGACAACTGAAACCTGCTGGATTGAATCTTTATTACTGTGTCAGCTTCCTTACTGCTAGATGAAACCATGTGAGCCCTGTATCTCTAGATAAGTACCATTCTTTTCCAGTCTTTTGTGTATGGGTGGGTGTCTTTCTCCGCAACTGTCATTCTGTGTACCTATCTACTGTGTTCAGTTTTGGGCCCCTCACTACAAGAAAGACATTGAGGTGCTGGAGCGCATCCAAAGAAGGGCAACAAAGCTGGTGAAGGGTCTAGAGACCAAGTCCTGTAAGGAGCGATTTAGGGAACTGGCATTGTTTAGCCTGGAGTAAAGGAGGGTGAGGGGAGACCTTATCGCTCTCTACAACTACCTGACAGACATTGTAGTGAGGTGAGTGTTGTTCTTTTCTCACAAGTAACTAGTGACAGGACAAGAGGAAATGGCCTCAAGTTTTGCCAGGGGAGGTTTAGATTGTATATTAGGAAAAATGTCTTCACTGGAAGTTATCAAGCATTGGAACAGGCTGCCCAGGGAAGTGGTTGAGTCAATATCCCTGGAGGTATTTAAAAGATGCGTAGATGTGGTGCTTAGGGACATGGTTTAATGGTGGATTTGGCAGTGCTAGGTTAACAGTTGGACTTGATGATCTTAAAGGTCTTTTCCAACCTAAACGATTCTATGATTCTATTCACTACGGAGAGATAGGAAAAAATGTGCTCATCTGCATAAATGAAACAAGTAGAAGGTAAGCAGTAACTATATGGAATCTGTTATGGCCATGAAATTACTAATTATCTTTGCTTCTGAAAGTAAGATATTTTTATGTTGAACTGCCTAGGTGCCTGAGCAATTAACTTGCTTTTCATGTCTCAAAGCATATTTTATTTATTCATTCTTTTTTAAACAGCATTAAAAAGATTTTCTGACATACTCTGTTTTAACTGCACATCTTCAGAACTCTTATGTAATGATTAGCTCAGTTTATTTTCTCACCAATGTTACCATATTTGCTAAGCATAAAGGACAAACTTGGCTTATAAATCCTGTATTATCTTCCATGGAGAATTAGGATTAGATCAATACACACCAGGGTTTCATTTCTTACTTTTCACCAATGCCATCAGAATTTTATTTTGTATTAAAAAACGTAAGGAAGATAAAAAGAATCTTTCCAGCATCCTTAATCACAAAAAAAGCTTGAAAGTGCAACCTTAATTTAGCACATATCCAGTTCTGCATGTTTCTAGTCCACTTCCTCAAGGAAATATATCCTACTTTCCATAACTGTTTGTCCTCTGAAATAAATGGTGACGGGAACATAAAGCTCTAGTGGCCCTCATTCAGTCTAAAAATTACTAAAAAAAAATGTTATGGTTCTACAGACAAGCATAAGAAGGAGGCTTAGCAGCTACAGATAAGGTGTCCCTCACCAAGTATTCTCTACAGTGACCTTTTTCTGCATGGGAAACCAAGTAGGTAGAAGTGAACAGTAAACCCTGAAAAAGGTACAGTCCCTTAAACAAACCTCACTGAGATATTCAGGTATTTTACAGCATTACTGCCTGTTTAAAAATAAGCTGTTTTTTTTTGTTTTGATTTGGTTTTGTATTGTTTGGTTTTTTTTACTGTGGCAACTGTCTAATTAAAAGAACTGATCCCACCTTTGATGTTTTTTGTGATTCTGGTACAAAGCAGCTAAACTGAATAAAATGCTTCTACTCACATTCATTCTGCAATTTGAAACAAAATAATAGAACATATGCTGCTGATCTCCATGAGGTTCACTGTAGCTGAATGGTAACATCACAAAATTGTTAATAAAACCTGGTAATCCTTCTGGCAACTCCTGCAGAGAGCTGGCACACTTACTTTTTGGAGAAGGAGCTGTCTGTCCTTGTGTAGGGTATGGTTTCCTTGTAGCAAGGCTGACGCTCAGCAGCAAGTAGCTTCCCTCAAAAGCAGTGTTGCTGCTGGTGTGGAAGGGAGGCACTGCAGCCACCTGCGCTGCACCTTTTCTGTGGAAGGGAGTTTCAAAAGCTATCCATCCATCCACTTTTTGAGTTTTTTGAGCTTTAAATGAGAAAAACAGAGGAGGAAAGACAGAGGCAGCGAAAAGACACAAGGCCCTACAGCATGAATGTCAAAGGACTGTTGATTAGCAAACATACAGCCAAGGTGTTGTTACAGTGGAGGAAAAATTCTAATCTCTGATATACAGTGCAAATCACAGCCTCCCAGTAACTTGAAAAACAGACTAATATGAATAGTACACTGACAGCTACCCTGCTTTCCTTCTTTATCCATCCTTTCGTATCTGTTCATGTCTCAGAGGCCAAGTAAATAGAGATCTTCTGAAAGAAGAAATAGAGACCTGCCTGAGAAAGCAGGAATACTCCCATTTTCCTGAGGGGCAGTTCAGCTCCCCTTAAACCTGCAGAATTCCCAGAGGCTGCTAAGAGTACCCTCATAGTGCTGCAACTTCTGCCACTGCGAAACACAAAACTGACGCAATTACAACACATAGATTGAGATGTTTCAATAACTTCAGCCACCCATAAGGACTAGCGAAAACCTAGGACACAAGCCTCTTGCAGAAAACGCCCTTTCTTTTGATTGAATGCCTTTTGAAATTGCCCTCATTATGGTGCAAGGTAACATGCAATGGGGTTGCCTCTCAAAGTGACCCTGTTAGAGATTGCCACTTGTGAGAAAATCCATTCAAAAGTGGAGGCTGGATTAAACTGTATAGCAGGTCAAATGGCACTAGTTAGAGAAATGAAGAGAGGTGCTTCAGTCCAATGATTCTCTGGGAAGTTAAGTAACAATAACAAATTCCATGAATACAAAAGCACAAAGATTAGAGAAATGAAAAACTGCCAGAGGCTGGTGAGAAAGATCTCCAAGCACTTCCTCCTTCCAGGCTCCACTGAGCAGAAGCAACTCTTCAGTCCTGGAAGACTGATGACATCTCGGAAAATAAACTTGCCATATGTGCTGGAAACACCTAGATGGAGATCTTTACAGGGTTGCTTTCATCTGGGGTGTGCCTAGATTATCCCACTGTTGTCAAGGTTGCCCTGCAGCCTAGAAGTACAGCTTTTGCATCCTCTGTCAATAGTGAGGTCTGACTGCTACAGCAGGGGGGTTCAGAAGAAGCCTGCACTCTCTGTTCTGTGTCAAAGCTCAGTGCACAACTTGGCTCATTTTATGGTCGAGAAAAAGATAGATAAAGACAACACAAGGCTCTAGCGTTACTGACTCTAATCACCCATGAACGGGCAGTCATTTTGGTGTGCCTCCTCACTCTGCAGAGATCACTGAGTTCAACAATCAACTTTCTCTTAAATACAAGGCAGTTGTCCTCGTTGACCTATGACGAGGACAAGGCACAGCACAAAAGCTATTTGCAGTAGTCAGGTAAAAATGTAGGGGAGATGCACTGGTTAGAAATTGGTTTCTTTTCGGGGGTTTCCTGTGATGACTTTCTGCTCATCATTTTTCATTTCAGAGTATGAGGACCAATCAGTCAGCTGTGTGCTTTTCCTTTTTGCTGAACAGTACTTGGAACTCAACACTCACTGCAGGTTACAGAATGAAACAAGAAATGGAAACGGTATGCTGCAGGTTATTTACAGATTGCTGCTGAGCAAATTTAATCACAGACCTCTGTAACTCTATCATAATTTCCCCTGATGAGAACATCACAGACTTAAATTTTGTAAAGGAGGGGAAAAACAGACATAATCCATGTATAACAGTAACAGCCAATTCTGCTGTGATGGGAAGAGGCACTGTATTAGGGCCAATACATTAGACCAACTTTTGCATTGCAGCTGGGACTCTTCATGGCCATTAAAATTCCCCTGGCATTTCCCTGAGAAGGTAACTGAGCCCCTCAGAGAAGCTTTCATTTTTAGCCCTTTTGAGAAGGCAGGATACATCACAGTAATCTTGCTTAGTTGCCTCCTTATGAATTCTTCGGATATAACAAATGTTTGATGTACAGTAATACGTATCTTGGAGTCCAGTGCAAGTGCCAGGTTACTCATGTGTGTCGTGGATCATAAGGAGGTTTCCAATTATGATAATCAATTATCTGGGAGGTTCAGTGTATCTCCTCTCCTTTTAGACCTGAATTTACCTTCAGGTTTGGATAAGAAACATCTGTTATTCCATCTATCATAATTTCTTTCTAACCAACAGAGGTTAATTAGTAATTGCCAGAAAAGCTGGAAAATAAATGTTTCATAGCTGAGGAATAACCATTGCAGGTTGCAGTTTGTGGTGATCAGGGTCCCAGTGCATATGTGGATCATTGTCAGTGTGCTGGTGTAAGAAAACACAAAAGTAATTGGAAACCTGTTCCTTCTTTCTTGCTCATATCACCCAGTCTGTTCTGACTTTGCTCTTCCAGTTAAAAATTAACAGTGGTTTTTGGCAATAAACTTCCTGACTATAATTATCTCATAGCATAGTATGCTCTGCTCTCACAGTATCTCATGATTTGAAACACCACTGCTGTTGCTCTTTGTATTGGTTTTGTGTGGCAAGGTTTTGGTAGCTGGGGGGCTACAGGGGTAACTTCTGTGAGAAGATGCCAGAAGCTTCCCCTATGTCAGATAGAGCCAATGCCGGCCAGCTCCAAGATGGACCCGCCGCTGGCCAAGGTTGAGCCCATCAGTGATGGTAGTAGCTCATCTGGGATAACATATTTAAGGGGAAAAAATTGTCCAACAGAAACGACAGCCAGCGAGAGCAGTGAGAACAGGAAAGAGAAACAACCCTGTAGACACCAAGGGCAGTGAAAAAGGAGGGCGAGGAGGTGCTCCACATGCCAGAGCAGAGATTCCCCTGCAGCCCGTGGGGAAGACCATGGTGAGGCAGGCTGTCCCCCTGCAGCCCATGGAGGCCCACGGTGGAGCAGATACCCACCTGCAGCCTGTGCAGGACCCCATGCTGGAGCAGGTGGATGCCCAAAGAGGAGGCTGTGACCCCGTGGGAAACCCACACTGGAGCATGCTCCTGGCAGGCCCTGCAGACACATGGAGAGAGAAGCCCACGCTGGAGCAGCCTTTCTGGCAGGACTTGTGACCCAACGGGAGACCCATGCTGGAGCAGTTTGTGAAGAACTGCAGCCCATGGGAAGGACCCACATTGGAGAAGTTCATGGAGGACTGTCTCCCGTGGGAGGGACCCCACGCTGGAGCAGGGGAAGAGAGCAAGGAGGAACGACCAGCAGAGCCAACATGTGATGAACTGACTGCAACCCCCCATTCCCTGTCCCCCTGTGCTGCGCAGGGNTCATTTCCCTGAGTCAAGCCTGTTTTGCCCATGATGGTATTTTGTGAGTGATCCCTCCCTGTCCTTTTCTCAACCCACTAGCCTTTTGTTATATTTTCTGTCCCCCGTCCAGCTGAGGAGGGGAGTGATAGAGTGGCTTTGGTGGGCACTGGTGTCCATCCAGGATCAACCTATCATACTCTGCTTCTCCGAACATGCTTGGTTTCCTAGTTATTTATACACACAGCTAGACACCATTGCATTTAAGGCCATTGACTATATATGTTCTATGCTTATGTGTTTTGTCCACTTTTTTTGTGCAGTCTTTCCACTAGTCTGTGCTTTCCCTGGCCTCTGTGTCCTATTGCTATCTGTATTTCTTTTCTCTCTTGCTTGTTTCAAGACATTTCTTCATGCTTGCAACAGATTCTAACTTAAGCTAAAAATGCCTTTTTAACTTTCATACCTTGGGTTAGCACTAACATTTTCTACTAACCCTTCATATCCTGATTCCCTCCGTGTTACTGTCTGCTTACCCAAAGAAGTCCTACAGGTTGCGACAGAAAAAAGGGAATCTTTCTGTAAGGTTTCAGGCAGGAAACTCATCTCTCTAAGGATAACTATTTAAGCTCAGGTTACTAATCCATAATACCCCAGATATCCTCCAGGAATTTTTTTTCTTGTACTGTTTATGTCCCTCAGCAGGAAAAGTGCCTGAAACACTGGAGTGGAAATTTGAGTAATTGTTCTCTGGAATTTTGTCTCCTTCTTGCAGCTCATGAATACTGACAATGGCTATCACAACTCACTCCTTTTAAGACTATTTGGTCATTGAAAGTGGATATTTTCACTGTGTTACTGTTAAAAGTAGTGTAGCTGCCAAAGGTATTTATGACTTTTTTTCTCTGTTGTTAAAATAAGACCATCTATCAGGCTGTCAGTTCGTGTGAAAACCAAAACAAAACCTAATCTGGAGAACTCCACATACAGCTTCCTAAGTCGTAGCCATGTGGGTTAGTATGACTAATTTCAAAGAAAGGGCCTCCGATGTTCAATGTGACTCATTGCAGAGTGTCTTGAAGAGAATGGTGAATGAAAATTTGTACCAAATATACGCCTGCAAGAATAATTATGAATTAAAAATGTCTTAGCCAGAAAATTATATTGGGTTAGAAAAGTATATTAGCTTTCGTATGAAGTGGGTTTCCCTTTGACCTTGATTTTAATGTTTATTTTGGTGTGATAGCTCTCTTGCCTCTACATCATGAACACTGTTACGCATGGGCACAACTCATTCTCTGAAAAGGTTTAACTATTTTATTTCTACAGAGCACTTGAGCAAGAGTTAAACAGTGCTATCTCCACATCTAAATGTAAGAAAGAAATTAAGAAGCTATAATTTAAAAAAAGGTTTTGTGTTGTTGGCTGTTGCTGTTATTTGGTTTCTTTTCTGTCTATTACAAGTATTTGTATGTAGCAGTAGGAGACTGTGTCCATCAGAAAATAGGTAAAGGGACCTAGCTTTGAAGCACCTTAGTGTACATCTGCAAGTAGTATCAGGGATCTAGCATAGTGACAGCTACTACACTTGGCACATTGCACCATGATTATCCCCCTGAACCAGGGCAGCAGGCTTAGCCTGGCAAAATTCCTCCTGGTAAGAGTTACCCATATATAGCACTGATCTGCCTGAAGTCTTCCTATAGGGGCACCTGTTTGGTCTTTTTGGGTTGCATTATTTTGAAATTCTCCTTTCACATTTTTGCCACGCATTTCAGTGAGCATACTCCTGTCCATATGGGACTCCTTAAAGGAAGCACTGTCTGCCCTGCACAGAATATGCTTGTACGTGTGGGAAGCTGAGGAGCCCCATCATTGGTGGGGTGTGTGAAATGCTTACATAAATCCAGCCACTATTTTGGACAGTGGAGCCCCATATGGTCATGAAATGAGCAGAAGGCTTTATAGGAACAAATTTTTTTCCACAGAAGGCACCAGAAGCCAAAGAAATCATTCATGTTACATACAATTACAGGGAAAATGGAGGAGGTTAATTGGACTGCTACATTCAGCTGGCTTTTAATAACTAACTCCCTGTGGAGCTGAGCAGTTTTGAACCAAAAGTGTAAACACTGAGGATTAACAGTCTGATGTGTGGCAGGTTTAGCAGGCCCCCAATACCTGGAGGAAGAAAGTCACCAACTCAATCTGAGCAGCAAAGACATCTCCCTGCGGCTTATGGGTGAGACCAGCCAGAGCCAATCAGTGGCACGCTGTCCTTCTGATGTGTAAACTTGTTGCTCTGTATCATTCCAGTGGGTCATCAAAAGGCAGAATTGTAAGGTAGAAAGCTGTCCAGTGGAGACACAGCAGTAGTTCCTCTTTCAAGGCATGGTATTGAGCTGAAGGAAGTTACCAGAAGAGCTTCTCAGTACTGTTTGGCTTCATATAAGCTGTAGCTTTTGGCAGGTAGCCAGATACACCACTCCACACCTGGGCTGCTGTTACTTGTGAACTAGAACTTGAGTTGAGAACACTGAAAATCAACAGCAAATCCTTTGCCAAAGTACATTTTCCTTACTACCAGTATAAGCAGAGGGTGCTGTGAGAGACAATTTGGGTAACTGTTGACCTGCCGCAGACTGTTTAAGGACACATGCTTTGTTGTTGCAGCCATCTCTGGTAAGTATGAGGACAAAATGTGGGATCGTTTGCACCAGATTGGAAGCTCTTTTTTGTCTACAGATGACTCTCAGGTAGCCAAGTTTTGATCCAGAACAGGAGAAGTAAGAAATGACAAATTTTTCTATCAACTGGGCCATAACTTTTCTACCAAGGGCTTAAAAGAAGTATGAAAACCTGAAAACAACTAAAAGGTGTGTTTTCCCATTTTTGGAATTTCTGTGTTACTAAAAAGCAATGACTGTAGATTTATTTCAGGAGCCTCCCTCAGAAATAAAATTCTATGCCACAGTTTCTGCATTCCACCCCGAGTATGACAAGTAGTTTTGCCTTCTCACTTCACATTGGTTTAGGGAGCTTGGACATGGGAGGAAATGGTAGCCTGGGACAGCAGAACAGTCCCAGTGCTGCACTGAAACATTAGTTTAGGTTGCAGAATCACTGGGGACTCCCTATAAGGATGACATGGCTATTACTCCAGCCCTCTGATGCCATATATTCGCCAGTGTCAGGTAGTTTTTCTGTCTCTGGAAATGTCTGCAAATTAATCGAATGAATGACATAGTGGAATTAGTAAAGGTAAAATAGTGAGTTACCAAGGATTGTGTTCTGCCTGGACTGTCTGGGAGCTCTCTGGGAAGGTCACAGCTGTCATTCTACCACAGGGGAGCAGAAATGAAGCAAGTGGTGAGCATCCCTCCAATGGACACAAGGCTTTCCCGCTTTCCTTTCTTTCCAGGAAAGGAAAGCCTGAATGCACTTTTCAATCTCTTTTCAGGACTCTGTAAAGTCTTATGTGTACCACTTACTTTAAGCAAGGTATTTATTGCTTTGAAAAAAATCAGACTACCACAAAAATGAGTCCATTACAAGAATCAGTGCTCAGAAGAGCATGGTGCCACATGTGCACTGCACAGTTGTTGCAGTCCCACTCCCATCCAGTGCATATAAGCATTTGTAGGTTTGTGTTACTCATGCTCTGGGTATATGTAACAGGGTATGCCGCTCTAAATTAATGTTTATATGTTTCATTTTCTTTCCCTAAAATTGCAACTGGAGCCCAGACAGATGTTGGAGGTAGAACAGTATTTCAGCTTTACTCATAGTGACAAAGGGAGAAAGGCAGTTTCCTTATCCTGAAAAAAGGCTGCATCGGGTATTATTCAACTGCACCCCCTGGCTGCAGATACAGCACAGAGTAACAGGGAGGCAAGAAGATGGGGATGAACGTTCAGCATGCTGGCTAGCAGAAATCCTTTGTTACTGGAACATCAGTGTTTCAGGTTTTCCATGTTACAAAGAAGAACCCAACCTTATGGTTTTCTTCTAAGATACCAGTCACATCTTTCATAACCATAGCAACAACAATTACTTACTTCAACTAAATACGTCCTCACTAGTCTTTTTCTCTTTTGTCTATTTCTGTATTTCCTTCAGCAACAAATTGGAGCCATGAACAAACTTCATATAACAGTAGTAATGAGGATTCTCCAGCTGGACCCCTAGCAGTCTCATTAAAGCTTAAGATGTCCAAGGCCAGCCAAGCCTCTAAATTATCCTCAGGCATTTCTTTCCACGTTCTCTTGCTCATAACATTCCCAGAGATATTGAGGTGTAAACAGGCTTTGTAGCAGAAGCACTGGAGAGGGCTTGATCTAACTGTTCATTAGAAGATTTTGAGACTTCAATGGACCATGAGCTGTGGTCTTCTAGCATTGCTAACAGCTTGACAATTCCACACTGAGGAATCTTAATGGCTTTGTCAACCTAGATTTAGTGATTTTGATGGCTAAAATCTGCAAGACTCTTTTGCAGTGCAATGCTTCCATGCAATGACTTCAGGCTTGGCCTTAGGCTGGGTACTACATGCAGAGGGCCATTTTCCTCTGAGCTCTGCTTCAGTATAAAGCTAGTGCAAACTGTAAATGCAAAAGGATGGGAAGCTGCATGGTAAGACTCAACCTAAACATTGCCTGAGGGAATTTATGTCAGCTGTTGATAAATTCTTTCTTCCTTACTGCATGGACTTAAGCAGAAAAAAATCAAAGGACTTTGGAAAGGCTCCCACATACTCCAAGTCAGTAGCTGCATCTGCAGTGAATTGACTAATGTATATCAGCACGGTCTGGACTGTTCATAAAAAACAAAATTCTGAAATTTCAGTAATGGAAATATAATAATTTTTTAATTTAGAGTGGCAAGTTATTGACCCCACTTTGCCTGCCTTCCTTATTTCTTCAGATCACTGTTTATGCAACAGCAGAGGTTCAAACTTGACATTAGGAGGTTCAGACTTGACATTAGGAAACATTT
>VYZV01033104.1:1078-6078 GCA_013401275.1 Pandion haliaetus
GTAAAATGAATACGGTCTTCAAAGGTATTTCCTTGGGAGTCTTATTACATTCTTTAGCCAGTTATTTTGTATTCCAGGGTTATGGATCAAGGGCAGTCCCATGCCTGTGGTTTGGACTTGGCTATCTGCTGTGACAGGATGATGCAGACATTCCAGAAGATCCTAATCTGTCAGAGGAAGTCTATTAAGTTCAAGCCCCTAAGCTGTCTCTGCCAAATCAGTGATACCAAACTTACATTTGTTTTTGTGATGACCATTCATTTTGGTCAAATGAAGAAATTGCTAGTGTGGTTTTTGTGGCTTCAGGGGTGAAATCTATGAATGTCACGTATCTTTTAGCCTCTCTGCTCTCTCTGAAACATTACTGAGAATGCTCTTGTACGGGGAAAAAAAAAACCCAACCATTTTTATTGCAGCTGTTTATAAGTCACCTTGATCATAAAAAGTTGGGGAAAAGAAGCATTAGCTTCTATAGAAATAATTCTTTTTGTGAATAATAGATAAGGTTGGAAAAAAGCTAGACAGTCTGCAGACAACTGTGTAGCAGGAAGAAAAAGCAATTTTGAAATACATCCGGAAAGATTCATTGTGTTTTGGAAAGGCAGTAAGCACTGTTACAGACTGTGGACCTTGGACTTGTTCTGGAAGCTATGGACTTGGTGGGTTTTGAGGTCCACTCGGTGCAGGAGATCAAACAGAAAAAAAAAAATATTGAAGATATTTTACTGGTCTAACAGATTTAAGTACAGTTTTTCAGTTTCTGTTTAAATATCCATCATTATATATCAAGACATGTATCAGATGGTGAATGTAGAGCTTTTTGTGCTGTTTTAGCCATAGCATTAAAAATATAGGGCAGATTTAGGTCATTTTTTTGTGGGTTAAGAACAAATTGCTTATTTTGTAGCCTTTTTTCAGCTCCAAGACGTTTTCTGTCTCAATGATGTTTGATATTAGTTTCCCTGTCTCTCTTTTGGCAAGTTGTAAGGTAAAAATCTGTCCCTAGTGAAGTTGGATTTTAGCCATATCCTGTATGTAGTCCCCTTTTGGCTGGAGCTTGTCTAGCAAACTTTCACCAAGGAAGACCTGAACTCATCAATCCAAGTGAACTCTTGAATCTAAAGTGGGTTTTTTGGTCATTTTGGAGTTCTCACAACTTCAGTGGGGTCACGCTCAGATAAAAACTTGCAGGCCAGATCAAGCAATAAGTGATAATGTTAGGTTACTCCCTTCAGTATGCAAAGAGAGATTGCAAAGGCAATTGTATAGGCATCACATGTAGGTTGGAAAGGTGCTGGATCCCTCTGAAACGTCTGTGACACCTGGCTCATTTTTACATTTGTGCTGTTTTCCTTCTCGTCGGGACTGTTTAGAAAACCTCAAATGAGAACGTTGTATAAAGGGTGTGGAAAAGAAGAGGGAATCAAAATCTGGTGCTTATAAAATGTGGGTTTGATTATGCCATGTTGCACCCCAGCTTTATTAGCTCTGTTCTCCTACCGTTTTGTTCAAATTCTCTCCATGTGAGACTTAGTTACTAAGTTTATGTGACCTTCCACTCCTCATTCCTTCTGACCCTGCTCCTGTTATCTCCTCCTCCCTGTTTGCCAGCTACTATACTTAGGACAGCTAATTCTTCAGGAGGGCCCGTTTCCTCAGGAATGTGAAACGGCATTCAAAGTCCTGAGCTAATTCACCAAGTTCCACAACTAGCAGTAACATCTGGATGCAAAATGTGTGAATGGAAAGCTCCTGCAAGAGGAATTAGAGAATAGATATAGAATGGAAAAACCCCAAACTACTTAGTCTTTTTTTTTTTGGTCACGTTTGTAAAATGTAGGCCATGTTTAGCAGTTTTTGTGCTTAGGAAGTTACACTAGAAAATTAAACTAATGAATGCCTTTCCTTTATAATGGTAAGATAAACACGGTTGGTTTGGGGTTTTTTTTGATAGCCATATTATTTCAGAATGTGACACACACATACAAAAAAATCATTTCCTTTTTGCTTGCCTTTTATATAAAAAGGTTTAAGGTGTGTCACTACTAGGTCTCCCAAAATTGACTGTGCCAGGTAGTAATTAGTATATGTTTCTTGTGCAAGAAAACAAAGATTACAAAGATGTAGTTAGGTCCATTTGTTTTCAAAAAAGTAACATTGTAAGGAGAAAAAAAAGATTTGCTAATTATAGAAATTCTGAGTTATTTAAAAAAAAAAAGCATTTAATTTAAAAGTTAACCTTATAAAGCTTTATTCATGTGACTGTTCCTTTGTTCTCATCGATAGCTTCATTGGAAACACTGTTTTTAAGACTAATAATGGGCAATGCCAGAACCAACTACGTAAAGTTTCCAGACACATTCCGTCCTGAGCTCTGTTTGAAAACCAGCTTAAATTTATCCACATGCTCAGGAACCCGCAGGACTGTCACCTTGCAGAGCTGTTTCCTTTCTCTCACCCCCATTTGGAGGGATATTAGCGTGCATCAAGCTATGGTGTGAATTTATAGCACAGTAGCAACACTGTACTAAGTCACACTTTTTAGCTTGCACTAGGAGCACCTTTGCATGGTATGATTGGGCAAAACTATTTTTGGGGTACATCTGCACTGCAGGTAAAGATGTGGCTGAAATCTCTGCGCCTGCTCTGGACTGGCTTTGAACTCCACTGTATATGGGTGGTCCTGCAGCCACCTCATCACAGGGTACAGCATCGATATTTATTCTGCTTCTGGGTTGTACTTTTCCAACCTTCTACAGCTCAGCAGTTACACTGCTACCAGTTTAAAGCTAGTTAGCAGAAAGCCGCCTGCTGCAGTGTAACCTCATAAATATACTTTTGAGATGGATGAGGGCACTGCGTTTCCTGTCTGCCCTCAGACATAACCTTCTCTGGATCCTGAAGAGTTTGGACACCAGTCGCTAAGCAAGTGTGGGTTTACAGCTGAGCTGCAGAGTACTTCAGGAGGGAAAGGCAAGGTTTTCACCATCTCTCGGTGTGAGCCCAAGCATATCAGTGGTTAGGTATAACCTAGGCTGAGCTTGCCCATCTGACTAGCCCAGACCGCTAAGGACCAAAGGTAGCGGGTGTTTCTGCCGAGTTCAGCAAAGCATTGCTAGAGATGCCCTCTGTCTTAGCTGTGAAAAACTGGTGCTCTGTAAACGCACCTGCTGCTTCTGCGTCGGTTAGAGAAGAAAAAGGAGATTGTGTGTTGCTCTATGGGCTCATATGTATTAGGCGGAGCTGGTAATGTCACATCACTCAGCCCATGGTATATGCAATAGTGAAACGCCATGTATAATGAGGATACTGCTGTCGCAGTGAGTACGGTGGTATGTGGCAGGAGGAATTAGAAAACGCAATGTTCAGCTAAGTGAAAAAATAGTAGATCAAACTCTGAAATCAAACCTGCAGCACATTTTTGTTGCTGTCTTTTGCTTTGGAAAAATTTAACTGTTCTCAGAATTAAAATGTTAAAAACCAAAACTGGTGAGAAAACTCTAAGATTACATGTAAAGGTGTTTCAGCTAACTGCTGCTGGCCCCCCCAAAAGCAGGAAACTGGCAAAAAATTGTCATTTCAGATTCCAGCAGATTGGACTGATCCCTCATATTTCGTCTTTCCAGTCACTTGGATGTGGTGGTTAATCATTCATGCGTGTTCTGAAACCAAAGTTGCTGATTTTCTGCTTTGGACTCCATTTAGAGCAACGTGAGGGATGCTGTAACCCCGATTAGCTGGCTACCCTGGAGTGAAGAAGTATCTTGTTATCGTAGAGATGTTGTGGGTACTTTGTGCACCCCTTAAAAGCCCCCAGGAAAGTCCTTGCATTCCATTCATGAATGAGCTCACAAAATAAGTTCACAAGACTGTTTGCTGTTAGTCAGAATACCCTGTAATACCGCTCCTTTCAGATTGCTCCTGCATATTGGAAAAAAAAAAAAAAAAAAGTGTGTTTTAAAAGATCCTATGTATGTGTACAAAACTGATTTGAATAATTTTAAGCATGTAGCAATATATGAAATTGTCGCTTATGGCAGTTGAACAACTAATCTACTTGATGCAGTGATACTTAATATGCTTCAGAGAATGAGTGTCAGTCACACGGTGTGTGTGTTAGAGCTCTTCAATAAGGTTTTAGTTATTTCAAGTCAGTATTTTCCGTTAGAATCCCCCCAGCTAAAAAATAAAATGAAAAGCCAAGCATCAACCTTGCATTTCAAATATGAACTGGAAACAAACCCAATTTACAATTCACTAGATGAAAATTGTTCTCTTCTGCCATAATTCAATTCACATTTGGTTTATTTGAGAATTCATGTATTATAACCCTTCTTGCTCACACTTCTGAATATCCTGGTTTGTTGCATCCACTAAGGCTGAGTTTAATTTTATTAGTAGTGTTATTTTTTTTTATTTTCTCTGGGTTTACATTCTAAGCGGAGACCTCCCCCTCCCGACAAGACCTTCCACCTGAGGGCAGCACAGTCATCAGCTCTAACTTACGCAGAGTCAATCTTTCTTGTGCCAATCCAGCTTCATCGGAGCTCCAGGTCAGGTTTTGTTTTAATCCCTCCCTTACATTGTTTGCAATAATGAGATATGATCACTCTAACTTTTCAAACCTTTCAACTTCATTTTACTGGGAGCTGCATCCCTTACCTTATATTACAATATAGAGAATTTACCTCCGTTGTTCCCTGTGCCATTATAGCGTACAGCATCTTTTTTTGTCTTCCCCTTAATGTATTAATGTTAGAAGTAGTGTATGCAGAATGAGGTGCTAGGAGGGTCTGGGTATCAATATGAAAATGTATACTTTTAACTTCATGCTATTCCAAATGAAACTGAACCTTTTTTTCCTACTATTCTGAGATTTCTTCTCTTAAACTGGATGCTGACAGTGCAAGAGGTAACACCTTTCAGCAGGTGAAATATGTTGTTATGGAAGGGATGTATGGCAGGGATGCTGACAACAATTAGCACATGCTACTCATTAA
>VYZV01033104.1:11078-27230 GCA_013401275.1 Pandion haliaetus
GATGGCCTTCAGTAATTTACACTGCTAAACACAATCCCACCCGACAGTACAGTGGATCATGGTTATGAAATACTCTTCCCAATCTAGGTAAAAATTTACATTTTAATACAGTCTAGTAGAACTGCTGGGGAACTCTTGAAAGGCTTGTGCAGATCCTGTGCTTTGAATGTGAGTCTTAAAAAATGTGATTAAAAATAACGAAGTGGCTTTTGACTAATCTTTTAGCATTTTTTACAGCTTTAGTCTCTCATCCTGCAGTGTTGTTTCAAAATCTGCGCATACAGCTATGTCTCTTTTAGTGCAGATCTCTGGAAATATGACTTCGTACTGTTTTCCATTTTTGAATGAGTAAGTAAACACTGGTAAGGCTGGTGTTGCATGGTGTGATTTAGTGTAGGTTAACGTAGTGCAGAGGGTATTTTGCAATAAAATTTTAAATTAGGGAGAATATATTTACTGCCTGTCGTGAGTCTGGCTTATGAACTATAAGCTTGATATTTGGCAGAATGTGTAAGAACTGATAATTAGGTGTGTGTGTAGGTAGTGACATTTGTTTAAAACAAAGTACTGTAAAACTGAATTCATTTATGCCTCTTACTTTGTACGGTTGCTCATAGACAAGTAATAAAATATACCAATAATATCTCTGTTTGCAATAAGCTTTAATTATACAGACACCTGATAAAATGCAGATGAGCTATCTGCTCTCTGTGTATGAGGAGTCTAATAAATAGAACTGGCAGCTCATCTATGTGCATGTATGTGTATGAGTGAGAAAGAGACTGGGAAAAAGACGGGGACTCATCTGTAATAACATTGATAGCTTTGAAGGTGGGACTTAGTCGTTTTCACAGCTTTATTGGCCGAAATTATCAGATAAAAAGGCTTGGCACCGTTGTGCATGTGTGTTTGTATATATGCTTTCCCTTCAAGTATGTAGGTAAAGCGAATAATGGACACGTATAAAATTCTGTGTTTTAATGATCTACCTTATATTTTTATTTTAACTATTTGAAGATCTCCTTTCTGTTTCCTTTACTAATGCCAGTAAAACTGAAACATTTACATACTTAAGAATGGATTTCAAAATCCTGTGGGGAAACATGGACACAGGATACTTTTTTTTTTTTAATTAATTAAACTTCTGGATCCCGATCTGTGGTATTTACAAGACTACTTTCTTTTCCAGGCAGAGGCTAGCTCCTATGTTAAGTTTCTGTGCCATGGTCATAAGAATCCATTTGTTCCAGGTGTAGCCTTCTCCTGTTATGGCTGAATGTTGTAATGTTATGAGTGTGCTTTGAAAGCTGCAGTGGGGCTCTGCCTCTCTGGCATTCTTTAATCGTGGCACCCAGGTCATATATGAAAGCAAATCTCAAGGCATGTGAGGTCAGTGAAAGTAGTGTTTAGTTTAATTTCTGCCTCCCTCATCTTTTCAGTCTTCACTGAATTATCCCAGATCTCATAAGAAAACATCGGTTAGTGATCATTAATCCTTGACATACTTAGTGTTTGTTTACCTTTTTTAGAGGATGCTGGGGACTAGATGAAATCAGGCCTGAAGTAGCATTCACTGTTTAGTGTCAGACATCTATTCCAGCAACTACCCTGAAAGGAAAATAGGTATTCTACATCTGGTGGAAGTTAAGGAATTTCCCTTTAGCTCCAGGAGCCTGAAGTTCAGTTTTTCTGTTAAAACACAACATGATATATGACACTCCTGCTGTTTCTTACTTTTAGCTGATGATAAGTCTGGGAAAAAGAAGAATGATACCTGTTGCTTCAACAGGTATTTACTTGAGTGGTTACTCTAGTCAGGTCTCTCAAGCTATCTCCTAGTAGCAGAGTTCATGGGGTGCACTCCTGAGAGCATCCTCCAGGTTAGCTTCCAAAACACTCCTGATTCAAACTAAAATATTCATATAGGCATACCTTGGGAATCCCAAAGTTTAGTTGTTTGTGTAGTCCTTACAGTGTGCTGCTGAGTCAAGACAAGCAGTTGGATCCAGGACAGGAGCGTATTAGATAAGGCTTTCTCTCAAACAGTGCGTTAAGGGCAAAATCGCGTGTCTCTGTGCCAACATTTAGCTGGTCCTTCTATAGCTGACTAGTCTGTAGACCCGAGGTTTCTGTAGCTCAAGATGCCGAGAATAATGTATAAAAAGTTATGAAAACTACAGCATTTGGGACTCTCTGCCACTGTTGAGGGAATTCCAAGTTCCCTATATTTCACATAGTGATTGACAATACTTGAACAGAACTATTCTAAATGCTTGCTACTTTAAGGAATAGATGTAATCCTTTTCATAATGGAGAAAGGTACTCTGCTGGAAGGTGGTAGAAAACAATATTCTGGAAGCATCAGGGAACACAATTTGGTAGGAATAAAACTGAAACTGCTAAGAAGTATTATGAAAAACATGGAGGGGTGGGTCAGCCTTGTAGAGGAACTTTGACAGCATTCAAAACTGCCAGCAAATAAAGCACATGGGAGTCGTCAGACCTGTGGGCTGGATCCACTATCAGGTGGGTATCGTGTGAGAGGGTAAAGGACAGTAGCCTCAGCATTTGGGTAGTTCGCTGTGGCATGTGCGAGTCACTGTGTGAGGGGGAAGAATTGGTGCCCCTTCACCAGCACTGGCTTGCTTTGTTCACAGCTGCACTCGGCCCTTAAATATTTGTGTTGACCTGATGGCAAGTGAAGATGTGTAGAGAAAGGAGTTCAAACTGTTAACCTGCCAGCACAGGCTGTTGCAACTTGACTCCAGTTGTTTAAGATCTATGATCTGCAGTTGAGCCATTCTCTTCCCATTGAGGAGAAATGAAAGGTCTTGCGTGCGTTACGTAGACGTGCAAGCAAGATTACTGCAATGTGGAAATGCAGAGATTCTAACACAGAAATACCTTGGTTTTGACCCAGGTTGGGATGAAATTTTGAATACTGAAATTATATTCTGTACTGTGGTTTGACAGTGCTAGGGAATATCTGAAGTGTGCTAATATTAAAGAGTCTGAATAATGTAAGAAAAGGCTGCTGATTTTTGTGTGATTTGTTGAGAAAACTCTTTGGAATAAGAGCACTGAATTTACATAAGCCAGAATACGTGTGGGTACACAAGAAGGCCTCTGTTGTTGCGGCTAGTACTCACAAGAACCAGTGTACAGAAATATATTTTATAGTACATGTATATTTTTATACTCCTTGGGGTGACATATAAATTTATGTACATAGGTATTTTTCATCAGAAGTTTAGAGTTGACAGTATAATGTGCTAGTTGTCAAGGTGTTCAAGAGGGCTTCTTTGAGAAGAATCTCACAGAAACCTGGGATAGATACCAAAGTTGTGTACCGACTTCCCATTTTCTCCTTTTTTTTTGTTGTTGTTGTTTTGTTTTGGTTTTTTCATTAAATGTAGCTGCGTACTAGCCTGGGCTGGCACAGCTGCACCAGCAGGGTTTCTGCCCCATCACCACCTCTACCTCTGCCTGTCAGGTAAACCTGCCCGACCCTGGTCTCAGCCCCAAGCCTGGAGCATCTCTTCTTCCTCCCCCTCCTCCTCTCCCCTCCGGTCTCGCAGGGCCGTTTCCCACATTTTTTCCCCTCACGCCTGGCTGCCGGGTGCCATTTTGTCTGTTCTTCAACCCGCTTCCCCTGAGGTGCCTCTGGTGAGGCTGAGGGGCTGGGCGGTGCCCTGGGCCGGACCCGGCTGGAACCGGCCGTGCCCGGCGGGAGGCAGCCCCCGCCTCTCCTCACAGCGCGGCCGGCGCCCGGGCACCCCCAGAGAGTACAAGTGCCGATCTCAGAAGGAGAGTGAAAATAAAGATGACAGAAGATTAATGAAAAAGAAATGTAAGGAAAACAAAGGCGAGTAACGCGTAAAGGAGTGATAATATTCAAGCCGTGGAGGCAGCAAAAGGCGCCGAGTTGCTCGCGCAACTGAAAGTGAGTGGGTGGGCAAACGGGGAGGCGTGTGGGAGGCCAGCCTGGGTGAGCTTTGTTCAGGGCAGCTGGACGGGAGCCTAAAGGTGAGGAGAAGGTGTTTGATAAAGCAGGCTGAAAGGGTCCTGGAGAAGGAGAAGCCCCTGGGAGGGGAAGGGAGGGCCGTGGAAGAGGAAAGGCAGCAGAGGGTCTCCTTAGAGGAGCTGGGGTTGGCCAGCACACAGGGCCCATGCTGGCGGATAATGTCTCAGGGGAAGGAACAACCTGTGTAGTCAACAAAGGGGGACAAGCTGAAGGCACTCATTATATATGAATTACAAAGATTAGAGTATGTTTTTAGTAACTATAGTGACAGTATATGTATTTCTGTTGTTAACGGTGTGAGTAAGGTGAGATTTTGGCCATTATGTGTGTGAAGAAAATAAATGTGTGAATTGCTGAAGTACGCTAAGAGACTTTTAAGTTTTCTAAAGACAGGAAAGCAACGCTGTACAGGTATGTTTCTGCACACAGAAACAGCTTTTTGGAGTTCATAGAAACACTGAGTTTAGACAGAAGCTATAAACAAGGAAGAGGCTTTGTTTACCTTTAAGGATTACATCAAAAATATCCTCATGAACAACAGATTTATCTCTTGGATCAACTTAGTCTGTATATATCATCATAAAAGAAGTAAGCTAAAATACTTACCTCGAAGTATGTAGTAGCCAGCCAGACTAAATTTCCTTCAGCACTAAATTTCCTTCAGTGCTGGATACCATAAATTTTGCACATGTATGATAGGTATTTGGCTCCCTCTCTAATATCTTTAAAGAATAAAAACATTTTAATTACTTAAATTGTTAATTAATATGTGATTCACGCCACTATAACAAGATATATCAGCAACACTCCTAGAATCAATCAAGTGAAGGTTATTTTTTTTATTTAGGAGCAAATTGAAGATTCTGTGGTTTTAATTAAAAACTTTGTGTTATATCTAAAATATCTACATTGCTTTTATCATTCTATAGTTCTATTTTTAACATTCCAATTTATTTAATCATGTGAATTAATTTTAATCTAAAATTGTCATTGAAGTTAAGCAACTATAGGGAAGGAAAGTCTACAGCTGCTAATAGCTTCAGTTTTAGGAATGGGCAGCAATCATGTAAAAGAATTAACTGTTAAAATATATGATCCTTTC
Organism: Pandion haliaetus; assembly: GCA_013401275.1. NCBI lineage: Eukaryota > Metazoa > Chordata > Aves > Accipitriformes > Pandionidae > Pandion > Pandion haliaetus. The sequence goes on from VYZV01033104.1 coordinate 16,205, forward strand.
ATGTAAAATCGGAATAGAAGACTTGTTTTCAGAGTTACTCGGATAGAAACATATGTAAATTTTGTAAAGTAGGACCAAGAGTGTTGAAATAAAGCAAGAGAGATGCAAAATATAATTTAGCATGAAACTCATGAGTTGAAATCAGGATGCTAATGCTTCTTCTCAGTTTGACTTCTGAGTAATGGAATAAAGAAGTTATTTCTACAGTTGTTAGTGTCTGTTCCTTCTAAAATCTGTAGACAAGCTTCTTTTGGGTTCTTTTCCTCAGATATGAAAGGTAAGTATAATACTCAGCCCTGTGTACATGTAGCTATGTATCTATACATACACATTGTCAATGCCCAGGTAATTCAGACATCCCTTTTCGTACACCTAAGTGTGAGGTTGAAATTGGTGATATTAACCAGAAAATGTAGCACTGTGTGGATAATTATCTAAATACTTTGAACCAAATTATGCTCTTCTACATGTAGATGTGACTTGCAGTGACTTCGTGCCTCCTTGCTGTATCTGTGTATGTATCTAGAGACAATACAACTGCCTTTCTTTTCAAACATCTGAAGCACAGATGTGTATCTCACATCTGTCACAAAACGGTATGTCACATATTATTCCATGGGCTGACTTATGGCGTCAGTGTTCTGTTTTCGCTGGCAACTCTGGCAATTGTGAGACTGTCCTTCTGGCTAGTCAGGTCTTATTCAGATCTAATTAAATGAAGTCTATATATGAGAAGGCTGTGAGTGATTTTTTTTGATGCATATTTTTGTTCCACTGTGGCACTACTAGTGGTATCAATCCAAACAGCAGGATTGGGGATGGGCAGAGAATAGGAAAAACAGAGCAGGTGGAAGAGGGAAGAACTAAAGAAAATGAACACCTGCAGGGAGAAAAAGTATGTCTGGGGCAGAAGAAATTTACGTGACTATTTAGGGAATGTGGCATACATTTGTTCATTTTCCATGGTTATTTTGGTAATACAAAAGCAGTTAAGGTGAATTTTTGGACCTCTATTGTCATATCTTCCTTCTGCACCTTCTGCAGATTTCTTTCCTGTACCTTTGCTTTCTGTCCTATTTCCTCCTTGGAGACAAACATAGACTTTCAGGGTAACTTTTTCAATTATTTTATACATAAGTTCTACATAAATTTCTCTCTATGTCATTGCGAGGGATCCTGTCCACACGTGTGCACAAACGTTGGTGTCTGAAAGCTGGCAATGCAGACGGGTACAAATGTCCTGGTACTTGGTGGGGTGGGGAAAGGGTTGTGTAAAACTGATGTTTTAAGATAAAATTGCCTTCCCCTCTGTTAAGGCCTTACCTTATTGCTACAATATTACAACATTGTTTCCCACACATTTAAATGCCTGCTTTGGTAATTTACACACTTAATTGGGGTTTACAATCTGGAGTTCAGTGGTTAAACCTGGTATGTTGCTTCATGCCACAACAAAAAGCTCTCTGTTGTAAAAATGTAAGAGTTCACTACCTGGTTTTTGGTTTTAATTTGAGAGATGGCAGTCAGATATACTAAAGTACAATACACTAGGTGTTTAAACCTTTATATATCTTAGAAACCGCCCCTGCTGCAGTCATTCTCTAGCAGTTCATTCTTCGTGTAAGTTTGGAAAAGAAAGCTTTCTCTATAGATCTCTGCTCAACCGCAGTGATTTCATCCTGCATCCCACTGGAGGAAGCTCTATGGCATACTGAATGTTGCTAGACCTCAGTCTAGTGTCTGATGCTGTAGCATAACGGATTTTACATCATGTCCGTGGCTCCACTCTATAGTCTTTGGGTTGTGCTTTCCGTCATTGAAACAGCAGCAGCTCATATAATGTGTTAGAAATTTCTCCTGAAAATACAGAGTACGTTTGCAGATCGCGATCTTTCAAGTTGAATTCGGCCTATAAAATTTGTGGGGAATATTTTGTACAAAGATGGCTTTGAAGCAAAGGCTCGGGAGGTCTAAACAACTTTCCTGAAAATTTGATTTTAAATTGCATTCGTGGCCATTGTATTTGAATTGGGCACGGCTAATACCCAGTAGTAGGACTGCTGAAAATTTTGGCCGTTTTGGCTCATTGGCTTAAATTGTTTCAAGAAAATGGAAAACCATTAAAAAAACCCTGACCACAAACAGCAAACAATTTTTTTTTTTTTCCTCCCAGGGAAAACTTAGCTTTGTACTTGTAGCTAATATGTCATCTAAGAGTAAGTCTTTAAAAAAACTGTTTGGGTTTTTTTTTTAAATGTATCAGATTTTTACAGGAATGACTGTGGTTTACCACTCAGTGTTATGAAACAAAGGAAAAACCAAAGTGTTTGCCTTTTCCTTATACCTCTGAGGTACCCAAAGCACATCCATAGTTCAATGTCATCTGACAGAACTGGGGATGACTTCTCTGCAGAAGTCAATAGAACTTGTGCCATTGACTTTGCAGATCCAGCATTTCACCCAAGCAGTCTGCCTAGTGATTTTTAGTATTGATGTTCTGTGACAAAACTTATACTTCCTTTTTATAGAAACATGCTTCTTCCAGTGATGGACATGACCCAGCAGTTTAAGTGGCTTGACAATATCAATTTATTCAAGAAAAAAAGCTTTAAAAAGGTAGTCTATGTTTAAGTGCTTTAGCTGAAAGCTCGTCACAGTCTCCTTTCTTCATTCTGCAGTCTTTTTAAGTAATGTACTAGGGAGATGATCTGTAATAAATAAAGGACAAAGAATCCTATGTTCAGAGACTGTATTTGTTTAGCGAACTTGAGAATTTCTAAGATAAAAGTCAAAAATATTTATTTTAAAAGTGACATGAGAAGGAAGGGTTTGCTGCAGAACAGTTTTGGTACAGCCATACCATAATGCTATTAAAGAAGCTACAGCTGCAGATACCTGTTGTCAAGTGAAAATAAGATCAGTTGAACTCAAAGGAGTGCCAGAAAACCTCTTCATGCTTCAACAGAGCATAATTTGTTTAAAGAAATGGTGACTAGTTACATGCAATTATCTGATTGGGGGCTGGGGGGTGCAGAGACAAGAAGAACACAACTGAATAACTTGCTGTATTGTGTGATAATGTCCTGTTTATCTGTTGGGGTTTTTTTGTTTGGTTTGGTTTGGTTTTTTAAAACTTCCAAATGACAAAAAGAAAACCATTTATAAGATCTGTCAAAATCTCTCTAAACTTGCAACTTTGGTAGGAAGTCACTTATTGAGATAAAGAGGAAATCTTCAAAATGCAACCTTTTTAGTTGATTAAAATTGAATTTGTGTGATCGTTTGGAAGTTGCTTTCTATGTCTAGAGAAGGAAGGCTGAGGCCAAGCAGGCACGCTGTATTTCTAGTTGTGCCTGCAGTATGTCTCCAACCCCCTTTCCATGGATATACTTGCTCTCCCCATCCTTCCCCAAACCAAAAACATGAAGTTTTGTAAAATTCAGATGGTTTGGTTGTAGTCTTACCTACATTTACTTATTGATAATAATTGTTGATGTTTTCTTAATAGGAGTTTTTTTAAGGCTTTCCATCAGATTGGAAGAGGTGCATGCAGGAAGTTGATTAATATGTTTTTCTTCTCTATATGATGTTGAGATGCCTTCTTACAAGGTCATGGACTATTTTTAAGCAGTGGAATGTGAAAGGAGGGAATAGAAATACCCACATTATCTTTTTTGTGATCTGGGCTCTGAGTAGATATGTCTTCCTGCTGCTTGCTCTGTGACTGCAAGCAAGGTAGGTGTGGGAGGGACGTTCATCCCGAGCTAATAAACACTAGTGGCCATGTGAGCTGGCAGAGCTGCAAGGCTTCCAGTTGATTTGAGGGACCTGGTGGCTGTCTGCTAAAGACTGTAGTTACACCCAATAGTTGAAATATAGTCCTGAGGAACAGCCAGGGGATTTAAGGCAGCCAGCATTAACTGTCATGTAATTTCATCACTGTGTGGTGATGAAATCTTAGCAAAAGGGAGGAGCTGACAAAAAGGATACGCTGTCAGTGCTGTGCAGGAACAGAGGCTTGTGCATAGGAACTTTAAGGCTTTTCCCTCTGAGGACTACTCAATACCTGCGGGATTTCCTTGTGGATTTTATCGTTTCTGCAGGCTACTTGCTCAGCAAAACCAGTGTCCCCATAGATGAAGGGTGAGATTTTCTCCTGTAACTTCAGGTACCTCAGTAATACCTGAGGTAAGAATACAACCAGGGCCAGCACTCTCCACAGTCGGTAGGAACTGGCAAAAGGCAGTTCAGGCTTTACATGGGAATAGTCACCCTCACAAGGACCCTGTTTCTGGTGATTATATATGGCCCAGCATGACTTGATTCCATACTTGGGCACTGTGTGGGCTAACCCGGGCCTCTCAGTCCCTCTGGTCACCGAGATTCATTTGAGTTTGAGTGAGGTGATCCTCTCACACAAAGTGGAAATGCAGGAACAGCAAAAATGAGTGCAGATGGGGGCAGAGAAAGTATAATATAACTATGTAGCTTTTGTGCTATGGAAAGGATGTAGTGAGTGACTTGTGTGCCATTTATTTGTACAGTTAGGTCTTATTTTCAAAGTCAGCAAAAGTTTCCAAAGCTCAGCATCTTGGAAATCAGGGTATAACATATAATTGCATACAACATTCAACTTTAGTTAAATGGTCTGATGACTCAGATTGTATATGTAAGCTGTAAAAGGAGGTTGTGCGTGGAAGCTGTCTCACATAAAGGGCTTGAAATGCAGGATTACATTTCAAGGAATTCTAAAAGACTATTATTTATGGAATTGTTTATTAAATGTATGTATTTTATTGAATTTCTGTGTAGAAGGTATGAGAGAGAGAGATCCTTTGGACAAGTGATTGAAGACCTTAGGCAGCCCCAACATTACTAATGACAAATGAATATATTCAGAAGCCCAGAAGTGGAGTCCAAAAGACTTTCAGATATTGTTTTTCTTGGATGGATGTTAAAAACCTTTAAGTTTTGAGAGGATTCCTATGAGAAAGCACCTTTAAACTGAGAAAGGTCAATTTCTTTGACAGCCAAGACAGGAGGTTTCAGAGGGGTTACTGTGATCCAAAACCTGAATTATGTATGTCAGTCCTTAGGGTGTATCTTTTAAAATGGGAATGACTAGGGCTGGAAACCTGGTGGGATGGTGGCTGTTCATTTCCAAATGCAAGTAGGATATTACATTTAAAACCCATGTTGGAAGAATGCTAAGGTTACGAAGTTAAGCGCTCTGAAGGCAAGAAATGCCACAATTAAGGTTGCTGAAACCTCTGAGTTATTTACTGGACATTTTCAAATGTCTGTAGCAATAGGGGTGGGGATCCCTGTGCCCACAGCTACATGTGCCAGTTTACTTTTGATCCACACTCTCTTTCATAGCGAATAAGGCATTATGCAACTAGAAGGAATGCCAAGGAATTTGCCTACGCTTCAGCCCAGGCTCTGACTTTAAGGTAGCTTTTCTGGGGAAAAGTGATAGCTGCACAGAGAACTTTCTGGTCAGCAAAATACGCTCAGGGTGCTGAGGGCCAGGAGGAGGAGTATGGAAGACAGAGGCTCATTGCTTTCGGTCCTTGAACCCGGGCATGAAGGGAGAAGAGCCTGATGCTCACTGCTGTTTTGCACTGCCCTGGCAGCCCTGGACTGGAACATCCTCAGAGCAGGCTGAATCTTCAGGGAGCATTTTATGCCAAGTCTAAGGCTCCATTGAATATGGGTAGCCTTTTTTTTTTTTTTTTTCTTTCCTTTAGAGACAACAAAAGACTTCCCTGCCAAAATTTAAGTCCGTGTTTCAAAGCATGAAGCCATATTTCTCAGTGAAAGGCAGGTGGGGTTTGGAGACGTTTTTTGACTTTGTTTGAAATGTTAACATTTTCTCTTTAACATAATTTGAGAAACAACCCTACTGGTTTTGCTTAAACTTTACCAAACAATTTATTTTGAGGATATTTTGGCCCAAATTAGTAAAGTCTGGCAAAGTTATAAGCACCTTAAGTGAAGAGTCCTGCAACAGAAAGTATTTGACAAGCTAAGCTGGCCTATTGCATTACTGACGAGTATGCCTCATTTGTCCTACTACAATGACAAAGTTTGCGTGTAGGCATTACAGAGCACGTTCCACTTTGAACTGTGGTTTTGCCCCTTTTCATGCTGACTCTATCCTTCGTTTATACTTTCACCCTGATTTAAGAAATTACTCTCTGACTGCTGGAATGCCAGTGATTGAAGACCCTAGTTAATTTACATGCTCTCCAGCATCCTTGATCTATTTTTATTTCAGTATTCAGATCACAGGAAACCATTTATAGGATGTAGTAGCTTTCACACAGAGTTGCAGCCAACTATTTTCCCAAGGTTTTGAATGCCAGAAAGCAAGTCTTACCAAATTCATGAGCTCAATATTCTTTACCCGTCAGTCAATAGAGGGGGGAAAAGTCACATCCCTGAACCAAATAACTTTCTAACTTCCTCATTGACTGATTCTTCTAAAAGTTTCCAGTCAACAGGTCCATGAGCGTTTTTATAAATTAATTTCTACTTATAAATGTCTGCATAACTTAATTTGTTCATTTGTTTTCATTGTGATAGTGTTTGCCGTGGGCAGGGCACTTCAAAACATAGAGCAATACTGTCTGTCTGCTAAGGATCTGAGTAGGAGGAATCCATTTTATTGGAGAAAACAGACAGCGCTTGATGAAGAAGACATAAAATGTGTGCCTTTACTTGAAAATATATATTTGCTAAAATTAGCTAAGATCTTGACTTGTTTTCAGAGCTGCATATACTTTGGGCAAGCATATCTATGGTAGGTTAGTGGGAAAGCTAAGAAACATTTTATACTTCAGAACAGAAAATGTAAAATGCAGGCTGTACTATTGCACTAAGTAATTTTTTTTTTCTTGATTCAAAACAAACAAACCCAGCCCAAAGCCTCCAAAAACCTAATGTAAGATTTCCTTGCATGGAGTAGAGTAAAATCTTTATGGCTAACTTCTTATGGTTTCCTTTCATAATGCAGGAGACAACTGAAATAAAACCTTGACTAGAAACTATACTTCTGACTCACCATGAAAACAGATTGTCTCTTGTAATGTTAAAATTCAGCTGATCTGTTAAATAATAGTTATTATGAGGTGAACTTCTGTTTGTGCTGTTGGAGTTCTCTCACCAGTATCCATTACAAAGCTTTGGAAAGGTATTTTCCAGGAGAAATGAAAACTTCTATGTTAATAATCATAAAACTCCCTCCTCATACTCTTACTATTTCGGCTGAGATTCCGCCCCCCCCTCCCCCCCAGCCCCGGCCCATTTGAAAAATCCTAGACCCAACATAATGATTTTACTCCTCATTCCTGTCACATTGAGACCAAAAGAGGAGCTGATTGTGTGAACTGCTGTTGGTAATCAATGTTGATAACATTCTTTTTTCACAGGATTTTTTCTTAGAGTATTTAATTTTATACTGAATGAGGGGGAACACTGGAGGAGGGTTTCTTTTAGTATTTTTGTGCTCTCTAGATATCCTGAGGTCAGAATATTCCAGTTATAGTCTTTATGGTCATAAAAGACCCATGAACTTTGAACAGCAGGCTCTTGTGGGGGTTAGTGCAGAAATATAAATGGCAGAAGCTAAAAGGGTTGATTGTCTTTGGTGGAAATATATATACTTTTTGGAACACTGGAGTGGAAGTAAAGACAAATGAACATCCTTATGGTGTAATCACCAGGTTGAAAAATCAGGTGACTTTAGTACTCAAACTCCCTGTTAGCACAGTGAGTTTTTATGTTCTTTATATCTTCGTTGGCGGATGAGTCAATGTTTAAACGCTCATTTATCATTTACTATATAAAAGAAAAGCTATTACCTGAAACTCATTTTTACAGTTGCAGGCAAACCGAAATAATCATTTTCAAGGACCTAAAGCTGTTTCTTGAAGAATGTCATCATTTTCTTCTTATTTTACTTACCACTTTACACCAGTATATGAGGTACCTTCAAGAGCTGTACCTTACAAAACTTGGCTGCAGATATTGCCAGCCACCATACCTGTACAGACTGGGCTAAAGAAACTCACTTTCAGCAAACTACATTCATCTTGCAGACAGGACAAAAGAACCACTTTACAGGCACAGCTCACACTGAACACTTGGGCTGCTCACTTGGTGCTAGCCTGTAATATGCATTGTCCTGAAGGCTGAGCAGCCCAGTTGGCCCACAGAAAGTATTTCAGGGGTTCGGGGGTAGAGTCCCTGCTCTGCCATAGAATTGCACTTGCTTGCGCCCATCAAGAAGGGAGTTGCTGTGAGATTGCTATTCTCTGCTTTTCTTTTAATGCTAAGAACGTCTCTGAGTAAATGAACTGTCTGTCTGAAGTGGTAGAGGAGTAGTCTTCATTTTGCATCATAATTTGATGACTATCCTAATAGATGTGTTTAATATTAATTTTTGTGTGTGTCATCGTCTCCATTCTCATAGTCTACACGTTTGTAGCTTATGTGCACATCTGCGTGCAGAAGTTTCTGCCCACTGATGTTTCTTAGGACTCATGTTCTGAGACATGCCAGTACTAAGAGTTTTGCATTACCACGGGAAAAGCACAACTTTGCATGTCTAATTGCACTGCGATATTCTGTCAGAGCCATTATGTTGCACTGAGGCCGTACCTCTTCATATACTGGGCTTACCAAGGCAAAAAAGCAGTGTAGACAATACCATACATTTAGCTTTGTTAGTTTAACCTCACATATCTTCATTTAGTTTTCATCCCCCCGGTGCCACCATACTTTGCCACCCCTTTGTGCCTCATTCTTTATCTCACCAAATGGCCGAAGCAGGCAAATGAGGTGATTAGCTGAGGCAACCAAGTGGTGAGACCAACAGCAGCGTCTCTACAGGAAATTATACCACTTGTACGATTGTGGATCACTAGGGGTTTTGCTGTTCACTTGTAGTCACAGGCATACTGCCTCTGACATGAACTCACATTATGCTGCCTCTGCATGTTCTGGCTCTCCTTCTCGCTTCTCAGTGAATAGACTTAGTCCGTCTCTCTTATTTGCTGGCAGAAAGGTGAGGTCCTGTGTGCAGAAGGCCTGTTCTCCCTCAATACCACTTTAAATCCAGGTTAGAAACAAAACTATTACAGGTGTTAATTTACAACAGTGTCTAATTGTTAAAATTATCTTCTTAGGATGACACATGACACGATAAAAATAAGTTACATATGTTCTTTTAAACTCGCCCATATCTGCTGCACATCTTGCAATTTGTGAGCACCAGAATACTGTAATTTACTTAAGTGCTTGTACCTTCATTTTATAAAAATCCATAGGTACTTCTTAAAATCAAATGTACTTCTTATAGTGTAATATTTTGAGGCTAGTATGGTGAGAATTAAACTATTTTATCTGTAATGTAATGGCAAGGTATGGTCTCTTTTCGTGGGGAAAACTGGAGGTTTTCTATGAATTCTGTAGGGGTAGGAGTGCATTTGATTGTTAGCTCATGAAGTCAATGTTGAGACAAAGCACATATTAGAAAAAAGATAATTGTCTGATACTGAGAGACATCCATTTATTTGTTTTTGCTTTTCCAGCTGTTCATCTTTCTTTCTTTTGAGGGTTGGGGTTTTTTTGTGTGTGTTTTGTTTTAGTCCCCCAAGTGACTGAGAAGTCATAGAATCATAGAATCATTTAGGTTGGAAAAGACCTTTAAGATCGTCGAGTCCAGCCATCAACCATGCCCACTAAACCATGTCCTGAAGTGCCTTGTCTACACGCTTTTTGAATACCTCCAGGGATGGTGACTCCACCGCTTCCCTGGGCAGCCCCTTCCAATGCCTGACAACCCTTTAAGTAAAGACATTTTTCCTAATATCCAATCTAAACCTCCCCTGCCACAACTTGAGGCCATTTCCTCTCGTCCTATCACTAGTTACTTAATAGAAGAGTATTGAGTATTTGCACTACAAAGGAATGTTGTAAGTAGAATGGCTACAGGTTTTACATAGGTTACTTTGCTGAGTGATCAGTTTACTACAGCTATTTTGTGTCTTCAGTAGTTATAGCAGAAAGTCTTAACAGTTTAACATACTAAAAGATACAGTATCAGTGATAAGTGTGTTCATTACATACTAATTAAAAGCTGCACCAGCAGTGACCAAATGGCACCCAGAACCCCCATGTTCTATCTGTATCTATTTAAAAATTGTGTATTAGGAAGATACTTTTGTGTACATCGTTGAGCAGGTGAAAGATTTTAGTGGTAACGCATTCCTAACCTGTTGTGTCATTTTAACAAATTGCTTTCTCAGTCATGTGATCCTACTTAAGTCTTCTGGTTTATTAGCTGATTTGAGGAAAAAAAAAATAATTAGGTCTTATATTCTCACATGGCAATTTGTCCCTGTATTATTTAGTACTACTTATGGTATGGGAATCACAGTCAGTGAGCAGCTGCAGGCTCTCAGACTTTTAGAGCAGGCATGTTTGCTCAGTCCGTGAAGATTATACGCAAAAGGCATTGATTTTACTTTCTCATTCTCTCTTTTTTGATCTTTCCTGCAACCCCTCCTTCTGATTCTGAAGGCTGATGCTGACAGGTTGGGAAAAGCAACACCGAACTTAAAGTAACATGAGACAGTACCACTCGAGGTATTCAGAACTTGGCAGGATTGCTTCTGTACACCTCTGCCCTTGAAAGGAATTATAAGGTAGACTAGTTTTGTCTTGGAAAAGTTTTTCTGCCTGACTTTTCTAGTTGATTTCAATGTTAGGAGTGCCCATTTCCACCTAATTCTTAGGAAACAAATTTTGTATTTGCATGGGTCATCTTCTGCTTGCACAGAAACAGGTTTCAACACTGTGCTTTGAATCTAAGTATGTCATAGTTTGAGTTCACAGTTAACCTCTACCAGAGCTCCTTGTATGTAGGGACTTTGGTTTTAGCATCAGAGAATTATATTGCTCAGAGACAAGGGGACACTATCATAAACTCTTTTCCAAACTGGGGGTGGGGGGTGGGAGA
>VYZV01033104.1:29741-44387 GCA_013401275.1 Pandion haliaetus
TTTCTTTATGTGACTGTGGTCCTAGGCTCAGAAATAGATTTTTGTAATTCCATTGGACTTCTCTGTTCACCTGCTGGGACAAAAAGTGCTAAGCTTCACTTTGAAAGTTCATGCAAGTAAATACCTCTTTCTTTGTGATTTTTGTGTAAATTGCAATTTAGCTGGACTGCTCAGAGTAGGGCCAAGATTTTGTTAAAAATAGGACCCAAATGAATATTTCAAAAATCTTTATTTGCTGTTTCAAGCTCTTAAGTAAATCTTAAAAATGAAAATTTTATATGGCCAGTTATATAAATTCCTCATGCTTTACTGAAAACTAATTCAGCAACCACTGTACTGACTATTGAATCAAGTCATATCACACCCTGAAGGACAACACCATCACATTGTGTTGAAGATTCCCTCCCTTTAGTCTGTGGATTATCAGGCTGAATTTAACCCTTTATTTTCTCAGAATAATGGGAACAACTGTATTTGTATATGCTGTCTTTACTGGATCAACATATGTATGAAACTAAGTTCAGGATCCATCCCCTGTTCTCACTGCATGCTAACAAAAATAAACTGCTGTAACATGCATTTTTTTTTTTGATGACTATAGAAGAAAGAAATATTGAGATAGTGAAGCATTTGTCAGAACTGGTCCTTTGTGTTGCCTCACAGAACCATGTTGTCTTAAAAGGATATTTATACAGTACAGTACAGGGCTGCTGTATAATACCTGGTATATATTCTCTGTGCAATGCCAAAAATGTGAGGTGCTATGCTTTTTAGTTTTAAAAATGTCAAAAATGGAAATTCAGGCTATTTGACACTGCAATAATTTGCTGAGAGATGTCTGAATATGTAGCCCTTTCTGTAATTTTGCACAACAGTCTGGGCTGTAATATTGCAATAATTACCCAGTGAAGTCATAATTGAAGGGTAAAAATTGAATTTAGGGTCTACATAATTTAAACAGGACCAGATTTTACCAAGTATGACACATTTATGGTGTCTGCTATGTGCCTTATAAAACATACTAAATTTTAAGCCGATAACTCAAATGGTTCCTGAGGTATAAACTTGTGAAAAGTCACAATTTTGCATTGTGCTGAAAAGCCACCTTACAATACAGTGACTACCATAGCTCTTTAATATCCAGCAGAGTTCTCCTGCTGTGCTTTGTCAGTCGGTAGCAACATCCAAGTCTTCTTGTAAAAGTAATTCACACTTTTTTCACAACACTGTTGCTTTAATTACCACTGAACTCTGCTGTTGCTCAGACAGGCCTAGCAGGACCAAGAGAGGGTCAGCACCGCAGTCACTGCAAAAGAAGCAAATGGCTTTTTTTCTTACTTTATTATTAACAAACCATCTTTGATTGAAATGCTCCTAGCTTCTGAGACCCAGTCTTGTCTCTGTGCTCTCTTGGGGTATTCATTATCAAAGTAGACCATGGATGTCAATCTGGAAAAACATCAGAAATAATACCTAAAATCCTAATCAGAAAACTTCAAGTAAAGACAAGACTTACATATCTTTTACATGCAAACAGCTGATCAGGTTTATCATATATGCACACTGAATTTCTAATGGAAACAGGCTAACTCATCAACATACTGTACATTTTGTACAAGTAGAAATGATTGTTATCCATTTGTTTGTAATTCTTTCTTTTTTTCTTCATATTTATTTGATTTGTCATATCTCGTTAGAGCCAAAGGCATTCATAGGAAGAACTGAAAGATGCTGAAAGACAAAAAAGATCGTATTTAAAATGATAAAATACTGCTTCTGTAGCTTTGTCTCATGAAATGTTCCATATTTATATATCATCTTTCACACTACAGAACCGTTAAATAACCTTTTAGTAGCACAGACTTCATTTTCAAACTTAGGTTCGACTGTGTTTGTCTCGCTGCTTACCTTAGAAGGTCAGGTTTGAAAACGGTCCTGTCCCTTATGCCCCTGTCTGTGGGAATCAGCTCACTGGGAGAGAAATGCAGCACTTTCAGCATGGCAGTATTCTTCATAAACTGTGCCATTACAACATTCTTAGAGCAGGATGTGAGTATGACTTCTATGTTCGAGGGAAATTGCAAAGGAGATTTGAGAGTCAAAACTGAGTTAGTCAACATTAAATCCAGTACAGCGCGCCAGCCTTAACACTTATTAAAACATACCCTATGATCTATGAATACAATTATAGATCAGCCCTCTGTTTCATATTTCACCTAAAAGATGATGCTGCAAACTGATACCTCGCCACTTAACACCACAGTAATGCACTGCTTCCTTTCTGCTTTGGGAAAAGTGGCACCTGTTGGATGAATATTCATTAATTAGTTAGATAGCAGTACTATCTACTGAAATATGCTGGGTTTTGCTTGGATTTTTCACAATCCAAGAATCTGAATATTCTTAATTTCCGAATGTAACAAGATTAAAGCTGACTAGGTAAGCTATCATCTGTGAAATACTCAATAATACCATGCCCTAATCAGGACTATTATTTTTATTGGTTCATCAGCCCTGTAACTCCTTGACTTTAACTATAGAATGAGAGAAAACACCTCTAGAAATTGTTTTGAAAATACCTGCCCCAAATTACTCTTAAGTATTTTCTCATTCCGTAGTGTCTGGAATCAGGAGGGATAGAATGTAGAGGTCTGAGAAACATAAGTGGGGGAAAATAAGCGTGACTTTGACATGGTTTTAGCAAGGAGGAGAAAGACTCAGAGCAGCAAAGTAACACAAGGTGTTACGAGGATCTTTATGAAAACACCGTGCTGGTTGGGCTGTCATGCGTGGGAGGCTCCTGATTGTCACGTGCAGTCACTTCATAGTAAAAGTTGGGAGAGTGATCTCTGAGAGTTCGTACATGGGGTGGGTAGAACTGTCCTCTTCTTAAAAGTCGGATGCACTTCAGGGTAGGCGTCAGAGCAGACCTGTGTGATCAGGACTTTACACACGCGGCTGGCACAGAGTGAGCGCTGTGGCTCACAGCAAGCCGCTGTATAATGCGTAAAGGCGCATGCCCCTCTCTTGCCCTCTCACTGTAAGCGGTGTACCTGTGTCCCTAGCCGCTCCAGCTTGCTGTCTGCAGTGACCTGTGCTAACTGTCTGGATGCTAGTTACGTTCCAGGTATACCAGCTCATTCTGCGTGAGCGTTAATGCACAAGCATCTCCTTTGGCAAGGACAGTTCCCAGTGTGGTGTTTCAAAGTGGTCCTTTCTGGCACACCTTTGAACAGGTATTCTGCTTGCCCATTCAGGCAGATCAAGAAACCTGTGATGGGCAAGATATACTTTCCTTTGCAGCTCTTTAGCCAATGGTAGGTTCTTTAAAGTCCTTATTCCCAATATTGGGAAATGCATGCTACAAGAGCTTTGACTTCTTCCTGATGAAAACTGCACAATATGGCACAGTAAATAAAGCAACTGAAATGATGTGTATTTGACATACGCACTTGCAGTGACCTGGATACACATCTGGTTGTGTATATCGAGGATCAGGATGAAAGGAGGGAGGGATTTTTCTTTCTGCTCCTGACTGATTCAGTCAGAAGTACCATTCTCACTTCTCTATCTCCTTTTCTGTAACCGAGTAGCAGATTGTTTGCTTTGCAAAAAGACAGTTGCAGGAGGTATCACTTCCTACAAATTCTTTATTTCGCATTGACTAAATAAAAGTCCTCAGTCTTTTAGTGATTTATGCAGTACTAAAACCAGCACTGATCATATGCAACAGTCTGTGTGGTTCTTTCAAGAAGTGACATTTCTGCCCTGGCATGGATAAATGGTTACTAGAACCTGAATATAGCAATGCCGATATTTGCTACTTTCTGGCCTGAAAGTACCTGTAAATTCACAGGCAAGAGATGTGGCTAAAGCTGTAGCTGCTTCTACTTTGAATCCAGTAAAATTTCATGGGTTTTCTCCCCCAGATGCTTAGATTCTGCATGTCTTTCCTCTCCCTAAATGTTTGGATGCTGCGTATGCTGAAAAAAAGTCCTTGCAGTTGCCAGTAGATCCAATGGGAAGTTATTGAGTTGGGAGGGGGAGGGGCAGGAACAGAAAATTAAGATCCAATATTTGAAAAATTAGAGAAGAATGAAAAAGAAGAACATGTAATCTTTCACTGTTTTAAATCCAGCAGTTATTTGGTATGCCCTGGGATCCTACAATTGATTCCCACAAAGGTGATGCCTTCGTCAACATCAGAATGTTATAAAACAAACAAACAAACACCACCACCCCCCACCCCCCCCCAAAAAAAAACCAAACCCAAACCTAAAACAATGTAGATGAAATAGAAAACCAAATGCCTGCAGACTGAGAAAGGTCAGTGAGCCCAGCTTGGGGGGCGTCGCTAACAGAAGTGCTGCCTGAACTTCAAGGCAGCCAAATGCAGAGAGGCAGCAGTAACTGTACGTTTTTGCTGTGGTGCAATGCAAATAACATTACAATTAGAATGTGTAGATGCTGTAGTCGCAAGACACCTGTTTTCAGCAGGGAAAGAAGTCCAAGTCTGGATATCGGAGTACCACTAAGAGCTTCTGGTGTTCCTGTGTGTTCAGCATCTAAAGAAGTACCTAGCGTGCTACTGAAAAGCTCATACCTACTGTTCCTCTAGAAGGAACTAACTTGCATCTGTTTGAAAAATTGCAGCCAGGAGAAGGCAGGGAGTTGTTCTGTTGATGGTACATTGGTCTGTTACGTTCTCTTACATTCCAGGACCCCAACGTTTTAATTGACAGCATTTAGAGTTGAGAAGAATTTAGACCAACTATAATATGTTGGTCAGAAACATCACTCAGTCTGTGCCAGGTGGTTTGATGAGTACAGAACAAATCTGAGTTTACAGGCTCTTTTTCTTTGAGATTAATCAAATCTGAAGCAGCATGAAACTAGTGGATCTGAGAAAATAGGTTAGATTGTAAAAACTGGTACTGCTAGTTTTTATGGTAAAATTTAACGTGAAGTAGATGTATGCAGAGGTAGTATATACTTACTTCTTAAAGACTAAATGCATCTCTTTGGAATTAAAGATAAATACTTGTTGGCAAACTTGCTTTCAGAACATTAATTTAAAATAAAGGTGGAAAAATGAAAGGAGCTAAAAGGGGATGATAACAACATCTCTCTGAATGTGGTAACAATTTTAGCACCCTGCTGAGAATGAGAACGAGAAGTCCAGGGTTTAGCAACCTGTTGTAGAACAGGCAGTGAATACAATTGCATCCCTAAAAGATCTCTGTATGCTTCATCCTGACCATCTGACCTTATTGTGTGACAACTCCACTTGCCAGCCATACCAAACAAACAGAGAAATACCTTAGCCTTTTCAGATTTAAGATAACATTACAGCTTGTGAATAAGATTCCCAGTATGTGGACATGACAACTATGAAAAACTATAATTTAGGACATAGAGTATTCTCTTTATGCTTTTATGTGGAATTTCACTTTAATGCGATGTAAATGAGAGTAAGAAATACATTCACAGAATGTTAAAGCCTTCCCATTAAAAATTCTGTATGCATTTTATATTCTAATTCATGTACAGTCAAAAACCCTGATAAAATCATAGTACTGATTTGACTACTGCACTTATCGTATTAATGAGGATACTTTATGCCTTTTGAAAATTGGGATATAGTCCATTATGTGATTGTGAATGATGTGATTGTATCACATCAATTTGTTATTCAATCCCACCCCTCCCTTCAGTCAACTTTGTATATATGGAAAGCCATTGGTGAGCATGCATGGAGGCAGGAAAAGCTACATTTAAAATTAGTCTTTTCTTCTTCTATCTTTTCCCGTGTTAAACAGATTATATATATTTTTTCCAAATCCTGAAATTTACTCAAACTCCAGAGGGGAATTCATAGAGGTATCCAAAGTCTCTAGAGGAGCACCAGCTAAGGCTGGCTGAAGGTAAGACTCAGCTAGGTCAACTCTCCGGCTTTCTGGATGAGTGAGTAAGGTGGGATTCACCTCCCTTAAAGTTGGGCATATACCATATACTAGCCTAATCCTCTTGGCTCTGTGCAGTCACCTCTACAGGATGATTCACTTTGGTCTATGCCTGTCCACCTCCACAGACTGTATAGGGAGTTGGGTTTCTAATTGGTATCTTTTAGGCAGGGAAAGTTAGATAACAAAAATCTAGCTTGCTATGACTGCATCTTAAAAATCCTTTCTAACCCTTCCAAAATGGCAGGATGTTAGGGACTGAAAAACAGCATTTCTATTGTTGACATGCTTATACACTGGAACCACATGGATAGTTTTAAATATCAAAATTTCTCTTTGCTAGTCACGTGCTTTGCGTTTAGGAACACCTCTGTCCTTGTGGCTTTCTCTCTGGTTGTTTCTGGCTCTGAGTCTGTGGCAAGTATTTTACCTTGATGGAAATAAACCCCCCTGTTTTTCCTATGCGTGGCTACTGTGAGTGTTTCCAGGCTGAGGACAACTCCCTATCTCATATGATGAAGAGGTATAAATTCTCTGAAACACAATAGCTGAGGTAGCGAAGTGCTGCCTCAAAGACATCTTAAAAGCAGCATTGTAACCAGAAAATTAAATCTGCATTCTGGTGTCTTTCCCTTAGAATCTATCCATTAAATATTTAATTCTGTCTGTAATGATCGTCTCTATTGTTAACTTGTCACCGAATGTTGTGTTTTTCTGATGCTGCCATCTCCCTTCAGTGTCCTGTTGCTGCCTGTAGTTTTCTGGTTTTGAATACTATCTTCAGTTTTACTGCCCAGTCCATTTTTATGTTTCACCTCCTTATAAAAATTTCTTAGAACTGATTTAAAGTCCTCTGAGGTGGTGCCGCCACATGCTACAATGCATATTCCAGTGGAGTGTTGTGAGAGCTTTGAAACAAAAACTGCCAAGTCCCTACGATGCAATCTTGTGCTTCTAATTTTTGGACTTGTTAATGCAGGAACATGACTTGAGGGGTTTATCAAAGTTTGTGTTCTTTTGAATTTGACTGCCAGCATCAAAGCAGTTCGTTTGTAATGGCTTACTTGATTTCTTACTGTAGTGCAAAAGAATACAGTAGACTGTGCACAGGTGTGCATATGCACACACACACGTGCAGGCAGTATAAAATAGTGGAGTGTAAACACACTTTACTTTAAAGTGTCCCTTTTTGGGGGTTGAGGGAAGATACATGTAAAGGTCAAAGGGAAACATTAATAGTGTCAGATAAATTTTACCCTCTTTAAATTCAAACCAAATAAGAACTTCATACAGTCTTTTGGACAAAGCCTGCAACGTTCTAATCTCTGCAAATCCACTCTGTACTGTTCACTGCTCTTATTAATCAGTTCTACAGAGCTGTACTTTTCTCGATACTGTCACACACACTGCATTTTTATTCTTCAGCTTCAGCTTGGCCTTTTCTATATTTTTGCTTCGTCTTACATTCAATTACCCACAACCTAGTTTTCAGAATAGGGTACTATTGGTGGCTGCATTTAAGCAACAGCCCATTATGTCATCTTGCTTCATATATTTTACTCTGATCTTTTTTAGGATGAAGCTCATTTGAGAAATCTTTTCTCTGCCTTTGGGGAGAAATTATGTGCCTTCTTCCACAGGGTCTGAAATTTGCCTTCTCAATGCCTTTGTTATTAAAAGAACAAGCAAACACCCAATTTATTTACATCTCGGTTCCTGCTACTTTGCTAAACTGCAAATGCATTGTTGTGGTTTCAGGAATACCAAGGTATTCTAATTATTGTTGCTCTATTTGTTGCTTTCATGGCAGTATTTAGTGGTCCAAATCCAATGTCTACTTTCTTCAGAAGCCTTTTGTATTCTTTGTAATATATGCTTTTGTACTTGAGAAGTGCATCTCCCTTCCATATATGTGAGTTTATGGCAAGCTTTCGTGAAACTGGAAGCTGTTTGCCTAGTGAGAGTTTTCTTCGAAAAAAATCCACAGCACAGAGCTTATGACATTTGATGAAAGTCTTGGTCACTCTTTAGGGATGGTGCCTGGGATTGACTTTTAGACTTACTCAGAACTGCTATGCTTTTTGTGTCATTTTCACAATTTTCAAATTTTTTTTAATTTGAATTAATTTTTCTGGCCAAGATATAAAATTTTATTTTAATTTTTTTTTCAGCATGAGCCTTCATATGCAAGGGTATGTTGTTAAAACCCGATTATATTTATAGTCTTTTATATGTATTCGTAAATATATATACTAAAAAAATATATATATACACACACAGTAATTATTTATATTTATCTGTAGGTAGTAAAACCATGCAATGTCTTCTACATAATTTTGTTGCATTGGTAAGAGTTACTGCTCACCAACCAAATTTTTTTCCAGGAGTTTTTGTCCACCAATTCCATCTATGGCAAAATTCCTGCAGAAAATTGATGGCACTATATCTTTTTTAGTATGAAATTAGATTTCTTCCTACCATCTCCTGATCCCAAATTTTTTTGAGCCATGTCTGACATGATTTTTCTCCCAGAACTCCTGCTTCATCTTCTGCTTGGAGAACTGGGAGTACATGCCATATTTTGATTTGGTGATGGAGGCATATGTTGTTGGTGGTCACTTAATATAACTGCCATGTATAAATATTTATTGTCTAGGATTCCAGTTAAAGAGAAATTGAAACCAGCATAATGCATGCAATTGGCCAGCTTCTGTATTTAGGGTAAGGTTGTAATATTTGTATTATCTTCAGTGTGGTTTCTGTAATGTCTGTTTACTGAACTATATACAGACATACAAATTTTAGAATTAGGAACTGCATTAGGTACCAAAAAAGAAAGCAACAATCCCAGCCACAATACTTCAGTAACCTTGTGCTGGAACTATAGAAGGATTTAACAGCTATGATAGCCGAACAAATCCTTAGCTTTTAATAGTATAAAACGTAGTAAAAGCTGAAAGTTCATGCCAGTCCTTCAAAATAATTGTCTTTAATTAATATTATTATTGATCATGTAGTAGGAGACACAGCCTGAGTGATACAAGGATTTCAAGGGAATGCTTTACAGCTTAATTATGTTTCCCTGGGAGATTTAACATAATTCAATTTATTTTCCCTCGTGTTTCATCAATCATTATATGAATAGAAAGGATATCTGAGCTTCATTTCTAAGTGAATTCCTGTAGATTCAAGAACTTTTGACAATATACAGATTAGAGTGAGGAATGGAGCATGCCTTCTGTGGAGGAATGCCTTCAAAGCCTCTAAGACGATGGTAACACTGTTCTCTATTGTTGGTAAATTTTCTGAGGACAAACTGTTGAGGCATATGGCCTCTGTAAACCCAGTTCTGCTACCAGAAACACACTGAAATTGGGCCAATTAATTCTTTTTAGCCAGCTATTTCTGAAAAGATTTGTGCACAGAAGATGCACATGCATGTTCTTTTTGTCTTGCAAAAAGTACTGGTGAATTTATCTCGTTTTCTGTACAATAGTCTATTACTGCCATAATCTATGTCACGGAGTAAGTTATAGGTGGTGTTGAATCTTGCTGCTGTTCAGTACCCAGCAGGTTCTTCATCTCTATTTTGGAAGCTGCCAAGTTATTCAGGATATTCATCACCTTTTATGGCAGGCTTACAAAGCACCCATTGAAATGAAATATAGAGATTATTTTTAGGGCAAAATGATCATCACCTGAGATTTTCTTTATATGTAGCGTATCGATATTCATAGACATGTTTTATGCGAGGAAAGTCCTGCATCAAGAACGTACAGTACTTTGCTAATACTGCGTCGCTACAAATCGTTGCAACTGGTTCTCTTCTAGCTATCTCGGTGCGCCTTTAGCGGCTGACGAGCTTTCTGTGTGCATGGAGGCTGCGAGCAGGCTGGAGAGGCGAAATCTGTGCCGAACCCAGCTGAGGGTGCATGTGGCTCTGTGACCGTGGCACCATTACAGGGCGGTGCAGAAGTTTCATTTACCTGCTTTGTGCACCTACTGCTCGGTCTGGTTAGTGATGGCAAGAGGAATTGGAGATTGTCTATTGCTAGGGGGTTAGACAAAGAAGCTTTTTAAAAAATATCAAATAAGTCCAGATCTGAGTCAGTGACTTTTAAAATGAAAGGTCTGCTCTGTTACCGTTAATGGGCAGGCTTTCATAACTCTTTGCTATTAGAGTACTAACTCCCTCTTTTCAAAGCCTTCCTGAACCTCTCATTGTCCAGCATTTGTATCCCTCACTTTAATGAGTGCTAAATAAGAATTATATAAGTATTTCAATAATTCTCACTGGACAGTTAATTAAGCAGCACTGACTCTAAGGAGCAGTCAGCTATTACCTCCTTTTACAGACAAGTGCTTCCACAGACACAAAGGGAAGAGGTCAATTTAAAAAAAAAATGATGTGTGGATTAGTAATCTTTCTCCTTAATAAATGACCTAGCTAACAAGCTGAAACAGTGAAATAAAAACTCACCTTTTTTTTTTTTTTTTTTTTTNCTCATTTTTCCGATCCAATCTCTTGTGTTCCTTCAACCTTCTTTCATGCAGGAGATGAATTCCCCTTAACTTTTGGGGGCCTGAATATTTTGAACTAAAGCTCTCCAAATTTGCTTCCCTCAGAAAATCATGTGGGGCACAGCCCTGCCCAATTCTTCGTTAGACATTCTTTTTTAACAGCTTCTGTTTTTTCTCATATTTGATAGATCCTACCAGGAACTTCAACTGGAGTGAGTGCAGAGGACCATAATACTAGTCTTACACACAGGGTATTTTATTAAGTCCAGCAGTTAAAAATGTACAAAGTTCCTTGTAATAATCCATTCATTCTGTTCTCGCCTGATTCTTGGAGTAAGCCTGCACAATTATTCAAATCCCAGCTTTTAGCTACAGCATACACCTCGCCATGGGGCTATGCCTCTGTAATCTTGCTTTGGTCTTGCATGTCAAATGGAATTAACTCCCATAAGAAATGTATGCGAAGACAACCCAAAGTGTCTAATCCTGCTGCTGTCTTAAATTTCTGAAACTCAGACCTGTCATCTTTTTCTATGGCTTTGTTGAAGTTCTCACTTATGCTTCAGTCCATCCAAAGATGAAATTTAGAGAAATTTGCATTTTTATATATTTTTCATTTGTGCACTTTTCACATGTTCCCTTTGTAAAATTATTTTTTTTTGAACTCAAGTCCTATTTTATACTCAGTGGAACTGCCTGATGGAGGTGGATTCAGTTGCTTTTAGCTGGCAGTATACAAGTTTAAACATACAGAGCATTACACTACTTGATGATGCTCATGCCACGTGGGTGTGTGGAAATAATGATGATATTATAACTGTACCTTAACAACTCAGCCTAGCTAATCACAAAACCTAATTCTGACTCGATTAAATCTCAAATTGCGTTGCTTTCTTCAGGAATAAAGTGCTTGCTGAATGTAGCTTTGCTTAGTGTAACTACACTGTGTGTTGTACTAGAAGTAGATTAGCTTTCAAAGCAGCCTTTCCGGTGTGTCTGTCGTCTGCTGTTCTCTAGGGGGCATGCTTTCAAATTTCAACAAAAAAATGCCTACATTATAAATAATGAAAGGGAGGAAAAAGCAAAGCATTATCAGAGAGAAACTTAATTTTCCACTTATTCAATCAAATATCAACCAGATCTGATTAGGGGTGGCCAATTTTAGATGAACCAGGCAAAATACATTTACATAGGGGGTCCAGTTTCAACATAATTTCAGTAAAAAGCAATTACAAAATTACAGACAGATAGAAAGCTGGTTCTTCTAGGTGTCTTGGCTAAGTGAGGTTGGAAGGGTAAAACTGTAACTTATTGTAGTGGATATTTAATAAGTGGTAAGCCACAGCACTCTCCACTTGAAAGTTAATTAAGGCCGTAGAATGACCATACTTGTACAGCAGATATGTTAATGGGTTAGCCATGGTAACTGTCACAACAAAGCCCAGCAAAAAATAATGGCTTTATGCATCGTTTTTGCTGATCATTACATCTTTTGAAAAATGCTGTTGTATTTTGTTTTGCTCTGTTTTGTTTTTCCCTATTTTGGGAAATAGTGTAGTAGCATTTAATTTAGGACCTGCTTAATGTCATTATTAGAAACTGAAATACTGAGATGCAGAAAAAGGTTAAAATATTTGCTTATGTACTGGCACTATATAAACGTCAATAAATAGCGTATGTCAGCAAGGCTTCCTCTTTATTTAGTATTTTCAGGCTGGCTATGTGGCTTTTAGAGAGTACAATTCTGCTCAAGAAGCTTGAGCTAATCCTTTGTATATAGTGTTTCATATATGAGTGTAATTGCTGCATTATTTTTGTTGCTGTTGAATAAGTGGACTCAGTGGCAAACAGGCTATCAATTGACTGCTCTACTTTAAGTGGATTAAATCTTAGATTTTCTTCCAAGAAATTTCCTCATTCAGAGTATGGTCAATTCTGAACTTCAGGGTTGATTTTGCATGCTCAGTTGTCATGAATTTTGAACTTTAGCAGTCCATGTGAAGATGGGGCAGGGGAGCATTTTGGGTTTGGTTTGGTTGGTTGGTTGTTTTTTTTTCTTTCTCCCCTGGCTGTGTAGCCCTTATTTCAAGAAGCTTGAAAGGCTTCACATTGAAAATTACTAAAATATTTTCTGTGAGGCATTCACTAAAATACTTGGTACCGTTCTCTTTCTTGTCATTAAACTGATCAGGACAGTCCCCAGAATTTGTAAATTGATATAGATCTACTAAAGTTGGATAACAAGGGTTTTGCTTCCTTGTATATACTAGTCTAGAAATTTAGGATGAACTGAATATATGGACTACTGCTGTAGCAACATTGTGTAGTCAGTAAAGGAAATTTTGAAAGGTATTTTTCAGTGTGTCTCTCTTGTTATTCTTCCTTAATATATTCCTTGATTACTTACACCATTATGGTGAGAAATCTGTTGAATTTTGCATCACATTCTATTACTGTAAGGAGTTTATACATATTTACTCATAGAAATTAATTCTGTGCTGAAACTTAGCATACATTTCTCTTGATATTGCTTTCACTATTAATGAGCTGCTGCTTTGCTCATACTTCCAAGGAAGAATAAAGACCTTGCCTTTCTCCAACTACGGAACTCCTTTTCCTCAGGAAAGATTCATATAGCTGTCCCTGGCTCTAGTCAGGAAAAGAACACTGAAATTTATCAGTAGAACTGTTTGAATCTTTTTTATGATAAATGTTTTACATCCAAAAATTCCGTTTTGTTGAAAGTGAACCTCTCCATAGAAACAGGTTGGATTTTAACAATATTTTTAATAAAAGCCAGCAATAACGTAAAAAACCAAGGATTTTGAGAATGTCAATGTGTTCATTTTCTCTACTTTTGGAAGGCCTGGCTGTTTTTCCCAGCTTTAGATATTCTCTCTGCAGCCATTACAGGCCCAACTGAGCAAGCAGTAAAGAGGTTTGTCCCAAACTGTATATCTCTGGCAAGGCTTGGGAAGAGTCTGTCAGCTTCTGGTCTTCTGGTGATCTCCTCACTGCTGTGGTGTTGTCAGACACCTTGCCACCGAGTTAGATGTCACTTTAAAACCTTGCTGCCATGGACTGTCGTAAAGGCACTGAGAACCTTTGCAGGCTGGGTACAGCCTAAGAAAAATGATAACCTCTTGAAGAGTTAACAGAAAATGAAAACTACCCTTCAAACTTCAGTACATGGAGAAATGTGATCAGGTTGGCAAATTATGGTACCTGTAAGTGGATGGCCTATTAAGGGTAACTAAGAAACCTGGCTAATAGGAAGGGAACTTAAGGGAATATGTAAATATGAAGGATCAATTAAGTGGGAGAAGACGTGTGTTTAGAGAGTAAAAATGATAGCAAGGCAGAAGGCGAAAAAGCAGTGCATGTTTCAAGCAGCTGAAGAAAAACCAGAAAAACAGTTGTAGGGAGAGGTGGGAATATATGCAGGTCGTCATGTCAGTGCAAGCGAGTAAATTGAGGCCTAGCTGTTATGTTCCAATAAATGAGGCTGGTGTCAGCTTTGCTTGGTTAATGAGTGATACTGCGTGAAATCAGAAGTTGGACTTGAGTCACAGCATACGCACAACTGTGCAGTGTATGAGATGAATGGCAATTATACATGGTAAATTCCTGGCCAACAAAGAGCAGTAGTAAAAATGTGTAAATCTTATTCGAAATGGGAGAGTGATGCCTTTTTGCCAAAGTTATGGTGATTTCGGGGTCTCTGACTGACAAATGGGAACTGTTGCAGTGTATGGTAGCCCTGGCTGTTTGTCCAACCCTTAGCTATCCACCCACTGGGGTGCTCAGCAGTGTGGGTACCCCAAAACAATGCTGCTTTCTCTTAATATACAGCAGTTTGACCCCTGAAACTCAGGTAATTGAATCATCCCTGCAGCAAGGCTGAAAGGAGTGAGGCAGAGAGCTGGGTACAGGTTGTAGCCCATTGTCCTGATCCTACTGAGTCTTGAGTAAATTTTCTGTTCTTCAAGTATTCCCTGGCTTACACAACTTTTCCAGATAGTGAACAAATTGATCAAGACCCCCTGTGACGTGGGCCGTGGGAGACAGGAGCCTTGTTACCCAGACCTAGGCACCTGAGAAGACCACAGCTATGTTTCTTCTCAGAGACTGCTTGGAAGTACTGCAGAAATTTCCCATTCTT
>VYZV01033104.1:47400-62881 GCA_013401275.1 Pandion haliaetus
CAAAGCCCCCACCTTTGTCCATATGCACTTTATGTTCTTTCAGTGTTGCCTACCAGTTTCCTTTTTATTTAGCTTGTTTGTTTAAAAATGCCCTCACAAACTTTTGCTTTGATTCCAAGTTGGCTCATTTAGTGGGACTCTCTAAAGCTTGCCTTTTATCATGTATTGTTTTCTTGATTGTTTAAACTCTCACTGCTCCAGTGTCTAAATGTACGAGCATGGTCTTAAGATGATGGTCTCACTTTCAAATGGGAGTATCAAAAACACTTAGTGACGTGCTTGCAAAGCTTGCAAAGTGATTTTAAATCCTCCGATAGAAGCTATCTATTATAATCGCGCCAAGTACTATTATTAACGTCTTCAGCCTCTCCATTCTGTTTTTGCTCAAGCCGTGCCCAAGAACAATTAGCTGTTTGTTTGACCCACATTACAACAACATCAGGTCTCCTTTATGGTAACAGTGGACTGACTAAGAACAACACATAATCTTCAGATTTAATGGGGCAGAAGACTGCAAAAGGCCAAACCCATTTTGATAAAAGGCCCTGAATTCAGCAACTTTATGCAGAGCTGGATCTGGCACAGTGTGATTTCTATAGCTGTATCTGATTGTTACATGAAAATACAGGATTAATATCAACGACATAGCAGCAGGTTAGTCATAAACTGCTGTCGAAGATAGCAAATACTGTGGGGGAACTAGCATCACCACCTCTGTTGTCTTTAGGGGAACCAAACTTATTTTATCCTGTCTGTTTGTATGCATGCAAATGAGAAACAAAGAATTTGAGGAAGAGGGAATGTATATGCACATACTTCTCAACTGCTATACTGTCTATCATTAAAATTATCTGTGCAGGGAGGACTGTTGCTTTTATAACGTCATTGGTAGCTGACCAATATAGTGGCACATCAGTGGATGGACTCAATACCGAGGATGTCATAGTGCATGGTACATACTAATTTTCTGAATAGAACTGTTGGTATGACGCACTGTAAATGGAATTGCCTCTTGTCTTATATCAACTGTGTTTGTAGAACATAACTGGCAAATACATTTCATTCTGAGATCCTATGGCTTAAAATATATATATATATTGGTCTGATAAATGGCATCACATTATCTATTTTATGCTTCTGTTGAATGCAGAACACGTGCTGCCAAGAAACAAAAAGGACATACATTTATTTTCAGGCATAGGACTTTGCAACCACTTGGGAAGAATATTCTTGATTGAGAACCAAAACATTCCATGATGCTTAACAAACCTGCAAATTGAAAAATCAACATCTGCCCTGTGTAGCAACATTGCAGGAGAAAGACCTATAGCCTGAAAAATTCGAAATATTCCTTAAATTATATTTCTGTGCATTTACAAAATTACTACTCTCTGAATCAAAAGTCTCAAGCTGTTTTTATATGAGAGCATATGTTGTGTCGATAGACAATATCTCAGCCTGTAGTTTTACATGAAAAGCCCTGCTGCATAACATAATGGACAGTCCTTTGAACATGAAGCTTGCATCTCAGTGAATGCTCCTATAACAATATTTTAAATAAATGATATGCATCATTAAATCACTGAGGATGACTAACTCAATTGTAGAAAACCCACAAGTCCTGCAGTCACAGTTACTGTTCTTATTTGAATATTTTAGTTTTCACCTGAGCAACCAATGGAAGCGAGTGAAGCACAGTCTGCATTCAAACAGATGAAGGCACTACTCTAAAAGA
The DNA here is from genome assembly GCA_013401275.1 of Pandion haliaetus. Classification (NCBI taxonomy): domain Eukaryota; kingdom Metazoa; phylum Chordata; class Aves; order Accipitriformes; family Pandionidae; genus Pandion; species Pandion haliaetus. The sequence goes on from VYZV01033104.1 coordinate 49,136, forward strand.
AACGGAGAGAAACCTGTGATTATGTAGTTACCATAATGCTGGCTGCTTGCTTAATGTCTGCGTGGGATTTTTTTTTTGCTGTTTCCCTTATTTACATATCACAGACATGTCTTTATAAAGTTACTTTAAATAATTTATTAGATTGATCTTTTCAAAATTCTGCTCAGGCTAGGTGTCATTAGGAAAAGTTATTTAAACTTATTTAAAGGTTTGTGTCTGAGTAGGGCATTTACCTGCCTCACTGCTGATATTCTAAAAATACCTCCATGTCCATACTATTATCCATTCTTCACGTCCAATTGCTCTGTTATGGTAATAGTCAGAAGCACACCATGTAGTAATTACTTACAGCTGACTTAAGAAAAGAATATTCAACTCCCCCACTGTTCCACTAGAAGGTCTTTATGCACTATTAACTCATTCCTGTTTATTAATACTCTACTGGTAATTCTGGCTGCTGCTTTTTAGGTTTATAATAGGAGGACTATTAAACAGCAATTATTGACCATATGGGTTAGTGAATATTTGTGGTGGTGGTTGTTTTGTTGGGTTTTTTTTCATCCTTTTAAGTTGTTTTTAAGCAGCCACATCACAACATAGTGGTGCAACTTTACATCTGCCTGGGATTAACAGCTTTGGCAGCGTTCCCCACCTAGAATATGCAAATTCCATATTTCAGAAATATCAGCTGAAGCTGTGAAAATACAGAACAATTTAAAAAACACGAAAACACTGTGCCAGACAAAGTGAAAATCTTTGTCTTTTTTTTTTCTTTTTCCCAGCACTATATGGTTTTATCTTTTCTTGTCTGTCTGTCTTTCTGTTTCTCTTTCTTTGACATTTTTTTCATTTTTTAGGTCTTGTGCTAGAATTTCAAAATGGTCAAGTGTAACTTTCAAAGTAATAAAACTTCTTCTAGAAAAGTGAGAATTATTGCGCTTTTAAGAACTAGAAATCTGCCTTCCTCAGTAAGCTTGCCTAGTGAGAAGATTGAGGAGAGACAAAATTACAGCAATTATCTCTTAAATAGCTGGGCTGAAAAAATGGTGTCTTCCCCCTTTTCCTCTCCTGCTTTTTTTTTTTTTCTTTTTAAAATCTTTTTGAAATCTAACTGTAGTTCCTGCCTTTGCCAGCAGCAATAGCTGTCACTTGTGCAGGTTCGTAGCGAAGACTCCTTTTCCCACTGCTCTGCACTGGGAAGGCCAAACCAGCTCACAGTTTTGGCATCCACTTTCATTATGGTGAGAAAATAAACCAGCTGAAAGATGGGGAAGAAAAGGGTTGCTATAAAGAGAGCGAGGTGGAAGGAGGATGCGAAGACTTTAGTGGGGAAAGAAGATGGAGAAGCAATGTGAAAGTGTAAACAGCAGTGTGGGATGTGGTATAAGAGAAAAAGTGTGAATTGTAGAAAAAAGCCAGCGCATCCTGGCTGCAGAGGGCAGAACATGAGGCTGCCATTCCAGGCCCCATTCTTTCTTTTCTCCTTGTGCCTTATGAGACAATTCCATCAGCGTGAAAGAACATGGCTCTGGGTGTGCTGGTGACTGCTGGTGAATTCTGTGGGACATAAAAAATGCTATTCTAAACAAAAATGATTTGGTAGGTGAGTTGATTTTCAATAGAAAAGCACTGTGCTAAAAGCAAATGTTTTGCAAAATATGTTTTCGTTTCTAAATTTTCTTTGGAATTGTCTCTATTGAAGAAAAGTCAAACTTTCAAAAGCAATTACTTGTATTTGCCATGGACTTTGCTTTTTTATAGAATTTTCTTAAACCTTTAATACTATTCTTACACTTCCTTAGTTCTCCTACTTTTGTGTGTTTGACTTGGATTATGAGTCTTAGCTGTGTCAGTGTGGTCTTCTGAGCTGATGACCAGTAACAACTCCATTTATACATAATTGTGGGCACAGTTGATTCTGATGATCATTGCATTGTTCAAAAATCTCTGCAATACTAAAATAACTAATGTCAGAAAATAATTAATTTGGAATTTGAAATCTGCTACTTTATTGCTAGCAAAACACTCTCTGTTGTTTCCTTTTAGTTTTCTTTCTTCTTTTTCCTTCTTTCTTTTTTGTTCTACGCCCCTCTTTTTTTTTTTCCTTTTAAGTTGAAATGCTTTCTTGGACCAAAACAAAAAAAAAAATAGAAAATGTAGTTAGGTATGATGTTATCATGGAAGTAGTTTCTAACTTAGTTCAAATATTAACAAGTTATGTTCTCATCATTTACTGCTTGACCTGTCAAGATACAGGGGTCTTTAGTGCAATCACGTCTATACCAGGCTTATGCAGGCATGAAAGTGTGCTAACACCATAATGGAAATAATTACATAACAACAACAACAAAAATCTGTCCGGCTTCTGGGCTGTTAAAAGCAAAATAGAGGTTCTATTCTGTTTAAACCTATCATATCAGAATGCCAAACTGTCATTCATTCTAAAAAGAAACATCATGTCATGCGGTCTTTTGTTCTATATTGCTGCCTGAGTTTTCATTATAAAATTCCTATGTGGTGTATTACACCAAAAGCATTCCCTCCTTCAACAATTATTGCTTGGAAGGTGTATATTTTTTCATAAAAGCTGTTGCACTTCAGCTTGATGCTTTTAGGTTCTGAACATTGTAGAGATCTTTTTTCCCCAGATGGCAAACGTAAGAGAGGAAGAACTGAAGGGATGTGCCCTTGGTAGAGAAGCATGGGGCTGGTGTAAGGTGGGAGGACCTTGCTCATGGACTTTACCCCTACCTTGCCCAAAATAGCTGCACAACACTGGTAGGAATCTGTTGAGTGACATTAGACAAGAGGTCTGAAGGTATAAAAAGGTGACATTGATTTTATTGCTTAGAAATATGGGCTAGTTAATTTCCTTTATGTGCCTGGCATCTTTGCCATGCTGCTGGATTTTTTTTTTGCCTGTATAGACTGTTATTTAAAATCATTGTTCAGGTGGATAGGTGTCATTTCAAGTTTGAAATAAATGAATAACTGGGAATCCTGAGTGAGATGGCCCTTGATGCACTGCAGGGCTGCAGTGGGTCTCCGAGTATGGCCACATGCAAAATTTACAGTAGATTGATGTCAGAGCCATCAGGAGGCTGCCACAGCTGCTAGGCTTGACAACTTAGCATTGAACATCAGAGATTTGTGAGGAAGGGCCTTACCTCTGAACCCCAAAAAGAGAGCTGAGTTTGCATCAGTTAAATGGCTTGATTCTCTCATCCCTGATTTAAACCTGCCCCGAAATAGTCAATTATATTCTAGTAAGAGACTGTTCAGAAATTTTATTTTTACGAGATAAAATTACAGGTTAAAACTGACACTGCTGCTGGTATGTAGCTTAGTCAATCTGGTAAATTAGTAGAGCATGATATTCTTAGAGAAAGTGAGTGTAGGAGCAATCCCTGAACATGCTTAAAGAAAAATGTGTAAGTGATTCAGCTCTTCTCGCTGTTGCAGGGAAGAGATTAGAGGTGCACCACTTTGTCAGTTCATCTCCTTAACTCATAATATATTATTTATTACAAGGATTTGGTTTCTTAAGCCTGTCTTCTTTTTTTCTTTTAAGATACCACTGACTATTTGATCTTGAGGGCTTATTTTTTATTATGATGATTATTATTATGTACAGGTATGTGGGGAGGGAAGGATTTTGGGCTACAGCAAAACCTAAGCTTTTTAACATATGGAGCATCAGTGTTTTCATCTTGTTTTGGCACTTTTTACACCTCATGCTGATGGTGTGATTGTGGCTGGTTCAAGTACATCTGGGGTCCCCCGTAACCTCACTTTTCAGGGGCTTTCTGACTGTTATAATTTGTTTCTCCCTCTCGTGGTGTAACCAAGCATGAACTCTCAGTGTGAGATGTAAACTGATATGCCATCTGTATGTTAAATGATTATGTCTCACCTTAAAAAGCCAGTGTTACAGGCTTGTTGTGCTGTGCATCCCCCCTCCCATGGCTGTCTCTCTCACAGATATATGCATGCACACACACACACATATGTGTACACACACACGTGAGCACACCTCTAGGATGCAGCTTTTTTCTTGAGGGCACCATGCAGCCCTGATGAAGGTTGTGGCATGCTCTGGCTTCGTGTTTGCACTCAGGAGCGTGTGGATGCTATGTCTGAGAGTCCAAGCGGCTCCTCCTTTCGTGCCTGAAGTAAGCTGTGTGCAAGGAGCAGGAGGTGAAAATGTACTAAACAGCTACAGTGTACTCTCAACCCTTTTTTGGAAACCTGCAGAAAGAAGCTATACATATTCTACTGGAAAATGGTTTTAATGTCGGTTACAGTATGTAAGAAAAAAAAAAAAAAGGAGTGTTTCATGTTCTGGTTGAGATTGCACACCAGGAGCATGTCCGAAGGAGGAAGAGCAGCAGAGCACATTTCCCACAGAAGTATATGCAAGAGGAAACCCCGGTGGCTGGGGCAGGACAGGAGAATTCGGTAGAACTGCTGCTGCAGGGCAGCAGACTTTGTGTTGCTGGAGGTAGGACTGCAGGCGTTACATCAGCTACTTGAATTGCAGATGCACAATGACTTTTCATGCACTGGCATACTTAGAGGAATGAGGATAATGTCAGACCTATTGGATAAATCAAGAATTTCATTTTCCATGGCTAAAGCTGTTGGGCAAGGAAGTGGCCTGTTAAGATGCTGATTTTCCCATCGCACATCTAATACCCAAATCATGTTTTACTGGAAAACAGTAACTCCTAGTGCCATCCGGCAGAGGATAGCCACTGTTGAGTCAGTTGGTCTTCTCTAGCAGTTTTTGCGGGGGGCAGCGCTGCTTTGCTCTCTTGCCGTCTGACGGAGCATTTGTTCCTCACATGGCCAGTGGGGATGAGAATGAGCAGCATGGGCTCTGCTGAAGGAAAAGTAGAGGACACAGTCACTTCAAACTGGGATATATGATGGTTCTACTGTGGCACTCGTGGAGCCTGTTAGGTAAACTGCTGTAGACACCTTGAATTCATTTGACAGGATTTGAATGATAGCATATGTTTTGTTAAAAGAAAAAAAAAATCTTATCACAAATCAGCCCCTTTTTTACTAAAAAAATAAAGAAGTCGAATTTGTGATAAGACTTGTTTTTCTTTAAAAAAAAAAATTAACCCAACCCCCAAAACCTACTAACCAGTAAACTAATGAAAATACTAACATTTAACCTTATTCAAGTTAACCAAAGTATCTTAACAGAGGGCAGGTTCATTCTTGACATAGCTGGTGTTATAGGGTAGATTCTTCCATTTGTCAAATGCTTAGAAGAAGCCTTTCATTTGAAAGGAAAAGAAGTCTTGTAGAAAAGGTGTCTTGTAAGGGCTAAAATAAAAAAAAAAAAAAACAAATTAGGCAAGAATAAACTTGCTGTGTGGTTGGCAATCTGAGAGCAAAGCTGTCATGACTTTGTTCAGTTCCCCAAAGCATAATCTGAGTATGTTTGATTAAAAGAATTGGACTGTCTCATTACCTGAGCTAGACGTAAAAAGTTATAAAGAATATTAAATGAAGATGTAGCAATATGACATATCCCCATTTTTTTTTTCTCTCTTTGCCCCTCTCTCACCAGACTGTTGATGAGAACAGAAGAAGGAACAGATGGTGGCACCATCCTGTCTCAGCATCAAATACTGTCCTGGAGTCGTACATGGTGCAAAAAGCATCCCCACGTGGAGAAGCAGATAGTGCTCCTGCAAAGCGTACGTATCTGCTCTGTTACATTCCTTTATAAAAAAAAAAAATCCACCATAACAGAAAAGCCCCTATATCTGTCTTAACTGGAATTTTCACGAAACTCCTTCCTAAATGTTGTTTTGAGATCAGAGTACCTGCTTCATGACTTGCTATGGCCATTCGAGGTCTACACTTCATTCCCTGTCTGCCGTTCCACCCTTTTGTCCTTCCTTGCACTGACTGAAGCATTTTGGGTTAATTTTTTATAACTTCTGATAAATCTTTCATAATAGATTTTGGGTTTTGCAGCTTAACGATATCAAATCCTTCCTAAGATTTAGTGTCAGTTTCACTTGACCTGGGGGTCAGAACTTAAAACATTTGATGGAATTTTTTGCAGAATCAGGGAATGTTGTGAAAGTTGCTATTTTTGGTTTCTGTTTTGCTGTATCTAGAAAATATAAATTTAAAAAAAAGAAATTATAAATAATGTTTTCTTGGGTGTTCAAAATATGGTAAGCATGTGTATTCCATGACTTTGATTTCTGGAAAGCCTGATTTATGCTATTCCAATAAAAAGATGCAAAGACATCCAAGTTTTTTGGCTTTTAGAATTTTAGAATTCCTTAAAAAAAACCAAACCCAAACCATCTCCCACTGAAGGCGTAGACTGCCACAGTGGGAATTTAAGCTCTTGGGAAACAGTTTGCTTTTCATAGTTGCCTTTCACAGACCGTGTTGAAGGTTTCATAGGTGCTTCCATTCTTTCTGGAAACACTGCTCTGTACAACCATATGTGCTTGCAAAGAGGGTGATTGCTGTATGGGAGCTGGTGTGGCCCAAACGTTTATAGGAGATAGGACTGGTGTTGGCCCAGGTCCTTTTTGTAAAATACAGACTGGGTTGTTGTCTTCCTTCTGCAAGCTCCTGTTGCAGACAGCAAAGTACTTCTGCTGTCGTACTTCTCTAGCTAACTGGAAGAGGCAGCCCCAGAGCAGTGAGTGGAAGAGGTGTAGTCTAGAAAATGGTATTTCATCCAAAGGGGCCAAAAAGAAATTAAGTTTAGCAAAGAAAACAAGTTTCATCAGTTAAGGCAATAAAGCACAGTCCCGGAGCAGGTCAATAATGCTCAATTGACAGCCAGTCAATATTTGTACTGGATTAACTTTTCAAGGGATGTGGAGATTTCGGGGGGTTTTATGTAAACACTGTAAATAGGTTGGGACACTAAAGTACGTTTACAAATACCACATGTCAGATTAGATTAGAATCACTTCCAGGGAGCAGAATTTTTCTTATCACGAAAGAGATATTTACGTCTTGTGAAATGAACACAGATACAAATTTTTTGTTCATCAAATATATTCAAAAATGTATCTGGGCAGATCTCATGGTGATGCTGCATAGAACGCTTCAAAGGACAACTGTCTGAGGCCAGATTTACTCTTCACTCGTCTTCTATATGCGCTGCTCCCAAGCTCTGCCAGGTAGAGCTGTAGTTTAGGTAGCATTGTGGCTGCAACTTAATTAACATGAATGCTGTATGAATTGATTTAAATTTTCAGATTAATGTAATGGGAAAAGCTATGAAGAAATATGCTCAGTGTTTGTGGTACTTGCTCCTTGCTGAAGGATCACGCAATATGCATGGAGAGGACTGAAATGAGACCAAAATGTGCTAGTTTCTAACAACTGTAGCACTGTAACACAAGGCTCCATCCATTTGTTTAAAAGTCTTGCAGCTTTTCAGTGGCAAGCCTAGCACCCACTTCTAACCAACAAAAAATTGATTTACTCTTTCCAAAACTGGAATCAGAATGGACAGACATTTCAAGTGATTTACAGTGGCTTTTTTTTCAAGACGTTGTTCCCAGTTTTGCTGACTTGCTCCCTTATGAGGGGCTTGAATCATTCCAAGATTCCCAGTTTTCTAGAAGTAAGGGGGGGTGGTTTGGCCTGTCCTGCCTGTCCCCAGGCATGGAAACGAGGGCCGGCAGAAGCCAGCACTGCCTAGATTGGCAAAAGGGCCAAGCAAATCTGGTTTCATATACATGAAACACGTGTAGTACTAGTGAAACCCACACAGGTAACAACACATCACTAAGACCCTCCCTTGCTGGAAGGTAGATAACTGCATTTTATTGTTACTCCTTTATTTCTCCTGTCCTTATTTTTTTTTTTCCTTCCAGAACATAATTAGGCCATAAACAGAGGTCTGACAACTAATTTTATCTGCAGCAAAATTAATATCATAAGCAACAGATAATTTTAGCTGAGCAAAATTAAAAAATATATATTTTAATGACATTTTAAAAACACAAAATCTGGGTTTTTTTTTTTCCCTCTGAACTTCTCATACCTAGTTATTTTGATACGTGTGGAGATGCTCACTCGTTTAGTGAAAAAAATGTTCAACTTCTGTATACTTCCTGCCTCAACAGCAGGCTTTGCTGGTCTCAGCCTGTGGTATGAAGTTGCTTTTCATTTCCTCTCTCTTGTTCTCTGGTTCCTTTCAAAGAAGAAATGATCTGAGGGAAAAGACATTGCTTTTCTTACCTCTAAATTTTCATTGACATTAATAGGAGTCAGGTGGCCAAATCCCTGCACACAGCTTTGAAAATTTAAGGTTTAACTTTTTTTTCTGGGCAGATTCTTACATTGCTGGAGTTGTGAATTCTCTGAAAAGATATTAAATATGCAACCATACCATGTCAGCAGTGCCTAGAGAGTTTATCTACAAAATTATCATCTACCTTCCAAATCTATAACCCTAAAATATTGATTGGTTAAAAGGTAGTGGATAAAGATTAAGACAGCACAGCAGCAGATTACCCTAATCAAATAAAAAGGCTATTAACAGAGCTGCTCACAGTTCTGAAGATGTTGGTTTGAAATACAGATGTCTTAACCAAAGTGCTATGTCTCATTTTTTGAATGCATTTTTGAATGCATTTAAATAAATTACCAAATAGAAAGAAAGCAGAGAAAAACTCCACACATTTCAGACAGTAAATTTCCATTTATAATAAAATTATTTTATGCATTTCAGTAAATAGTTGGAACTTTTAAAGATCTATTTCATTGGATAGTGAGAAGTCAAGCACTGGATTCTCAGCTTAGAGAACTCCATAGGCACATGTGTGATTTCAAACCTGTGATTGCACGTATGTACATCAATGTGAGTGTGTGTGTAGTAAAAGATAGGAATGGGGTAACTGCTTGAGGGCAAGTCATGGTACCAAAGCCAGTACTTCTGCTTAGAGAGAGCTCATTTTCAGTCTATATTTTATTCTTTGGGAATAGTGTTTCTAGACAATGGATTTTGGATGGCAAAATTTAAGGCAGTATTTACCAAAAAACAGGCCAAAGCAGTCAGGTTATAGAGTGCAGGGTTTCTGCACAGGTACCCAGTGTCTCACATGCAGCGTACGTGGTCTGCTCAAACCTAGCATCATGGATCGCATCCCCAGACCCTTAGTTTGATCTGGAGCCCTAGGATCCATTAGAAAATTGTTCCTGCTTAAAACCAGCACAAGTTCAACTGGTTTTGATTTTGTCACAAACATTTTATTTACCACTGAAGGCCATATGCTTATTAATGTTCAGGAAGGGTAAGCTACTGGGAATACTACTTGGAAGAGAGTGACATTTGTCACTAATGCTTTTAATGTATTGTGGGAATTTTTATCCAGCCGAGGGCTGAGTTGTGGTTTATCCTCTTGAAAGAATTTCCAATTGAGTGACAGCTAAGCACGGATAGAGCTAATAACCCATGCCCTAGGTTATTGAAGTCGTGGAGACAGAAAGAGAAAATAGGGTACGTAATGCATTAATTTTCATCAGTTATGGACAATACTATTAAATTGCTGAGTCTTGTTGAAATAATGTGTCACCAATTAATAATGTCATTTCAACTTCCTAAACTTTCCTACCTAAAAAATTTTGATTTAAAAAGAAAAGATTTAAGAATGTGTGAAAAAGGTTTTGGTGATCTAACTAATTGGTATAGAGGTCTCTTGTTTTTGTTTCAACTTGCACCTAATTTTAAGTCACAGCATAAATGAGGTTTTAAAAGTTTTTAACAGTGATGCAGATAAATTTGGAATTAAAATTGAGATCTGAAATGTTGTGTTGCTCCACTTTTAAAAATAAGTTCCCTTCCCATTTGCAATTAAAATGTCTAGAATTTGCATAAAATGTGTGAAATTAAGAGATAATTGAAATACAGTAGCTATAAATATGTCTACTACATTTGAAAAATAAATAAAATGTCCACTAAAAGGGTGCGAAAGCCATACCCCCTTCTCTTGTTTCTCACATTTGGATCTCTGGCATTTTTCACACTTTTATAGCTAATTTTTATTGCAAAACAATATGTTACATTTGTAGCAGTTGTGGGAATGCAGAATAGCCCCTGGCAGCTCTGTAAAAAATGGAATGTTAGGAACACATTTAGAAGAATACAGCTTTCAATTTCATCCACAGCATTGATGTCTTGGAATCATATTAAGTGTGATCTAACAAAAAAAAAAAAAAAAGAAAAAAAAGAAAAAGAAAGCAACTGTTATGGAAAATACTCTAAATAAGCTATTATTTAAAGTATATTCACTCTATCCTGTTTCTTATGTTTTCATAACATAAGTTGTCATGATAGTGTGTTTTCAGGGAGCATGGTGAGAATCAAAACCCAGGTTAGCGCCGCTCCTTGGTATGTGTCTCGAGTGCCACCGCTGCTGCTCGATCCGCAGCTCCATGTGTCTGCAACAGTATGAATAAACGTGGCCCGGTTGGACCATGCTGCAGCGCATCAGTGGAGGGGCCTGGGAGGGGACCCTTGGAGGAGCATTTCCCAATCCTGTACTGGAGAAGGACCGCTGGGCTTGTACGTCTGCGCAGGGAAGGTTTCACTTGCTTTTCCACCCTGAAAGCCAGCACTATTTTGTGCTTTCGCTGATGTCCGTTTCCAAATAGTTGGTAAGAGTTACCGTCGGTCAGCCAGTGGGCAGTGCTAGAGGTGATGCCTTCTCCCAGTGCAGTGCCATGCCCTTCACGTACTCTGATCTCTGCTGGCCCAGTGTGTTAGCATTCAGCTCTGTTGGCAGATCCTTGTTTTTTTGGCTGCAGAGCAAAATGCTACTGCTGTGCAACCAAGTTGGCACGAGGAACTGTATCTTTCACAGATAATAGAACTGGAAAGACGGACGTCTACTGTATTGTCAAATTATACCTTATTAGTGCATGCTCTCGTGAATGTCTGCCACTAGAGTTGAGGAGTATCTCACATACAAATTGTAAAGGCATTTCTCTAACTCCAGTCTTGGAACTCAGAAAAATATTATTCATATAATACCCCATGCATCTTTTTTAGTGAAATTGCACTGTGATGTCCTGTCATTTTCAATGCTGTGCAGTGTTTCTGTTACTGGGGAACACCAATCAACTTCAAAAGAGCTGCTTTGGTGTAGAAATGGGCAGCTATTCAACTACTCTGCATCCAACACAAATACCCACCGCAATTTGATGTAATTCACACAAAACTGAATTGGAAGGCCTAGGTTAAGGTTACTGCACTGATTCGTCAGTGCTCCCCATCCTGTAATATTCTTTCTGGAAACCCTGTTTTCTGGAGGCGTTCCTTGCAGAAGGAATTATGCCAAAACAAAAGAGTTTCTGTGCAGGTCCTATCTGGAGGGTAACAGAAATTCAGCAGGTTTTAATGTTGATGGCTCCTTCAGTAGTTCCTCCCTGTTCTCTGTTGCAGTGGATGTCACAAGAAATTTTGTTGTACCCTGGCTTGGGATTTTAATTGTTTCTCTACCCACTCTTTCCCCCCACTCTGAGTGTACTTATCAGTAAATCTCCATGCTATGTTTTTGGCAGAGGTATGGATGTATGCTGGGCTCAGGTGCGTGACTTCAAATCTTACATGATTCCTGATTTGGGGATAAGAATTATGAGGAGACAGATTTCCAGGACATATTTGAGGAGTACTGAAACGTTAATGCATTAAGACTGAAACTGTGGGATTTAAATCACTACACTGAGTAGCATATAGTACAGAGAGATTGATCCCAGAAAAGTACCAGAGAGGTTGTGTCTCATACAGGCCTAACCACTATGGAGTCATTCTTCAGAGACAGACCAAGCGACAGAAGAACCACAGCCTTACCTGCAAGGTGCCTTTTCATACACGCTTTTTTCTCTCCTTTTAAGTTGTCCTCAAGGAAAAATAAGAGCAAAAAGTCCCTGTGCTTCTCAGTGCACATCTACAGCACTTCATAAATAATAGTAGCTGTTTTAAAAGCAGGGGACAGGCAGAGGGTTACAATGGATGAAAGCTAGTTAGTGAGTTAGCTAGATAAATGCTTAAAAGAACAGCAGCAAAGATAATCCTGCATTTATTTCTGGGGGATTCACCAGATGACCCTTTTCTGTCTTTCCCAATCTGTGTTTCTTGAGTCAAAGTAAGGGCTGTGCAAAAACCTGAAAAATGAACCTGCAAATTTGGGGTATTTCTATGATTTGTGATTGTCGCTCCCTCGGCACATCACTTTCATTTCTGAACATCTGCCAAATTTTATGTCCAGTGCAGAGTGGCATTGTGAGTGATCCATTGCAGAGATTCTCCCCGGCACAGACAGACTAGTTCGCTCTAAACTTACTGAGTGACATGTGCAAAATTGATCATTTCAAGAGCCTTTTATATAACACAAAACTTCAAGCAGAGAACCCAAGGCATTTCCTTTCATCAACCTGGTTCTAATTTGATCAAAGCACTGAAAAATTCAACCCGCCTTATTTCCTGTCCAGTTCTTTTACACTTTACAGCACATTATATATCAATCTCCTATCCCTGAATTTTAAGAAGCAACCAGTTATATAATTGGATCAACAGTTGCCAATCACTCCAGCACAGCACTGCATATTACTAAGCTGACTATAATTTTGAAGCTCTTTTTTATTATGCGTATGACTATATTATCACTGTATACATATTAGGACAGCTGAATGAGCCCCTTAAGGAAAATAAGGGTTCAAATAACATTGACAGGGTAGATAGATTAACAGAGCTGAGGATTCGCCCCTGTTACAACCGTATTGCTTCATGGAACATTTTCAGCAGAAAGGAAAAGAGCAGTAGCTGTGTGCTTTCTATTAATCCTACCCGCAAATCAGAATGGTGAAGTTAACTATCTTGTATGCTTAAGCAAATTCAAAATCAAATGTGTTTTCTGGTCTCAAATGTAATGGGTCACATAAGAATTTTGCGTTATGTAGGTCTTCAAATCCCATTCCTTCGCTCTCCAAACTCCTTCCCCATAGACACATGCACACCCCAAAGTTCAAAACAGAGCCATTCTGGCTACTGCATGTGCAGCGTACCTTCTTGGTTCATTGTGCAATTGCCATTTGCATGTGACAAAAGCAAGCGCTATTTCATTTCAGTAATTTACATGATTATATAAGATTGTTAAAAATGTTAAGTAAATAATATTTTTCCTCCCCTCAGCCTGAGATGTTAGAGTTCTTAGAAAGACCTTGAATCTTGTCTCAGTAGCATCTCCACAAATAAAACTGAGTGACAGCCTTTTAGAAAACTCCATGTTTTATACCATTAATTTACAGATAAGCATTGTTAGTCAAATAAGCATTTAATTCCCAATAGCCTGACTATTTCGATACCTTGTAGCAAACAAATAAATAGAATGTACACAATGGCAAACAAATTATGGAAAATATTCCATAGAGTTGACATATGAACTCATAACCTCTTAGGTAAAGGTGGATGACTATTAATGTAATTTCATTATTATAAGGACCTCCCTTCTTTTTTTGTGTGTGTGTTCATATGCAATTCATTCGTATGCATTAGCTTGAAAGAATTAAACCTGTAAATCATAGCTTAGGTAATAATAATAATATAAAGAAAACGGTATTATTTCTTCTGGTTTTGCCACTCCAAATGCAGACATTTACTGGTGCATACCTGTTTCTAGTTTGGCTTTTTGTCTCTCTCTTTCTCTCTCTATGTATATACACAGAGACATGCATATTTGT
>VYZV01033104.1:62948-118527 GCA_013401275.1 Pandion haliaetus
AGCATACACATATATATGTTTACAATATAGACATTTTTAAAACGTGCATTCATTTCATATATTCTACATATGTGTAGGCACAGATACAGACAAAAGCATACGTGTGTAAAAATGTAATGTCTCTCCTCAGCAGTCTGATTCTGTGCCCTACAGGACTTCACCAGGAAAAACTCAGAAGCAAAATGCAGCTTCAAGCATCTCACTGTAATTAAAATTGCCCAGTAATTTTCAGACAAAGTGATAAAATTCAGGTGAGGAGATGCCTGGATTTGGAAGTCTGTGGGGTTTTCAGAAAGAGATTCTGATTTATTTTTTTTCTTTTTTTATGGGGGTCAGTGTTCCCTCCATGTTGCATTTATTTAAATCTCAAATCAGAATAGCTGCCTGGCCCTTCATACCACTGTGCGTTGTACACAGGCTGATAAAAAAGAAGTAAGTGGGCTTATCACTTTCGAAGCTTGTTTTACAGTACTGTATTTTTTTTATTAGCAATTCATGCTGTGTCTTTAAGTAATGCAATAAAACCATTTCACCATCTTCCTGTATAAAATTGTTGCATGAGGAGCGTGGTCATCTTCATCAGCTGTTGTGTTCTTTCGTAAAAAAACCCAACAGCACACACACAAAACAAGCTCACATGCATTTGAATAGCATGTGTATATGCAAGCATGTGCATGCAAACAGAACTAAATACATATCCTATGCTACAAATAAAGAAATTGTATAATCCAAGAAACAAGCCCTGTGCCTTCTTCCTCCACCCCTCTGCCCATCCCTAGGATAATAGGAGAATTGAAATTCCCATTTTCAGACTCACTACAGATTAATATGGTTCAGCATAGTTACTTATTTCTCTGATAGTTTCCCATGCATCTTCACAGTGAAGCTGATAGAAATTACTACAGCAGAATGCGTAAAGCAGATGTTATCCCATTAATTAGCTCTGGACCTGAGCAGGCTCAAGACTTTCCCATTTTCAGGCCAATAGGAATTGGTCCCAGTGAGCGTGCTCCATATCCGCATTTAGTATCATCTCATAAACAGCACTGAAAACACAGCAGGCCCTTGATGAAGATACATTAGCTTATTTCTAATTTAAAGTTATGTTGCTTAACCTTAATGTAATTGGTCACTGGTGACCAACTGTTTGTATAGCGAGTTGATGACCAAAGAGATGTAATAAATTATAAAACTTACTGCTTAAATAGAGGGAATGACTGCTCTGTTAAAAGCCTTGCATGTAATAATAGTAAAATAATTACACCTTAAACAGAAGAGCCTTGGATCTGATAAAGCTAACAAAGTCTTTCAGATGAAGGTGTTTTCAGCCTGCTTTAAAGGACATGCATAAAATATTTTTTTTCCTCCCAGTGCAGTGTCTTACATTGGCTGAATAGTCAACTTTCAAGCTCAGCCGAATATTGATTAAAAATAAATTGGTAAATCAAGATACTTTCTTTTTGAGGGGTTGTGGGGATTAAAGTAATTAACCAATTTCTGTGGTTAACAAGAAACAAAAGACATTTGCACAAATAATTATATTCTGTACGTCAATTCAAAGTCACTGCTAGACATGTTTTAGAAAAGAGTTGATTAGCTGGTAGAATAACCAGGATAATAATCAACTATGGAAGTAAGTAATTGACACAACTTTAATGTTTAATAATGAGTAGCATGCCAGGGGCAAAATAAAGGGAAATCTGCTCTCTGAGAACCAGTTCAGACCTAAAATTTCTTAGGCCAAATATAGCAATTACTTGAGACTCCTGAACTGCTTCTGTGGTATTGTAGCAAAAGTAACAGGTGCAGTTAAATTGAAGGTGCACAAGTGGCTGTATTAAAGCCAGTAGTTTCTATATGCTGCAATTTAATTTCAAGCCTTTTCCTAGCTGAAGACTTAAAGGTTGATTTTAAAAATGCAGGAATGTAATGAACACCTACTCTTCCATGTCTGTTTTTTGTTTCTCAAACGGTATTATATTAACAAACTGTTCATCAAATCAGTAAGAGTCAGGAATAAGTGTATGATTTGCTTGTCTCAGAAGCAATAATTTCTCTCTCTAAATATTTGCATTTAAAATTTGGGCTACCTCCAAATGCCCTAACTTCACAATAAAGAAATTGAGTTTATTTTTTTTAATTCTCGTATTTCATTTCTTACAAGGACCTTCCAATAATTTAAACTATTTACAGTGCCTCAAAGATCATTATTTCCCCATGACTCCTCGGAGAAATATTGGAGCCACTCTATTTACTGCTGACATTAGATTTACCTTTGAAGACTGGTTTACAAAATGGAGACATTAGGGTGCGAAAGTCATTATTTTTTTTACACTACTCAGAATGCTAAGTTTTTGTGTTTGCTGTACTAAAGTAAACATTGCTATAGCTACTCAGTTTGTTATGGAAACTCGAAAAGCAGATGCATTAAGGTATTTTGTTTTTAAAAACACACGGTTCTTCGTAAGGAAAAATATAAATACTGTTTGGGGGCTTGTCATGAATGTATATTTGAAAACAACATCCCCCAAACCAATGAATAAAAATGCTTTTTGACGTTCTAAGTGGAGGCAGAGAATTGCTCAACCAATAGAAAAGCAGGTGGGGTAACACATCCTGATTCTTGTAATTGAGGCTGTAAAGAAAGATGAGAGATATGTGCACTGCTTGTGTCACAGTAGTTGTGATCTGTGAAAATAACTTCAGAGCAGCCTTTCTTAATATTAAAATGACTCTGTTGCTGTTCAACTAAAAATCAATATGGCTCACAATTTTAATAAGGAACATGAATCTGAAAATGTGTTTAGTATCAGGTTATATAAACACACCCTAATGAGATACTATAAAATCCATCACATTAAAGGCTGGTTCCTACAAGGTATATTAGCTAAAAATGTTCAATATATTAGGTCAGTGTACAACACTACCCATAATAAAGCAGGTCTGTCAAGGCAAGATGCATGTTTTGCCCCTTAAAACTGTTATGTTTTGCACATTTTATAAGGTTCTTTGAATACATGAATAAGATAAGTTATTCCCATCTCTTTCTTAAGCAATCTCAGAAATGGCTGTGACCTGAAATTGGAAATCTTGTAAACACCCATCCGAAGAAAATGTGTGCAGTTCTGTCTTAAAGAGATGGTACATGTTTAATTATCCCAACTTCTTCGAGGAGAATACTATTAACATACACATTAGCATCGTCCCATTGGTTCCTCCTGCTGCTCCACCTTAGGGGCAGCAATAGGAGCTAATCTTATTGCTCCCATGCGCATAATAATGAAATTTTGTCTTGTCTCTAAGGCAGTGTTCTTTGGTCTAAAGTACAGCAGGAAAGATTTCTTTTTTTAGAAAATTCCTGACCAACTCATTTTAAAAGATTTTTAAAATTAAAATTCTTCCTATGTGAATACCAGAGCCTGCAGAACACATTGCTTTCACTCACGAATCAAAATTAAGCAATTGTGCAAATAAATTGCTCTGTATTCACATATGGAATACAGTATACCGTAGCTGTGGGTGTATTCAGCTCTTTGAGAAACTGGAAGCCGTTGATGTTATGTTATTTTTTCCTGCAGTGTCCATATAGGCTATTCTCAAGGAATAACGTAAGAACAAACAAAAAGATATGGTTTTAATATAAAATACCTTTGCCTTTTTCTTGCAGTGTTCTACAGACTATAATGGGGAGAGGAAAAAAAAAAAACACAGGCAAAAAAATACACGTGAATTCAAGGCTACTGAATTAAGGGAGGTTGTACCAACATTTCCCCCACTGTACATTATTTGTATTCAAGGTTTTTGAAATGACATTGTAATCTGATGATGCACCAGCCTATTATATTGTCTAGCAGGACAAATATCCTTGCGTTTTCTCTGTAGAACTAACACAATTTTTCCATGTCAGAGGTGCATAATATCCTGGCGGTCATAAGGAATGATGCTATTAATCCTCTTGGGCAATCTCCAGGTCTGATTATTAGGGAAATAAATTTGCATGCTGCATATGAGCTAGGTGAATCACCGAGAGCACAAATTATATTTCCTGACAGCAAGTTAGAGAATGGAGCCACATCGCTTTTTTATCTTTTTTTTTTTTTTTTCCTCTGAAAGCTATAGAATTTCAATTCATTACATGAGATTGGTTAGAATTCAAGTCTCTTTTTAAGTTGATATTAAGTTGAGTCTGTTATCTCTGTGAAGGCTAGTAGGTTCCCCTGAGTATCCACCTAATCACTACTTAAAAAAATCGAAACGTATAGTTAGTGTCATGATTTAGGTACCAGAGCTACTTTATTTATCAGTGCAGAGTGAGATAATTTCAATTTGAGGCTCTGTAGCCCTCATGAATTTAACCGTCTTGAAAGCTTTTTTCCCTCTCTCTTTCTCTCTCTGCCCCTTTCTCCCCTGCTTTTAGTGTGCATATTATAAACATGGTTATTCTGGGCACCTGTTTCACTGTTCTCCATGCATTTTTCAGGCTGCTTTATTTATCGTATCATATATTTCATTGTACGTTTTGAAGATTTTTGGGTGAAATGCTACTTGGGTTTCATTTAAGAAATTTGGCTGTATTCTCTGTGCCAGCAGTACTGCCAGGCATTTCTGCTTTTCATATCAATGATGAATGTATTTTTATTATTTTTACTGTTTGGCATCTGAGCAACCTTTTTGCATTATTAAATCTGAACAGGGGGAATGATAGCAAATGAGAGGAGAATAAATGGCTTTATGTCCTGATGTATTAATTAAGCAGACATTTATTATAATCAGGGTTTTATAGATGTTGTAAAAAGGCATTTTTTCTTCCATGATATACATCCACATATGGTAACTTTTGTGAGCTGTTTTGGAAATTTCCAGGTTTAATACATTTCTCTTTCAAATCCTGATCACTGGTGCTGTACTGTAATGCAGACAACAAGCACAACCAAGCCCTGGAGTAGTGAGTATAGGTGGATCCAGCTTGGAATTGTGTGAGGAATGTCTTGATTAAAGGTGGTGGTCTATAAATCCATACGAATCAAGTACAGCATTGAGTTTGGGGGACTCTGAAATGTCTCCTGCTACTCAGTGGAGCTGAGCAAAACTTGAAGACATAGAGAACCTCTACACTGGTCAGAGCTGTAGGCACGATTGAAATGAGTGATGGGTAATAGGTCTGATAATGCCAAATCTGAAGTGTTCTTAATCATTTGCTTATGAACTACAAGCAACAGTACTGAAAGGAAAGGGATATATCTCTGACTCATGATTTCATGTATTGCCAAATATATAGCAAAGGAAGCACTTTTAATCATCTTACATGAAATCTATATAGGATTTGTCTATTCTCTCATCCGTTGGGTTTCTTTATGCTTCCTGAGCATAGCTGGTGCCATTTCTTTCCAGAACAAAGGTCCTTTTGTTTGTTTTCTTTTTGTTTGTTTTATTAATTTTCTTCTCAGCATATGCGTTGTGCTTATTCACAGACAGGAAGTATTTCCCACATTTAGGAAAAGGAAATAGCCTTTGGAGAAAATTCAAAGAAAGTCCATTGGGGAGTGACTTGCCTGTTCAGAGTGTTATTTCCTATTCCTGAATAGAAACATCAGACTTATTTTTGGCATCAAATAGCAGTGCTGCTATAAACACTAGCCTCTTTAATTCCCATCTTGCAGTGGACATTTATACTAGTAACAGAGAGTGTTTGTTGCTCTCCTGAAGCGGGAATGGGTGATTAAAAAAAAGGAAAGTTTTAACAAAACTGTAAAATTGCTTCTCTCCTGTTATGTGTGACCTAGCCAAGATCGCACTGATCCTCCTGAGGCCCAGCAATGAAAATGAGGGTCCTATTTAAACATGAGTTGTCTGTGATTTTGGAAGTCATCCGTTTGGTACCCGCCAGCAGAGCCATGACCAGTTCCTATCACAGGGCTGCCTTTTCTCAGTCTGCTGCGGAGGAGGCTGGCAGGGAAATGATGGGTATTTTAATGGGTGCCTCTTTTGGGGTGAGGCCAGAGCATAAGGCTGTTTGTGTCTTTATAAATTGTAGTAAATACGTAAGATCAGCTGGTGATATTGCAGAGAGAATGGAATATAACAATGCCTAGTCTGGCTGCTTCTCTGCAGCAGTAAATCCCAAACAGTGTGCGGGTAACTATTGGCGGAAAGGGCAGGGTGGTAAGAGTCACGGATGAACCGAAGGATGGCAGCTGGTAAATGTTTTTTTTTCAAACTTTATCAATTACTGCCCCTCATCATCACACAGTGAAAATACTCTCCTGAAAATGGAAGAAATGAGTTTTGAACTTGAATAGACAGATAGAAAAAAAAAAAATCAAATTGAAAAGATTAAAACCAGTAGTTCCTCTGGGAAAAAAAAAAAAAGGTGGGTCTCACCAGTAGTTCCTTTGGATTTCTCCTTGTCTATTAATGTCCACAGTCCATCTATATCTTAAGCCTTGCATCTAGCAGATCTCTGCAAGCACACAAGGGAAGCCTGCTTAAATCAATTGTGCCTGTGTGTTCTGCGTTGTCACACAGCCATGTGTGCCAGTGTGTCAGGAGTTAGCAGGGCAGCTTCCTCTCCTGCAATTTCTAAACCACCACGAAATCAGAGTGTTTTGCCAACTGGAGCTTTCACCTTCATTATGGAGAGCTTTTCCTGAAGGTTCATAAGCTTAATGCAAATGTGTACATCACAAAGCATGTACAGTGTTGATCCCAGGGGGACTGTTGCTTAGCTCTTATGAACATGAGCAACCTTTATAACTCACGGAACTCTACCTGGAAATTCGCTGCGTTGGTTGAGGAAAACAACTGCACTATCTGAACTCTTGCGTCTTCCATTAAACTTTTGTCAGTCTGTAGTTGCTAGTATTTTGGTTTCAGTAGGATGAAAACCCAGAAAACGCTAAAATCCAGAAATAATGACATATAGCTCCTCTTCTGGCTTTCTTATTGTGCGTTTGAATATGTAAGGGTGTGTGAGGTCTAGAAGGGGCCAGTTCTCTGGGCTGCTGCTTCTGGGATGTGAACCAAAGAGGCTGGCGCACACAGCTCTGTGCTACATCTACATTGCTTGTGGATGCATCCCAAGAAGAAAAGTGAAGGGCAGGGGGGGAAGTCCCAAACCAACCCCAAGCAAACAGCAAAAGCCCTCAACCCAGAATATAACCCCTGGGTTAGATGTGTCAGAGGGAAAAAGGCTTCCTGCCTCTGTGCCACTACCTGCAGGCATGTGTAGCTGGAGGCTTTGGCTTGCATTCTGGGCAACCACTATGTGCCATCAACTTCTGTTCAGTGACCTGTCATAGCAGAGAAGGAATTTCACATGGCCTGAAAAACTGACAGAACAGTTCACCTTTCAGGGAAATGTAATATTTTCTGATAAGGAGCTTATGTTAGTTTTCTTAGCAAATAGCCTGAAAGCATTTCTGTCTGTGGCATTTCTAGATGTGATAAGTTGAAGGAAACATCCTTGACCATGACTTAACAAAACAGGCCATTTGTTTCATGGGGTAGCTGTTTCCAGAAATGTAAATAAATGGCAACTTAAGGATGATATAAAATAAACGATCACAGAGACAGCCCAGAGCTGCATTGTTTCAGAAAACACAAGGCACTATTTATGGAGCTGTAAACAGAGGAGTGTGTTTATTATTGCTCTTGGAATTAAATCAGAAAGCCAGAAAGCTGAAGTTTTGAGAAAGATTAGTCCAAATTTTACAAGTTCATTGGGTTGGGTTACTGCTAGAGCTGCATGTTTATTTTGAAATGAATCAGACTTTTTTTTTGTGAGGGCAGTGTGCCTATCTTGCGGGGCCTAACTCTACCATTTATTTTGCCACCTCCTTGACATGAATGAAGCTGTAGGGGAGATGGTGAGCACAGCTGGGGTCATAAAATGTCCAGTTTTCATTTTACGTACAAGTCTTAAATATTTTGTGAGTGTAAATGTGGAGCCATGTGTGTCTTCGTAGAAGCGGGTCCCAGTCAGAGCCCTGCAGCCAAACCTTTGTGACCCTCTTTGCAGATGTTTGCCGGCTTGCGGCCGATGTCTGCGTACACTGAGCTGAACCTCTGACGTAGTTGTGCAGGGTGAGCAGAGGCCGATCCTGGTGCCCAACAGTGCTGGTGGAGCCTGGTTTTGTGACTGTGGTTATCCTGGAGCAGATTTAGATTCTTTTGTTCTAGGCAGTACCTAGCTCTTTAAGAAAGATCACCCAATTAAATAGCATTATTGGTAATGATGTGCCACTTGGTTTAAAACTACCATACTCTTATTAACAATCTTGGCAATTATTAGAACTGTATTTTTGCAAGTCTCACCTGTACCATATGTGCCCCTCTCAAGGAAACATGCTTGCCTCATCTAATGCAGTGTTACAAACTGCATTACACACCCTTTAAATTGAAAATGCCTTTCCCCCCACTGTTTTACTAGTATTCCTAAAGTATTACACTGCATTTAAAAATGAATTGTGTGCAATGACATTAGAGAAGGGGGTTAGGCTTTCTGAGCTGCTACCAGTGACATATGACTGTAGTGACAGACAGTCAGCAGTATTCAAACTGAATTAATCTGAAAAAGCAGCAGACTTCAATGTGGAGTTTAGGAGGAGGCTGAGCAGCTACATATTTACAAAAGGGATGTCACTGAACTGTCTTTCTACCCAGGGATAGCCTATGGCTACTTAATACTTTTAAACCAGTAGTGGAAGGATTAAATACACCTGAAGTCAGGTCTTTGAGGCTATTTCCCTCTTGTGCTTTCTTTTCCTTACTTGAGTTGCACCTCAGCAGCTATTTTTTTGAAGGGCTGTGAGAAAGGGTGGGTATTCTGATACCTTTTATTAGAATTGCACAGAAGTAGGAGAATCCTCACAGAGACGCAGGCTCCTTTTTCTGTTGCCTTTGAAAAGTTAACACATGTGAGGCTACACAAGAAACAGACACTGCAGTGGAGGAGGAGGGATATGGTAATAAAGGTGATAGCGATACCTTAATTTAACAAATATGCAGTGCTAATTATGTAAACATGTGAGAACTCTAAAATCTTCTCATCATGTGTGTCACACAATTGAAATATTTTACAGCCTAATTCAAGATTATACAGTAATAATGTTATTTTATATTGGCTAGTTGACAAGCATAGGCCAGGGCTGTCTATCAAACAAAACTGTTGTGCCAGATTGTATCTTGGCGATAAGCACAAAAGAAGAGCCAGTCAAATTCTGTTTACATATTAATCACTGAATCGGAGTTAGTTCTGTACTACAGACGTTTCCTTAACTGGGAGCTGTAGAGGGGGAAAAAACCTGTTTGAACTTGGGTGGGCCATATTTTAAACAAAGTGATTTTTACAGAAAGCTTCTGTGAAGCTCCAGGTCAGGTTTTGCAAATGTACCCAAGAGACCGGATTCCCATTCAGAGGGATTTAGGCAGCGATAGCTTTTCTCTTTTATCACTATTAAACTTTTGTCCCCTTTTTTGCTCCCAGAGGTTGGGAAAGATGCATTGAAAACTGGCAGGATTCTGACACCTTAGCTGATTATAGAGCTTTATTTATACTTTTGTGTTAACAGGATGTTTATCTGCTAAACGAAAGGAGCATGCTAAGCAAATTAGAAAACCTGGACAGGTTTGGTGGCATAAAGTAGAAAACACTGTTCTCCCCATGCTGAAATATACCCAACAGTTGGCATTAATTTGCTCTTAAGTCACTCAGTTCTCAGTCTCATATCCCAAATTCTTCTCCTCATGCCACCACAGTAAACAGCACTGTTCCCCAAACCAAAGTCTGAAATCCCGGCCTCAGTGAAGGCAGGGGAGATGCCAACTTCAGGTCGGTGCAAAGAGATGTTGCTTCAGACATGCCTGGTGAGACTGGACTGCCAGTCCACCCAGCCCCAAATCCAGCTTTTGGGAATACTCAGTACCAAATTGCTCAAGGGAAGACAAAGACGTTCTTTATTGCCCAAAGAGGATGTTTTTCTCCAATCTCCATCAGCCCATGGTTCATTTCTGTCACAAAGCATTAGGGTTTTCAGCCTTTCTAAGATATTTATCTTAATCCTAGCTAGGATGTCCTCATTATCCACATAAGCGTCTAAATTAAACTATTTTATATCATATTAAGTCCTTAGCCAGAAGGATATCTTGTGGCAATCAGTTCCATAGGTTAATTATGAACTGTGTAAAATAATATTTTCCTTATTGGTTTTTAAATATGTTGTTTTTCGGTGTTGTTACATTAGGAGGAGAGGAAACTAGGAACAGGCAGTTGATCTTCTCTGTAACTTTCATTAACTCTCTCATGTCCCCTTTTTATTTCTCTCCAATAAACTAAGCAGCTCCAATCTTCACAGTCTTTTCTTCTGCCACTAATCATTTTTGTTGCCCCTTTCTATTTCAGCTTTATGGTTTTTTTAGATGAGTTGAAGGTAGCTTGGTATTGCATTTCAGATAGGATACGCCATCCAGTTATCCAGTGACGTAGTATTTTAGTATTAATTTCCATCCTGTTCTTTATACAGTCCAACAACACATTTACCTTTTTTGTCTACTGCTTCCAATTCTTTCGCTTTTTCGTTGAGTTGTCCAAAGTGGCACATGTTTTCTCCTCCCTCTGTTTTTCCCAAGTGGTTAGTTAATTTACAACCTAGCCGTGTGCATGAGTTTTGAAAATTATTCATTCAAATATGCATTACCTTGCATTTATGAACAGTGAATTTCATCTGTCTTCATGCTGCGCATCTGACTAGTTTTTCTAATCTTTTGTAATCATGAGTAACCTAAATATTTTTGCGCCCTGTGCAAATTTTGTCACCTTCCCCTCTCTTTTTCCAGAACACTAATGAATACATTAAACAACACCAGTCCTTATACTGACTGCTGAAGCACTTCATGGTGAGCCTTTTAGCAAGCTAGCAATCAACAATTTATTTCTACCCTTTTGTTTCTGTCTCTGGCTGTCTTTGTTTAACGTACAGATTTATTTTCAAAGCATTGCTATTTCCAAGTGTTCTGCTGAGAGCCCTCCCACAGGGTGTGGGAACAAATGTGTAACTCTGACCTCAGATGTCCAGTGATAACCAGCACTGATGCTCTAATACAGCATTCACAGGTCTGTTAAGACTACAAACAGGTCAGCTGTGGTCCAGAGAAGTAGACTTGATTAGTCCCTGGAAATAGAGATGCAGGTACTGGCAGATTTGACTCAGCCTTATCCATACCCCCTCCCCTCCACCACCCCNGACTTTTTTTTTTAATTTCACCCCTCCCAATTTAAACCATGGCTTTAAAAACAAAACCGCTGCACAGCCAGTGTAAGCAGATATATACCATGGGGCCCCTTGCAGTAAGACTGATGGTTTGCACTGAGGTTCCAGGAGCAAAAAAAATCAACCCTGCTCCCAGAACTGTTATTTGAGTTTGCTTTAAGCCAGTTGGTCGTCACCTTTCACAAGAGACAGTTGACATACCCATGGTGCTGCCTGCAGCTAATTGCAAAGTATTTGGCGCTGAAATGTGTATCATACAGTGATTATTATTACCATCATTACCTCCATTTCATATTTGAATGTTGCTGGAACATGGAAAACAATGGTCAGCGCCTGCTTTGTTCTTTTCGCATGGTTTTGATGGTGTGGGTTCAGTTTTGTCAATATACAGCACTTATTGCAACTTTAGTGGGCTATAGTTTGTTCCAGTTATTGAAATTAATTCTCTTATAACTCTTTTGTTAAATGGTGGCACGTTCATTTTGTGAATGGGAAATTGAGGCATGGAGAGATTTCGACTGCTCAGAGAGAAGGCTTGCGGCAGGCAGAGCAGCAGATTGAAACCTCTCTTCCAAGTCCTAGGGAGGATCCGCTCTTTAGTTTTGGGCTATTTGTCCCCCTCCTGGGCTGAGCTATGTGACATGGCTCTCTATATGAACGCCATGTAAGTGCGGTTCAGCAGGAACTACACCAACGCTTGGGAGATTAACGTGTCGGGTCCGATGGGAGGAAGCAGAATGGGGCGAGGACGTGGCAGCTTGCATTGCTCCCCTGTTGTTTGCAAGTCAAGTCCCCAGCCATCAACCCCTCTCTGTGCTCGGTTCCCTGCACGGGCTCTGCTTCCTGCCCTTGCTCCATTGTGTGCTTGAGTGGTGGTTCATACCTTAAAGCTGTTATTTTCAAGTTTTAATAATATTTTGCAACTCATTTCCTGTTTCTCAGCTGACAGCCTTTCCAAAAGTAATCTTTGGCAGGTACTAATTTGGGTGATGACCACTTGATCTACATTTTTGGTGGGTAATTACTGAGTCAGAAGTGAGCAAATTTGATATCCCCTGACAGTCAGTAAGGCAGGCATTTTTACTGGCCGCTCATTAGAGATTCACTGGTGGTGAAATGCCCTGAATTTTGTTACTCCTATCAGACATAAGAAAAATCTGTCTGTTAAGTACCAGAAGTTACTAGTTATGTTTATTTTGTCACGCTTACATGGTCCAAAATACATTGGCACTTTGAATAATAACTGTTTTAAGGCTAGGTGCTTTGGTATAGTGAAACTACCAAGAGATCAAAATTCCTATGGCTTGTGAAGCTGGATACAGTCCAGTGTCCTATGACAAATCTCTTCCACAGACATGTTGTTTTACCGTGATAAGTGAATCTCAAAAGATTTGGAGGTCTGATTTGGAAAAATGCTGATAAGTTCACAAACTGATGCTGAGTTCCTACAAACTACCGGAGCCAGATTCATTGGCAAGCTGTGGCAGCTTTGCTTCACTCTGGTGATACAACGCAGCTGCAAATCCTGTTGTGCTGGCCAGTTGAGCAGGGTTTATGGCTGCCTTACGTTGCCAGAATAGCCAGAGTACACCAGTGAGTCTTGCCCTCTGAATTGCTTGTGTACATGAAATTGGGCTGGGTATCTCATGAGAAAAGGGGGCCATTCTGAGATTATCAGCACAGCTTGCTTCCTTGTATTACTTTGGCAGTAGTCTCTGCTTCCCGTAAGACCCTGTGCAAAAGCGAGCAAAAAGAAAACATAATGTGGGAAGAAATAGCCAGACTTCTTTTGAAATGTCAGAAAGATTCAGATTTATTTTGAGTTTTAGAAGAAATGTGGGAAAGGGATATTTGCCAGATTCCTGGCCTCCCCATCTGGCTTCTATGAACTACCTTTTTATTGCCTCTTTCCCAGTAAGTTTCCCCAAGTCATGGAGATCAAGTCCCTAGAGCAACTCCCCTAAGAACCAGCTTAAGTAGGTTGAGGATCTAAATAAAACCTGATCTTTGTTTTTGAACCAAGAAGCAGCTGGTACAGTGCCTAGTTTTTCCAGTTTGCTTCCAAAATATCTAAAGATATCCAAGTTATTTTGAATGTGACAATGTACCTGAACCAATACTTTTCCTGGAGCCCTCCAAAAAGCCTTCTCTGCCTCCATCATTTACATCTTATTCCTCCATGTGAGCCCTTCCGTGTTTGTAGATCATCGTTCACTTAGACTTTTTCCTGACCGCTTGTGCACGCTGTCCATCCTTTTTGGTTGTCTCTTGGCATGTGTAGTCAGTCTGTCTCAGCTGTGCTTGTAGTATCATCGCTTTGGTGACAGCATTGAGGATAGTGTCTTCGGTGTTTAGTATGTGGCTCTTCAGGTTTCTTTTGAGCAATATTGATTAAATATGTTTAGTCTCTTAATGTGGTTTAAATACGTAGCGTGTGTTGTGCAGTTCTTCCACAGAGAGGACAGAAAACCAGTCCCCAAGAATTCCATCAGAATTCATTAGGGTTTTGATGAATTGCAACTGCTAAGAAATTGTCTCCCAGGACTTGGAAATTAGTCAGTACCAAACAGTACAGATGTCAAATCACCTGACGAGAATAAAACTGAAAAATAGTGGCCGAGAGAATTGTCTGTTAAAGAAGTCTGGAGAAATGGTTTAAAAAGAGAAAGAAAAAGAAAATCCCTTCAAGAAGGGATTGGACATCCCAGTGATATAGCTTTACTTTCTTGTACTTGTAAAGTGCTTTCCGAGGGGGGATGCGCATACAAAATTAGTGGGGAGAATATCGATTTTAGTCTCTGAATTTGATTTCAAGGTTTGGATTGATTCAGTCTAAATACATTGAGTTTGAAAGATATCCAACCATTTATTTCTAAGTGGCATTTAAAAAAATATTACCCTATATTAATCTAGTGAATAGTATTGTAAGTGCCACAGTTTATGCTTATTACCCTTATTGAACAGGTCCCAATATCTCATCTAGAATAAATGGTGGAAATAGGAAAAAATTCTTTTGATTCTTCAAAACTGTATCAATCACTTCATGCATCGAACATCATGTCAATATGTGTGCTGTATCAGAGGAAAACTATGCATAAATCTATACCATTGGCAACATGATTATCTTTTTAATTGTGAAAGCTATGTATGTATCCTTTGTTTTCTGACGGAAACAAATATCTAAATATCATTGTGTGAAGAAGGGCAGGGACGTCATTTGGAAAGCCCAGTTCTAGTGAGCATTATAACAAGCGGTGGTTATAGACACTTGAGCTAGCGGGATTGGGCTTTGCAAAACCAGTCAGTACTGACTTTAGAGTGGAGTTTATTGGATTGTTGTGGACCCACTTCAGGAACGGGAATGCTCTCTGGCATAGCTGCCCCAACCGTGATTCAAATATACCGTAATCCTTGCCGATAGTTCTGTGTGTTGCATCAATACAATGAACATATTTTCCAAGTTATGTGACGTACGCAAATCAATAGCTTCAAGATAATTAGACTACCTATCTACAAAAGAGACAATAAAAGTTTGGTATTATGTCCTCTAAAACTAATATGGTTCATACTACTGCAGCTTCCCAAATTTAAAATCCATATCCAGATTTCTGCCATGAAAGACTTTAGCAGCAGTCTGGTCTTTTTTTTGTTTTAGTCTGTTATTCTGAAGCTTTGAGGGTGTTTGGATGTGAGATTTTGCTTTGATTTTGTCCCCAAGACAGGAGCCACTACCTATTTGTATTTGGGATTTTGCTATTGAACCTAAAATTGGATTTTGAACCCAAAATTCAAGATTAGATTTAAAACACTGATGTTGCCAATCAAAGAAATAATTGCCAAATGTAAAACTGATCCAGAATTCTTTTTGGATTCTGGCCACTGTAGAATTCCACAGGTTCTTATATCTGCTTCAGATAGATCAGGGAACTGCTATTGATGCTACAGGCTTATTTATATGGTCTTTCATAGACAAAAAGAGGTACAAGAGAGAAAAATATGTGTAAAAGGAAGAACAAAGGGAAAACAAAGTGTGGATCTGGGTGTACTTTGTGGACTAGAAGACTTGTTCCCCCATTGATACTTAGGAGAGGCAAGTCAGTCTGGGTGTAGTGAAAATCGTCCATCAGGAAAACCTCTGCTAAACACATCCTTTTTGCAGTTTGAAAGTTAATGTTTTCTCACCATATTTTTACATGCTTCAGCACCTCCTGGTTTAGATAAGGGAGAGGAATACTCAAGTAATATGGCATTTCTGACCCTGCCAGAAAGTCCTGAAGACCTCACTCCTGAAAGGTTACCTGAAATGAACAAAACCGTTTTTGAGGGTCATTCAAGTTGCGTCATTGTTTAAATCTAATTAATGCTAACAACAGTGGGTATAAGAACCTAATCTCTTTTTGTCATGCCTGTAAATGTCTATACAATGCAAAGGGAGAAGGGATTCTTGAAATCCAAGGAAATATCAAATATAACTTTTCTGCCTTTATTTGGCATGATACTATTTCAGTTTGTTTACTAAACCACCGAAATGAAAATGTTTTTGAAACAATACTTTCATGTAACCTAGTCTCTACAGTTCTACTGTGAAATTTTAGTTTTGTGTATTTAACCTCCCTACATTTATCTTTACTAGAATAACTCAAAACTAACTTCCACTGTTCTACCCTAAAAAATATAATTTCACTGTGTTATCTTGTTATCTTTGCCCCGCCCTCCCCCCCACCCCGCTTTGTTCCCTTGTACAGTTACCCAGTATTCAGGAAAGCATTTAAACACTCACTTGATTCCACTGAAGTCGACGAGACTCAAACATGTGCTTAAGTGCCTGCTGAATTAGGGCGCTGATTTGAATCATAAATATATCACCATTGCTCTGGAGCAGTTGTAAGGCTCATCACTAGCAGCTTTTACCGCTGCTGTACCTCTTCCAAACTTTCTTACTCTCCCGCCTTGCTGCTCGCACAGGGCTGAAGGAGCAATCAGGCCACAGGAGGTACCTTCTCATCCCTCCTGGAGCACATCCATGGCCAAGCTCTCGCCGCACACGGCCGCAGCACTGATGGCACTGCCATACCCTGAAGAGGTTCCTCCCTTCTGCTGGCCCAGCCTCGCAGGAGGGCAGAAACCACACCATACTGTGGCAGCTTTTGCCACCTTTAAACAAGTTACAAGATTATTTGAAGGTAACAGCCAGGTTATGTAACCCATAAAAGTACGACTGATTTACAAATATTTAACAAGGAAAAAACTAATTATGCCGCTCCTGTCACAGTGAGGGCAGGCTTAGAAATGGTATAATCAATATAGGAATGTTAGCTGTAATGCAGTCTGTCAGCTTTTTAACCAACCAAAAACTTCAGCAAGTCTATAAACATAATTGACCCTCTCTCTGCTGAATCCTGCTTGTGCCAGCAATATTTTTCTCTCATCATGTTCCATATTAGCAGTTGTCTGTCATGGGGTCTTGTAAAAACTCTATTAAAGAAACATCTATTCTGCTACTGAGAGAATTTGTCTCCAAGTATGGGAGCTAGAAAGTACCTATTGAAAACAGTAAGAATTTTAACCAATTCCCAGAAAACTAAATTCTAAACTAAATTAGACCCCAAGCGAGTCTTAGGAGATTCGTGAGAACATGTCTTGTGCTGCTAAGGCTAATGAAAAAACACACACAGTTAAGGTGAAGAATATGTTTAATGTTTTGCTAGACGAGGCTTATGTTTTACCTTTGCACTATTGCTAGCTGCTAGCTATCATTATTTTGGATATATATTTATATCTATTTCTCTCTATATTTATACAAAGTATATATTCTATTTAGAGCAAATCGTCTCTAAAGGGGAGCTGATTTTCTCCAAAAGAGTCTGTCTGCAGTAGCTTGGTGGTGTTTGGTATCATGGCTCCTGGATGCACAGAAGATGGAAGCTTGAACCCTTTCTGCCCAACAGAAACTAGTGAAACCTGACTACACCACATAGTGCAGGAAATTGTTTTCTTATGAGGTGCGTATGTTTTAAAAGAAGCAACATTGCCATGTATTTTACATGGGTTATTAAATAACTGTATAAATTTAATGATTCAGATGTTTTGCATTATAACCTGGCATCTCAGGAGGCATGAAAATAGCACAGTAGGAAAATGTCATTGCATACTTCATAGGCAGAGCTGTTAACAAATGGAAATCCTTTTATAACTATATGAGAGATCCATCTTTAGTCCCCTGCCTGTCTCAACCTTCCACTGGTCTTCTGATGTGAATAAACTGTGACTAACGTGTAATAGTAACAAGGCTGTTGGAACTGCCAGAAATCTTTCCTTACTTCGGGGGGGCGGGGGAGCGGAATCTCTTCTATAGTTTGTAATTATTAGCAGTACATGAAAACGGTAAGAACCCTGTTCTGGCATTCACCTCAGAGAGCAGAGGGAACAGATCACCATCATCTGATCTCTTGAAAAATGGGTACTTTCTCACCTGGGAAGTTTAAGCACAGATCATCAATATTTCTGTACATAAAGTGCTGGGTGGGTATTGCTTCCCTTGATTTGTTGTTTGTTAGACTAGTTTTGGTTGGTTACAGCATTATACATTGTAGTAACTTTATTTTATTGCCACTGTCACAACAAAGCAAAGCTGCTATTATGTTATAACAAACTAAAGCTACATTTCTAAAACATCACATCTACCCAAACTACAGTGCTATAACACCTAATTTACAGTTTATTCCAATCGCATGGACACAGGAAACATAAAATAATAAAAAAAAAGGATTTCATTGGCTCATCCCAGCAGAAGTCCTTTCTGGTTTGGCTATTCATCATGCAGGAAGGGAAGCAAAATATATTGTCCGTAGTGTTTTTATATGGTAAGTGCACAAACATGCAATCTACATATTACTGCAGTACTGTCAGGCCAGTTCATCAAATACCCTGTGAGCCCCTGGCCAGAAGAATGCACACCCATTGGTCTGTTAAAGGCTTTTGTTAATGTGAGCTAATAGAGAGAGTATTAAAGTACTACAGATAAACATGACTCTGTATGCCACAAAATATAGGCCCAAGCTGTTGAGGCACTAAGATGAAAACAGAAGGCAGACCTGAACTCAGCTGCATTATTTGCTGGACCTAATCAAAGCAGCAGTTCAAGAAGTTTGTGACTTAAGTTCTCCTTATTTTCTTACGGTGAATCCCAGTGCAGCAGAGCAAAGCGTAGAGCCTGCTTGGATTCAGCTCACTGCTTAGAAACCCATGTACGCTTGAATGGTGTCAGAAGGCTCATTAATGTTGACTGTAGTTAGAACCATTTTGAGTTGGTGCCTGAGAAGTCGACTGCATGGATGGGCCCTAATGTAAAGACCTGTGGAGGGATGAAACAAGTGTTGAAAGGACATCTGGGAGGTACTCCTAACTCTGGTCTGTTTTTCTAGCTATAAAGCACAGATATTACAACAGGAAATTGGTGGGAGCTGGAGGTGTCGAGTAGGTTGTTTAGCTGGGGTGTTAATGATGAATCTTGGTCCTGGGTACAGCCGCTGCTGTACCGTTTTACTGTGGCCTTTTTCCATGCTCCTGCAGCTATGGGTGATCTTGCAGTCTTTGTGGCACTTTCATTAAGAGGCATTTGAAAGTGAGCTTGTGGACAGTATGTTGGACATTTTAGCGTGGTAAAATGTTGGTCTATGTCTGGAAAAGTTGGCAACAGGAGCTTGACAAATAATTTGCAGTTAATAACTTATCTGATTGTTTCTTTTTTTCCTCCCCTTTACTTTTTGGCGGATAATTCTGCAGACTCATAAATTTGCTGTAAATAACTCCTAAGAGCAGGAAGCACTACAGCATTTCTTGAAAAACTCAGAGTAGCAAAAGAATGTGACAAATTCAGTAGCTGAGCCATCAGGATACAGAGAGCAGGTATCAAGCTGTGCCATATGTACAGTCACGGTTGGCTTGGAAAGTCTCCTCTCGTAAAACCAAATTGTTCCACTAGGAAGTGAAGCCAGGAGCCTTTTGCCTACAAAATTAAATTGTTCTTTTTTTCTCAACCAATTGCATTTTTTTGTTTTGTTTAATGAAACACCAGGCAGAATCTCATTTGTCTCCTCCAGCTCTACCTGCTTTTTCCTCTTATTTCACCCCTCCCTTGCCCTCCTTCCACCTCCGGGCAAATGGAAAATTTCATCTTCTTTTTAGGCTGTTTATCTTTTCCTCTCCAAAACAGTGTCCTCTAACCCTCACTGTCTTCCACGAATATGAAGTTGGACAAGTAAAAAGAATTGGAAGGGGGACCTAGAGGGAAATTGAGGACTTGAATTGCCTAACAGTAACCAGGTTGCTCACTGACTGACAGAGTTGATTCCGGCTGAACCTAGCTCTGGAAGAAATAGCTCAAACAGGCAAAAGATGAGATTCTTCAGTTCCCTGAGATCATGCATTTAGATTGATGACCAAACTAAAAAGCTTCTAAGGAGATAGGCCTGCTTATTGTAAAATAGAAAAAATTGAAGAGTCATCCATACATAAAACTCCCTTTCTCCTTATAAATCTGAACCTCTCTCTCAGAGCCTACAATGCCTGAAGATGGGTCATATTTTAACATTTTCCCCTTCAACATCCTTCTTGGGGGCATTAGAGTCTTCAAGTATGTGGAAGGCAGCACTGATAGTTAGGATTCGTTGGCTTCGCTTGGTCTTAATTCACTGTTTGGACTGATCAAAAATGGTGACAATCCCATCAGCTGCTATTGTAGGAGAAGTAGTATTTTGCTAATGGCAAAATCTCACACCCAGTCCTCTAAGGTTCCTGCTATGCAATGCCTGCCAGGTGTCCTTCAGAAGGAATTGTGTCCAGCTACTGAAGCTACCAGCTTCAAGGATAACATGACAAGATTTTTCTGTGCTTTTCTGTACAATTATGGAGTAAAGTTAGGTTGAATAGAGTGTAACACAGTCATGGGCTTTGCTATCTCACTCATGTAATGTCCTTTATGATGTGAATGTTTTTCCCAGCATACACTTTACTTTGAAGACTGTATGGGAAGTGAATTTGGTTTAGGCGTGTTCCTCTTATGTTGCCACACAGCAACATACACTTCAATTAAACAGCTTCATTGCTGAGGCTTTTGGAAACCAAGTATTTGAACCAGCCTTGAGAGATATGGCCTTAGAATCAGAGACAAGATAAGTGCAGAATAAGGTTCTGTAAAAAGTCAACACTACTATTATTTCCTATTCTTAATATAAGGGAAAACCAGCAACATCTCAAATGACAACACGTGCCACTTGTCCTCAAATGCTGGGGACTGACCACTGCAGCTTACTCCCTGTACTCCTGGTGAGACTGCAGCTACAGGTGTTGGACTAGATAACTCAATCCTACTCTTACTGCTGGAGATCACAGGGAGGGATGTTTTCCTCTCCCAGGTGCCTGCAGAGCCTTCATGGTCGAGCTGCTGTTAGACTGGGTGCACTGGAGAACATACTCAAGGGGGCAGCCCTTCACCACACAAATGTGCCATTTGGGGACTGTTCTTTGACAGGCAGCAGGTTTGTGAAGGGGAAACTATCAGGTCAAAGTGGAAGATTATTTTCTCAGTGGAAGTTGCTTAACATGAAGAAAGGAAGAAAGAGAATCACGGCCACACACACAAAAAGAATAGTCTAGGCAAGCGAAAACCAAGGCGCATAGATAGTTTGGTGGAAACGGGTTGATCTGATCTCACCACGTGAGATACGGGCTGGCATACATAGACTAGAATGCCTTTTTCCACTCTCTAACCTATTTAATGGTACTGGTAACTGAAGGTGAGTCCCATGCAGAAGCAGAACCCAGTAAGAAATGTTTTCACTTTAAGTAGCCTACCATGAAGGAGTTCTGACATACTGATCTGTGCAAGTAACCAAATTCCCTGCCTGTGAATGCACTGTCTTCCTGTAAGTGAACAGCATGTCTAGTGTTCAGGCTTACCCTGCCCTTCACATGTAGTCAGTCAAATCAATTATTAGAACCACAAAGTACACTGCCTTGAGATTTCTCTATCTCTACATGCTATACAGAGTGTTCACGATGTCTTGTAGCAGGTGTAGCAAAAAGCAGAAATATTCATAATTGCTAAAAGCCATCAAGCAAAATTTGCGTACGTTACCGATAGTGTTGAAGCATTGTCTTCAATTATTTGTAACATATAAACTGATAGCCACAAACCCCCAAATTATTGTGGTCTTTCAGAGTGATACAATACTTGCTTCTGTGATACAAAGAAAGAAAACAAGGCAGTGATATAGACTAGTTTGTGCAGTAGGGTCTGTGCTCTG
This sequence comes from Pandion haliaetus, assembly GCA_013401275.1. NCBI lineage: Eukaryota > Metazoa > Chordata > Aves > Accipitriformes > Pandionidae > Pandion > Pandion haliaetus. Next base: position 84,523 of record VYZV01033104.1, read on the forward strand.
CCCCCAAAGGGACCTGGCAGGCAGGAGAATAGCGTGCTGCTGTCCATCTTTCCAGCTTGGCAGTTCCCTTTGTTACTGTCATGATAATACTGCTTCTTCATATAGTGTTGGCTCATTTGTGTTTTCAACACGCAAACCCAAGTAAAGCCATTTTCCTCTGCCTTTCTCAGAAAACTCTTTAACCTCTCGTATTTAGTAATCAGCATAAATGTATGAAGATAAAATGTACGAGATGCTCATGGTACATAACTGCCACTTAACAAGTGTCATGTATTTGTCGGTGTGCCTACGTGTAAAGCAGAAAGAAAGCATATGTATTTCTTGATTCTGCTTTGGCTTTGCTGGTTTTGTGTCACCTCTTACATAAAGTAATAACAAAGTGAACACAACACAGATTACGTTCATCTGTATCCCTGAAAGAATTGAAAAGAATTATTTATTGCTTTTTCTATGTGTATGTGGTCACAACAAAATGACTAACAACGCACAGGGAATACTGAGTGTCTCACAAAAAAAAAAAAAAAAAAAAAAAAAAGAAAAGCAATATGTCTCCCAGTAAAAATGTAAAATTAGGGGAAAAAATAAAAAAGACTGTAGGCAGGAAATAGACATCAATTTTTCTGACTACCACAATAGAAGCTAACACTCAGGATGCTATCTTTTGTTAAGAAGCATCAAATTGTTATGTCATTTAACAGCCTGATTGGCAAGGCAAATTTGAGCTAAAGTAAGGTGTGTGTACGATTTGTCAGATTCCAGGGATAATCATTTGAAGCTAATCCTTTTACTTTTCACACAGTCGTCTTCACAGAAGTCTTTCCCTTCATGTTTGCATTATCTCAAATTGTTGGGTGACTATATGTATATTTTTCGCATGTATGTGATAAATTTAATTTGTAATTAACTATCCGGATTAAGGCATCTAGGCAGGCAGAGGAATCTTCAGATGCTGTTAATTGTTTTCTCTAGGATGTGTTTCTTTTAAAGGTTTAATAATCACCAATTGAAGCTGAAGAGCATTTTTCATAGGATTGTTTTTGCAAGTGTACAAGTCCAGTGAAATAGCTGAGCTTTTCAAATATTTCAACGGTGAAAGGCATGGTCATCCCAGTATACCACTTTTCAGGAGGCTGTGTTAAAAGAAGGTGTTTAGAATATATGGAGTGACGTGTATCCTTGCTCTTGTTTCAGTTGTATAGGACAGGTTTATTAACAGAGATAATTTCTGAGCACTGCTGAAACACTAGCTCTTTTTTTAGGTGCTAAACTAGGAGCTGAGCTCTTTTTAAAAAAATCTAGAGGATACTGAGCACTTGAAAATGTGTCTGTGAGCTCATTTGGAGGTTTGGTCCATAACGAGAAAGCAATGCAAGTAGCAATAATGTGGCACTTAATTAAAAACCTTTTGAATAGAAAGCGCTATGAATTTTGATTCTTACAAAATTGCAGAAAATGTGCTTTTTATTATGGGACAGCATGTGACATCCACACATCCGTGGACCTCTTGGAAAAAAATTGACTACTTCCAAAGTAAATCCCTGCTTAGCATAAGTAAAATCAGCACCAGCCAACCCAGCAATACTACACCAGAGTATTTAATATTATTTCATTTGGAAATGCAAAGCAGTTGTCTAAGCATGGAATTTCTGTTCCAAAGGACCCTATGAACAGTTTTGTGGGTTTTTTTAGTCCTTATATTAGAGGTTCCTCTGTCCATGTAGCTCTTCTTTCCTGGGCTCTTGCATATTGCATCTAGGTTGAAGTAAGTGTTGAAGACTGAGAACATAGTGATTTACCAAAAGTGATATATTTTCTACTGGTGACAGAACACTTGCAACTTCCTTGGAAGAAATGCTTGGGGTTTTCATACATTTCTTCTGTGAAATTGCTACCGTTGTTAAAATGTTTTGCGTAAAAGAATGGTGGGAAGTAAACAACTTATTTCTTAATTAGCAACAATGTCAGTGCTTTAGGTTTCACTCAAAGGTGAGATAGCCGTGTATTCACTGCTGTGTAGCTCATGGCGTTGACTTGCACTGGAGAGCTCTCTCCCCCCTGTGCTTTGGGTGAATGTGCCATCTGCATTGCAAGTGAAATCCATATTGGTATTCCAGTATGCTTTTTGCTCTGCAGTAAAAGTCTTTGAAGGGAAAACATGTGTTATTAAGTAATATCAAGATTGTTAATATTGTCTGTTTGAACCACATTAGCGTCTGCTCAGTAATCTCTAAATGCTGTTACTTTTCAACAGTGTCCTGTAACAAATTAAAGTGAAACTTAAATTTATACTTGATAGGATCCCAATTCAGGAGGGGGTTTCAGTCCTATTTTCATTATACCTCAGTGTATACCTTGCTGAAAAGTGTTATTCGTCCCCATTACACAAATGTAGTTGGAATTGTTGCAGTTCTATGCCACACATCAACACCTGCTTGTTTCCTTTCTTATTAAAAATGTGATATGCACAGAAATCTGGTCACATCTGAACGGATGAAAATAGGTATCAAAATCAAATCAAAGATTTTGTAACGGAGCACTCACTGGATCATACCTCCTAAAGTATCACTTCATAAAGCAGATCTATAGAAGCTAGACCCTGGCATGTATTTCCAAATGAAGCCTCTGAGCATGTTGAGGCTGCTTTTTGTGACCTAATGGTGATTTTAAATGGATAGATTTAACTAGAGAGGTTTTCTTGCACATGACCTTTAAAGGGGAAAAAGAACAATGTTAGCATTCAACCCAAACCCTGTAGTCTGTCACTTTGTATACCATATCATTACTAGCAAAATTTAAAGGAAAACTGCACCCGTTTTGCTCAGCCCAGCAATATGAAAGTTCACAGGCTAAGAAGCACTTGTCACCATTTTTTAAATTACAATTGGCATTCCTGAGGAGGCGGCCATTTTACTGAAATATGATCTATCTATTCTGTCTGTCTATCTGGCTGTCCAGCATGTGTGTTTGAGACTGTCTATCACACACCCTGGTGCAGAAGTGCTACCTGAATTATAAAAACATATAATCGTCCAAAGATTATGTCCTCGCTTCACGGAGTGCAGCACAGGATGCAGATGAAAACACGCGCTTCCTCTCTTTTAGAAGAAACTGAGCTGTTACAGGGTGGATTTGGACTGTCTCACGAGCAGTTTGGTACGCTGGGGCTTTTTTCACGACTGTGCTTTCCTGTTTCTGAATTCCCCCTTTGGTTCAAATCTAGTAATTCCCTAGCCTGTGTGGTTAAGAAAGCAGGTTTTCAGTTGGAAAGAAATCATAAACCAACACAATGATATTTGTGTGAGTATGAATGTGGCCTGAAACAGCAACCTTGTGAGCAGTTGGGTACCCCCCTTCATCTCGATGGCCTGCTAACTTGGAGCAATCCGGCTAGCCGTAAAGTTTTGAAGACAAACTTTTTGCTTCCCATCTCCTATATTTTTAACTTGTGTTGTAGTATGTGTGGACTCTAAACAAATCAGGGTGGCGTGCTGTTAAATATTACAGATGCAAAATAAAAGTCTGACCCTTCCACGCAGAACTCACAGTCTAAGCAAACAAGTCGGAGAAAAAGCTCACGAGGAAAGAGTACAGCATGTGTTATTAAATGAGCAATGATTGGAAAAGCTCATTGTTTTAAAGGAAGTGAAATGAATGACATGCAGGTAAAATAACACTGTGCTTACAAGGGTGGCCTAGCTTTGATGTGCTGTTCATGCTGTTTGTAGTGTAGAAGACCAGAATGCTGCACGTTGACACTCTGGAGTTTATTGTAGTTCAATCTTTAGTCCTGGGTTTAGCAAATTGCTAAAAAAGGGGGCACGTGCGTAGCTCACTATGACTAGGGCCATACCTGCTGGAAAGAGGTGTGACCTCTTGGACAGCTGACACGGAAAAAAGAATATCAGGCTGTGGATACCACTTGGAAACCCAAGAACACCACCACCTTGACATAAATCCAGATAACCCAGCGATGGGCTTCGGGCAGTTCTGCTATAAAGTGTCCTCATAAAAATGGAGACCCATTTCCACAGTTGTGTATTGGTTCAAATGTCTTTAAGTGCTTTTAGGATTTTCACTTTTGGAAATTGGCTGAATCATGAAAAGCAAAAGTGATGTATTATCAAGCTGGTATTGAGGCACTGATTGTTGGGTTTGACATCATTTCCAATTCTGGCATTGAGGAAGCTTAGCGTAGAAGATGGAGTACATGAGTTCATCACTTGTTCAATATTGTTTTAAAGATCTATGCAAATTACATGTAATTAGCTAGTGCTTCATCTGTGCTGAGTTGCACTAACATCATTAAAGACAACGAATGTTGGCTGATTCTTGTTGCTGTGGTTCTTGTCCTAGTACTTTTCCTTTCAAGGGCTGCACCTTCTCAAAGCTAGCTGGGCACCAGTTTCTGTCTTTGATCTAATGCAGATACTTTCAAAAGATGCACACTGCTGTCAGTCGGCTTAACAGATCTTGATTATAATTAGAAATATTGAAAAGTATATTGAACTAAGATTTTCAGGCAGCTTCCCATACAAACTTCTAGATTGTTGAGCTGAGCAAATCTGGTATCGTTTTTCTTTAAAGAAAACATTTTGCTCCTGAAAACATGAATTCTTCGGAATAATAGGTAAACTGTCCTTGTTGTTCATAAACATCTTATTTATGCATCTTCACTCCTGTGATAAATTAACTGGGTTTGTTTTATATTTCCCTACAGTTTACTTTAAATAATCCTTCACAGTCTTTCACCACAAGACCACATAAGATTCCTTTTTTAATACCCGGAATGCTGAAATAGCATTTTGAGCACAGACTGTAATGCATAACAAGTGTATAATTTCTTATTGGGAATGCTGTGCAAAAACTTGTTTTCCTATCAGCCAGTCTAAATTTTTTGCTTAATTCACTAGAACCCCTGTGTATCTACAGGGGTAATTTATAATTAGAGCTGCAGCAAGCAGTATGCTGGAGAGGCATACGTTCATGGACAAGCCTGTTAGGCTTCGCTCCAGATCTGAGCCCCTACATGCCTCCATTTGGCCAACAGCCTTCAAGCTGGGCTTACAGTTTAAGGAGGAACTTTTCTGGACTAATTTGAAAAAAAGTAGCAAGCTCCACAAGCTCTTGACCCCTTTGCAAATGAGCTAGGAGAGGGGTGTGCATGCCTCTGTGTGTGTGCGTGTGTGTTTGAAATTATCCGTCTGTATTAGCCAAGGTTCTGTGCAGTTTGGTGCAGGAGGTGGTGTCTTTTATTCTGCTAAGCGTCATGCACATTTATGGCCCTATATAAATAATAGTAATACAGCAATAATCTAAGTCATTCCATCAAGGACTCACACTCCAAAGATTACCCCCATGATTCTGATTTTTAAGAGCATCACATTGAAGAGGAGAGGAGGGAAAGGAGGAAATAAGAGGCCAGATTCTGCATTTGTGGCTGATTCAGCAGTTGAGGGTGAGCGTGGCTTTGCATACTACCAGAACTTCTGCATGCTCCCAAAAGAGTCTCCTTATGTTGCTTATTATTTTTCTTGTATATGTTTCTACCACAAAACCACAGAAAAGGAAGAGTGGTAGGAGTGCAAGGGAGGAGAGAGAGAGAAATTAAAGAGATGAGGCACATGAATTACGTCATTTTGTCACTGCTGAACAAATAAGAGATTTTAATATTTACATTCTATGTACCACAATCTGCTGAAATTTGTGGGAAGCTCTTCAGTGATTTTGGATCAGGCCAGCCGTTGTTAAGTCATCAGACAATACTGCTACCACAATGCTTCCCACTGGCTACTTCCAAGTCAGAAGATGCCACTGCTGTTGCTATTTGTTTAAAACTAAGGCCCATCCTAGAGATGTGATATTTTCAGTCATCCTTTTTTTGCCTACTACTTCATTTTTCTCCCCCCTTCCCAGTCTCCAGCCTACAGATGTGTGCACAAGATCTCTACATTAGCATCCATTCAACTTTGGCTCTCAAGCTTTACAGGCTTTCACAAGCAGAAGAAAATCTTTGCTGTCAGAATAGCTGTTTCCCTAACTCACCTTCTCTTCTCTATGTCCTTAATGTCTCCAGGAGTTTCAAATACCCTTTATGTCTTTTCCTGATAGGTATGGTATCATCTCTATTCTGTAGAGCATTTGTCTACGTCTTCAAAACAAGAAATTATTGGCAGGCTAATCTATAAAATGGGAACTAAATATGCTTATGCAAACGCTTTACAGAATTGCAGCATTTTGAATATAAGAATAGTTGCCTTCTCTTTAATGTGCAGTTTATGTTTGACTCAATACGTAGGCTTGGATTAAAAGACTGTGTATGTGTTGAAGAGGAAAGCCTTGGAGCTTTCAGGATTTTTAATACGGTCCAATTTTGATTCAGGAGTCTCAAACTGTATCCCCCAGTGCTCTTTATTCACCATCAAAAGCAATTCTTATATTTGCAAGTGGCAACAAGACAAAAAAAGTTAGAGTCAAAATAATTGGGTGAGGTGTTTTTCAGGAGAATTAATGTAACAAGAGCTGCTAAACTTCTTGCACTTAAAAACACAAATAAGAGTGTTGGACAGAAGTTGTCAGTAGGTGCTCTCTTAATATCTCACCAGTTTTGAAGTTATGAAAAGGAGCAAGACTTTTTGAAATCTAGAAAAGAAAGAAAGAAAAGCTAGAAACCGAGTGAAAGAGCAGAGTCGCAGCACCGGTGACCCGAGAAACCTCATTGCTCCACTTATACTGGCACAATGTCATGTTCTCAGCCACTCCATCACCAGCAAGGGGAAAAAAAAAGCTTTTCCTTTCCTTTTAGTCAAAGGCAGTGGGTAAGCAGAGCACGCGGTTCAGAGGGTCATTAAAAAGCATCAAAGGAGGCAGCCTCATGATGGTAATAAGACGGCTGCAAGGAAATAAAGTGGGCATTGATCTGCACTATCGAGTGTGACATTTTAACCGAAGCTAAAAGCCAAGAGCAGATCTAGCCCTCTTATTCATCTGCCTGCCTGTTTTAGTAAATTGTCTTTTTTTTTTCCTCCAACCAGTGGCCTCAGAGGTCACTTCATATTAGCTGGCTTGTTAATACCGAGGCAATCAATACTTAATCAACAAGTAATGGGATTTTGCAGTCATCCTGTATGATCTTTCAATAAAGCCCCGAATCTATCTCAGCCCATTCAGAGCCTGACTAAAGGTGCACGATTGCTGCAGAGCAGGGATTTGATGGTCTGATGCTCTTAGGCTGATCTGCATCTGATTAAGACACCATGCAGCCACTGTCCTTCACCCTTTTGTTCCTTTATCCCCGTATAATGTAGCATGGCACAGAAATTCGTCATCTTAGCTTTTAGATGCAACAGCAAAGGAATTAATATTTCCTTAGTGTGTGATGATCCAGCCTCTTGGTCATAATATGCAACCAAAAAAAACCAGCAAAGGGGGACGGAAATTACAGGACAGTGACAGGTTTCATGCATTGCCTTAGAAAACACAGTTATAACGAATGGGTCTGAAACAGCCTTTTCATCTCTACCCTCTCTATCCTCCTTACTGAGAAAGAAGATGTGCTAGTGTAACAGACATAGTGACTGGACATGGCTATATGAGAATAGGTATTACAGATGATTCACTGGGTCAGGAAAAAGGAACAAAACTCAAAATTACAGGCTCCTCGAAACATCCGTCTCTTTTCACACCTTCAAGTACACTGTTGACAAGGCTTGAGGGTAACACTGGTTTACGTTAATTTTTACCCACCCTGATGAAACTTCCCTTCTTCTGCCATTGTTCCCAGAAACTCTGTTTGTGGTAATACCGTCCACCAAGGAATCCTAAACAGATTCAGGCAGACAACAGCCCACAATTTCTGCTCTCCAAAACTAGCAAGAAAGGCTGGGAAAAAGAACAACAGTACACATAAATGTTAGGGACCTGTGGCAACTTCACCAGCTATTTCCAGCTTCCTGCTTCTTGGACTTAGATGAAAGATTCATTAAGGAAGGGTTTGTCTTTATAAAGCTGTCGTAAAAGCCATGTGATGCAGTGCTTGTCATGATAATCGTGTTAAATAGAGCATATTTTTTTACAATCTTTTATATGTGGCCCATGCACAGGTGTACCTGCCTATAGCACCTCTGGACTTAGAGATCTGTGCCACACTGAGTGATTTTGTATACATGACTAAACGTATCAGTGGGTCTGTTCAAAGAAAGGCTGTGTTCTTCTCAACTGACTTCTGGGTCTAGAGAAAGAGGGAGGTATAGCACCCCTTTGAAATCTTGCTGCTCTCCACATCACCCACATTTCTGATGCAGAACGTGCTTGGCCACATCATGTATACACCTAGTTAGTTGGGGGACATGTAAGGGGGGTTAAGAGTTAGTGGGAAAAAGAAAAGCAAAATATAATTATGTGAACAAGGACAAGAGAACAAGCGAGTAAAATAGCAATAAGGGAATATGAAAAAAGATGATTGTTGACATAAAACATGGAGATCAAACTAATGCAGCTTCAAGGGAGCACCTGCTTCTTCAATGGCAGGAGTGACACGTGGCTGCTGATGGCAAGGGCTGTGGCAGGGAGGATTGCCGCTCTCTGTGCACGGAATATGAACCTGGTATTTGTGCCTTTTTGTTCACTCCCATTATTGGCAGAAGGGTAATACACAGTATGCATGTGTATGAAAACATGCTCTTCTGAGTCATTTGGTGTTTTACTTTTGTGGATTTGAATTTCTGGAAACCGAGCCTGTGTTTCCCATTTTCTACTCTCCTCAGGGGTTGTGGTGTTCATGCAGCTTCAAGCAATGGCCTTTCTTCCAATTCTGACTTCCCATTTTCTCCCACCCCGTTGAATTTCTTTCACCTATGCTACCTGCCCACGCAGTGTGCCTGCACATGCGGCACTGACGGTGCGTGCAGGAGGAGGGGGTGGGGATGTGTCCTGCCTGTGCTGAACAAGGCACAGGAGGGAGCTGCATCAGATGTGAGATGTCCCAGGCACCTTTGTGGCAGGCTGCAAATGCCAGCCCTGGTGCTTAGAAAGTGCATGCTGGTTCGTATCCCAGGTGGCCATTGCAGAGAGGAGAGAAATACAGCAGCTCAGACACAGCCTACTCCTGTTGGATATATTGAGAAGATATTTTTAAATTATCTCTGGAGTATTTTGGTTGGCACTGCTAGCGAGGGTAGCTCACAGGTTTATATCCTTTCTTCTAATATGGATGGCAGAAGACGACTCTTTTATTTTGGTGTGGAGGCACACAAGGGTATGGATGGCAGCTTTGTTTTCCATGAGTTCCCCTCGGGCGTTGCGAGTGGCTGGGGCCTGCATGGAGGCAGGCACAGTGGAAAGAGCCCTTTGCTCCAGCAGGTTCAACTGTGGGGATTGCTGGGAGTGGGTAGTGGGTGTGCTACCCATGCAGAAGGTGCAGGGAGCGCTTCACACAGCAAGTTCGTTTTTCCCCAGACACCAAGTGTGTTTGCTGTGGCCACAGTCCCCTTTGGACAGACCATTTTTGCTATGGATACATGCCAAAAGTGATCTGTCCATGCCTGATGGCTGAGTGCTGTGGTCACTCTCATTTGAGTACTCACTGAAAACAGGAAAGCGTTTTTATGCCTACACAAAAGCCAGGATCAACTTGGGCCAGTGTGTGAACAGTGATTGAGTGGTGTTGGGCAAAAATCAGGATTGGCTCACACATCAGTCCAATCCTTTAATCAGAATGAATTGAACTCTAATCTGCTTCTTGGCAATGAACAAATAGGCAGTCTTGGATATGGATGCTTTTCTGTTTCATGGATATATGTGTTTGTGCAGAGTATGGGGGCACGGGTTAAAATTAGAGCTGTGTGAGCCCTGTAGGGTTCCATTCACGATGAGGTTTGCAAACTAATCCACGTTGCTTGATTTACAGGGCTTGGAAACAAACCAAACCTCATAGATTTGTTTGAAGGGGTTTGTGTGATGTGGGGATAGGAGCTCCATCTGTACTTGCTCACTCACGTTTTCCCTGAGCTAACCTTCCCTAGATAAGGCAGGAAGATCTTAGGGTTTTGTGGTGAATAGGTGCACAGAAAGGAGCCAACCCTTTTGGCTTCAGTGGTTGTCCTAACAAATGCTGAGTTTCATGAGTTATATTTCCTTTTTAAAAAGACAGTCTCCAGGTAAGGATTTACTTGTTCTTCTCCAGCGCTAGCATTGCTTCTCTTCCACAGCCATTTCCTGGCTGGATCTTAGGTCACATATTCATTCTCACCTCCTTAAAACCTCACTAGAGAAACCCTAAGAAACTGTTAAGTCTCTCATTCTCTGATGCCTGTGGAAGAACTGGGAAGACAACTAGTGTATTGCTTCTCTTGAAGGTTCTGTTTCATAGCATTTATGTTAATTGGAGCTAATCACTTTGAAATCACTGGGACATGTGTCACCTTCTGATGGCAGAATGGGGAACTACATTGGAGTGGTTTATACAGCAATGGAAGAGTTAGTCAAGGAAGAACCTACCGAATGATTAAATACAAGTATCAGCTACTAGCAATTTTTGTTGATTTGTAACGTATATTGAGAACTGCAAAAACCCTAGCTGTAACACTTATTTTGGCCTACTTTATGTATAGCTCCTGAAATCACTCTTTACCTTTCATGGGAAGATGAACCTGGTAGCTCTTAAATGGTTATGATAAAGCTGAGAATGCCTTTATTTGGCTAAACTTCAAAGCATCAAATCCCTTGCAGTGCCATGTTGTCATTAATTACTGTGGACCAGGTTGTCAGAGAAAGGCAGGCACATTTCTCTAAAAATCGGAGACTTTTTCTCTTCATAGAGCATCTGCTCAGGATTTGAAGCAGTAGCTGAGCAGTCTTGAGTGCAGTGTCGTCAGGGGCTAAAGTATCCCTTTCTAGAAGATGGCAATCAGCTAACCCTTGCACACATCTCTCTTCTGTGCTGTAGCTATCTGCTGCCAGAATCAATAGCAGCTGTAACGACCAAGCACATGGATGACACACCTAATGGTGAGACTTACGTGTCAGTGAGCTGGGGCAGGCTAGGAGAAGCTGGCAAGTTACACCTCAGGCATGAGGAAAGCTAGAAATCAAACAAAGGAGGAGGACAAATAAAGTGCACTACCTCAACAGATACGTGCCAAGGACAGGTCTGTTTCAAGTTCCATGTTGCCGTGGCCAATGCATGACCGCCCTGCTGCAATCCTGATTACCCCTTCTGGAAGGTTACAGAAGTTACCCTGGGTAGTCCCGAGCTCCGGGAGCCCACGCTCTGCTCCACCGGCTGAACCTGCCCTGCTCAAGTATGCTGCAGGCACACTCAGGCTGAGGGGAGCTGCTGTTTGTCCCTACGGCTTTCTGCCAGGGGTTTAGCTCCTGTGATACGGTTGTCGGAGGAAGGTGAAGGTATTGCTAATACTGTGCAGTGGTGGGGCCTTGAAGCAAAAAAAAGAAAAAAAGTTGCTGTTTTTTAGAGTTGTTATTGCTCACCAGTTCTGCATCATTGGTGAGTTTGGGGCTGAATCTCTACTTTCTGTTAGGGAGGCACTTACCTGCAGCTTCATTGGTGTCATGGTTTAACCCCAGCCGGCAACTAAGCACCACGGAGCTGCTCGCTCACCTCCCTCACAGTGGGGTGGGGGAGACAATCAGAAGGGTAAAAGTGAGAAAGCTCGTGGGCTGAGATAAAGACAGTTTAATAGGGAAAGCCAAAGCTGCGCACGCAAGCAAAGCAAAACAAGGAATTTGGTTACTGCTTCCCATGGGCAGGCAGGTGTTCAGCCATCTCCAGGAAAGCAGGGCTCCATCGTGCGTAACGGTGACTTGGGAAGACAAACGCCGTCACTCCGAGCGTCCCCCCTTCCTCCTTCTTCCCCCAGCTTTACATGATAAGCATGACGTCGTATGGTCTGGAATATCCCCTTGGCCAGCTGGCGTCAGCTGTCCCGGCTGTGTCCCCTCCCAGCTCCTTGTGCCCCCCCAGCCTGCTCGCTGGTGGGGTGGGGTGAGGAGCAGAGAAGGCCTTGGCTCTGTGTAAGCACTGCTCAGCAGGAACGAAAACATCTTGGCATCATCAAGGCTGTTTTCAGCACAAATCCAAAACATAGCTCCGTACTAGCTACTGTGAAGAAAATTAACCCTATCCCAACCAAAACCAGCACAATTGGCCATACTTGAGTGCTGCAGGTTTAACTCAGAGGATTAGCAATTGCTCTGGACAGTGTTGCTGTTAGCAGGGGGGTTGAACTCCGAATGCAAAAGATCAACAAAGTGTCTCATACACAGTTTGTAAGCGATGACAGACTACAGCGAGTTACAAGGAGGCTATATTAGGTAGAAATCTTACATGTAGCTTGGAATGGGATAAGGGGAAAAGTCGAGATAGCGAAGAATATGTGACTATTTTTGTCCCTCAGCCAGATACCTATTGGTCAGTTTGTTACAAGAGGTTGTGTGGAAAGGTCAGCAGCTCAGTGAGCTGTGCTGCAGAACATGCCTGCGCTAAACCAAAACATTCATTCCTGTATAAGCTAGGCAATCTCACAACTATCAACTGTGAGCTGCCGTGTGGACGATGACTATCCTATTCTTGTGTCACAGACATGTTGGTACTAGTCAGTTACGACACCTTTTATCGCTTCCAGAAAACGGCCTTGTTTTCTGCAGTGTATCGTTTCTTTTCTGCTGGGTTTTGATAGGGTGTGCTTTGGTTCAAGCTGTATGCCTTGCACAAAAAGCAAGATACTGGAGTCTGCTCGCAGGCTGACCCTTTGCACTGAGACAGGACAATGGCAGTGCGACCTGCATTACTCAAATTCCAGCCTTCACAGAGCTGTCATCAGCATGCCTGGAAAATTAATGTCATTACGCTGTCGCTCGAGGCTTGGCGTGGCTGCTTCTCGCCTGCCTGGGAGAGGAAGCCACGGCGCAAAGTGAATATTGTGGCTTACTGCTGCAAGGGAGGGACAAGCACTGCTGAGAGCTGGTGGGATATTTGTCTTTGTGAGTTTTGCAAATGGAAGTCCGCCCTCTCTGTTTAGTAGTATAAGCTTTTGTGTATCTGCAGCCCTATCTTTCAGTGGCTACTGGAATCTGTGCTAACTAGGGACTGATTTGACTGCTGTTATTCAATGTGGTGTTGTGACACTTTCCAATTTCCACCGGGCATTATCTTGAACAAGAAGGGTGAGAGTGCAACAGTTTTTCTCCCCTCTTGATTTAAATGCATTTCTTCCACTGTCCTCCCCTGCAATATTATTTGTAGGGCTTCTTGACATGAAACAAAGTCATACTGCTAAAGCCAGTGAATGGCATCACAAATATATTTCTTGTCCTTGACAGCAGTGGCACTCAGCAAACTGAATAACTGTTTAACTATGCAAGGCTACTGAGCGTCCCCACATCAGCCTTTCATGTAACTTTGGAAGAGTGGTTTTACTTGCAGGTAGGTGGAAAAGCCGTAAGAGAACTAAGGAGCAGGAGAGGAAGGAAGAGGACATCGCTGCCTCTTCTTGCTCCATTGCCCCAAGCCAGCCCACTGCTCTCTTTCCTACCCTAAAAATACCGTGAGGAGCCACAGAGGAACCTGCTTCCTCTAAAATAAGAACCAAATAATAAGAAATCCTTGTGGGGCAGCATGGTCTCTCTTGGATCACTCCCACAGTGTTGATCTCTGCCTAGTGCTGGAAGTTAGCTCTCTGAAGATCTCTTGTAACCCACCCATTCCCAGATGTCAAACAAGTAGTGCCTTAAATGTCATTATTTCTCCCCAGAGCAGCTGTGAGATTTTAAGTGATGCAACTTATTTTGAGTTTGCTCCCTCTTTTACCTGCTTTGGTTTAAACTGGTAGTGGGAGCCCTGAAGTGCTGAAAGACCAGTGTGTGGTTTTCACAGCAAGCCTCATCCTACAGAATCAGCAAGTAACAGAAATCTTGCCTGACATGGGGAGCTTTCAGGGCAAGGACAAGCACACTAATGATCAGAACTTCAAAATGGCAAGATCTCCTAGCCAGCACCTACTGTGTGATGACGCAGCTCAGAAGACTATACAAAAGCTGTAGGACATTGATTAGTATCACCACACAGTAACTGCGTACATGACATTAACCAACAAACACCCTCTCTGCATCTTATTTGTTGCGTTATTTGTTCATTTGCATTATGAATATCCTGATCGATAAGACCAGATTCCTCACTCTTCATCTTCCTTTTAAGTATCAATAGATAAAGTCCTGTTCCATATAAATGCGAGTTAAATAATGTGGACTAAATAATGAGACTGAGATGCACTGAAAAATATGTGAGAAGGCAGATACTGCTCTCGTACCTATTGCAAACCTACACTGTAAACACACACTGCCCAGCAAGTTGTTTCTTTGGCTTTAGCACTGTTGCAGCTGCACACAGAAGTAACAAAACAACTGACACTGTGCACTGACCTCTGTTGAACAGTTGTTTATTTGACTGCTTCTGCTAATATCCCAATAAGTAACAAGTACAAAGTGCACTCTCTCTCTCTCCTTTTTTCTTTTTTTTTAATTGTTAGCCATCCAGGACTCCCTGAAGGCAAAAGCAAATCACTTCCTGAATAAACAACACAAGGGACCAGCATTAGAGGGGAAAGCTCTGCAGGGGGAGCGGATGGGGTGCTGTTTGGAGCAAATCAGGTGTGTTCTCTGAAGGACCCAGGGACCTCCCAGCAGAACAGGAAAAGACAGCGTTTCGGTGCCAGGAGCGGAGCTGGCCTGGCAGTGTGGCAGAGCTGTCCAGCTCTGGAAGCTCAGGTGCCTCCAGGCATGCACATGGCAGCTCTTGTTATCTTACAGCAGTGACATCCTGTGCCTTTCACACTTGATTTTTGCTCTCAGAAAAAAAAGCACTTCAATATTCAGGGCAAAACCATGCTTATTTTTAAGTAGGTCTGTGCAAAAATAATGCTTATTTTATGTGCTCCTCTGCCTTGTTACTTCGGTGACTGAGGAAATGGTGTAGCATCTCTTTAACTTTTAAATCTACACGTCCTTTCTTGGGGTACCATTTTATTTTAGATAACTTCTGTTTGAGCATCTCTTTGTCATAATGTCTGTAGAACCACTTAATGTTTGCACTGGAAGTCCTTTACTCAAAGGGAATTTTTGATCGATGACATATCAGGAGCTACTGTTCTTGGCCTGGGATAGCTGAGAAATGTGGAAGGGCCTGAACAGAGTGTCTATGTTTATGTTCCAGGGAAGAGGTCCATCTGGACTTGCTCTGCCTTGTGCCTTGCTCTTTAGAGGTCCATTTGCAAAATGACAACTTTCTTTCACAATGACAATTACTTCTGAAACAAGCAGTCATGCTTAGCAGTCGCTGCCTGATTGCCAATATTTACCTTGCTTTATTACATTACTGTAAACTTTGGTTGGCTATCAGAGCTAGTTGATGACTCTGACAATTTGGAATCTGAAGGGCTCTTATGAAATTAAACACCGCCTTTGCGTGCCATCCAAGCCTGTAGATGGGCAAGTGAAAATAAATGTTCGAAAGGTTGTACTTTATATAGCCACAGACTTGACCTCTAAGTGCCTTAAAAGGGCTCACATACTTAAAGGTGCATTACCAGGCCTTACACTAATTCACTGTGATAGCTAAAGTGCTTTGTGTATACCACAAGAGACCAGAAGCCCTTGAGGATCCTTTAGAGCAGAGCATGTGGGCAGTTAACATTATTCAGCTTGAATTTTGTATTTGCAGCCAGTCATGAGTGAAAGTAGGGGTAGACTATTTGCATATTGTTTTGGTATAAAGCTAGAAAAATGCTTCCATATGTGTAAGTCATGTAACTTCATCCTGTGTGTTTCTTAGAGGCTTGGAAATCCCTAAATAAGATGAGGCCCTTTCTTTTTCTTTCCTTATTTTTTCTTTTCTTCTTTTTCCCACTGAGAATTTCTTGGGAGCATTCATCCCTCCCTCTCTTCAAGTTTGCTGGTCTAAGCAGGAATACTTGAGACTGATTTTAATTCTTAACTAGATGGACATGATTTATTAATTCACATTTGAAATAACAATTGCAGTCGGAAGGAATCAGCTGAAAGCCTTAATTACATTGGAAAATATGCTTCAGTGTAGCATGGCCCCATCCAGCTTTCAGAATGCATAATTATCATCATTTTTTAATTTTTATATTTGAAAAATTGTGATGGAGACCAGACTCTGCTGGCTACTCGCACTGCTTCAAAGCAATGCCTAAATCAGAAGTGAGTCTTTAAATAGATCATTTTCTTACTTGCTTGTTAGTGCCCAACCACATATGTAGACTTACTGTGCAGGGTTTGGCCTCAGTGTTTTATTTTTACATCTGAGCCAACTAGCAGTTTCTGTGCCCAGTTCCAAGGAAAAAAGATGTTAAACTGTGAATGCGCACTGGCATATGAGCTGAGATTAGGTAATTTGGGATCACTCCATAGAAATCACATATGGGCTTTGGAGACTGGGAATTCATTCCTGTTCAAACAGTGACCAAATGGGGAACAGGGAAAGCAAGATCAAGGTAATTAAAAAACCCAAAAAACAAACCACCAAACTTGCTGAAAAGAAAAAATGCACCACAGAATGGGAAAGTAAAAACAAAGCCTTCCTTGCCTTAATCTTGAAAAAATATGAGAGTTGAGAGAGATATTGGCCCACTTGACCTAAATAAGGTAACACATGGGCTCTTCTAGCTATCATTGCGATTCCTATCACCTTTCTGTCTCTTAACACTTCTGAGTATTTTCCTTCATTCTGTGTCTGCCTTTCTTCACTCCATATTTGTTGGTTTCTGACCATCTTTTATCTTCCCCATGACCCTCTTGCCCTCATTCTTTTATCTAGGTTAGCTATCTGTTAAGTTCACTATAAAACTGGCACTAGTTAAGGAAAACTGCTGTAAAGTCAGTCCATTCTGAGACGATCACTTTTTTGAGTTTGAGAAACCTAGAAAATCTGTGCAAAATTCACTTCAAGATTTGGGTTAAAAAGGAAATCCAAAATTGTTCCAAGTCCTTGTTTGGAACTGTGATTTGGCAAAAAAGTTATCATAGCCTTGGTCTAGCTTTGGACATAAATCCAAGGCTGAGAGGTGCCTGGAGGAGGTTTGCTCATTTTCAATTATGAGTACAGATGCAGTAGGACTGAAGTAAGGTCCACAGGAGCCCAGCTGCCAGGCTAGAAAGCTAGGAGAAGGTCCTGGTGGTTAGCAAGCCTGCGACACGACTTCATGACTTACACCAAGGCCTCTTGCAACCTTCTCTTGCCAGTAATTTCCATTTCCAGGTACACCCTGACATCCTGGAGGAAAACCTCCACCTGAGGGCTACAGAGTAGACTACAGAGTCTATTTGTCCAGTGTAAAATACTAGATAAGGTGTGGGTTGGCTTATGGGAGAACAGTATGACTGGCAACATGAAAACCCAATCCCTCGATATCCTGCGCTCAGTGAAAAGCACTACATGGCGTGGTTTCATGTTAAGGCCTGGAGATGGTGGAGCTGTAGAACAAGGAACTGTCTGATTCTTCATTAGCTTTGCCTGACCGTCTGTGAGCAGCAGGAGCCCTTCCCCCTTAGCATCTCCCCAGTCTCAGCCCCTCAGACACAGCAGAGAGGAGGCATGAAGCAAAATGTAATATGTGATCATATGGGATACTGTAGAAGACGGATGGAGAGGGCTGAAGTGGAAGAGGAGCAACTGAAGGAGCTCATAGTTCAGCTTGAATATCATCACCTGGATAGGGAGAAACTAATCCAAAACCTCCCCTTAATTAGACAGGAGAAGGGAAGGGGAGGATTGTGATGCTCATCTGTTTAAAGCCAGAGGAGAAAGCTATGGATTGCTATGTGATAGACACCACAAAAGCCACAGGGTTATTTTCTTGTTCTAAACACAGGTTAAAGCAGCACTCTCAGGTATTGGAAAAACACTAAAACTTTTCACTGGCAAGACGATGCTGTATGAAGTATCCTAAAGAAAGTTAAATTTTCTGACGAGGCTACCCATAACAGGATCAGAGGCAGGTACCACAGACCATGTAGGCTCTGTTTGTCAGTGTAGGAGCAGAAATAACTTTTTTTGCACCATATCTACCATATCTGGGTAAGGAGCACAGTTTGCTTACCAAGCTATTAAGAAAATAGATTAACAAATGCTGAAAATTCATAGTTCCTCCTCAGCAAAGGGCTCTTCCCAGGCTTCTTCTGAAACAGAGTAGTCTGAAATCATACATAGGAGTGCAGGAGTAATTGGTTAAAACGGGGGAAGGAAATATCACTTTAACCACTCTGTGTCCTTGACTAATGTTAAAAGCTTTTGCCTTTTCTCTCCAAACTCTATGAAACTTCTTACACCTGTACTCATGCAGAAACGTACTTCTGAAATAAAACATGGCAAGTGCTCTTCAGAAGTCACTGCTAAAACACAGAGGAGGATCCTTCTTTTATCCTGAGTCCTTCCTTCAGATGTGCACAAGTCTTCAAATATTTTTACAGGGAATCAGTATGGTGGAAAACTCTTTGTGGTTATGACTTACAGGATAAAATAATTCCACTTATTCTTGCCCCTAAAAGATGGCAATGATACTGTTTATCTATGCTCTTCCTTAGCAGCTTTTGCCCAGTGTAGCATTCACAGTATTGAACCCCAAACCTACATGACACACCTATGGGGTATCTCATTAGCTCTTCAGATCTTCCACAAAACTTGTCATCTTTGCTCTCTTCCCTGGGCCCACTGAGGACCACCACCCGTTGGCTGGCTGGTGAGCCCACATCATGTACAATATGGCCTTCTTTTGTACATGTGGCTTACTCAGACCTGAAGTGGTGTCTTGCCAGAGCTGGGAGATACTGCAGAACTTCACCGACAGGCTGCTGACCTTTCTGTGACTTGGCAATGGCCACTTTTTAGAAAAGGTTTGTGAATGTTTATAGGAAAAGGCAACAAGAGAGCGAACAGGATAGCTGTATCTGGTAAATTCACCTCGTCTGTCCCTTCAACTGACTAGTGATAAATAAGGCAAATGCAAGACTACACTTGAAAATATAAGAGCAAAAGAACAATCTTTTCTCCTCTTGGCATGGCTTACAACAATGTTTGCTGTCTGCCAACATCGCTGTGAGTTACAGTACACTGGGTCATCATTACATACATGGAGCCAATGAGGGCAAGAATAACCCTAGAAACAGTCTATTTTCTGTCACTGAGCAAGTGTTGTTCCCTACCCCTCTGGTACATCCAACTACCTGATGTTTAAGAATGACTGGAGTTATGTTCAAGCTGTTTGTCATTCCTTTCCCAGCAATAACACTGGTTACACATGTACACACATATATGTATATATTTTATGTATCCATATATAAAAATATATACATACAGACCCACAAACATACACATGTAATGCTCTTGTACGGGCCAAGCTCATCAGCTGTCTGCCTGAGAAAAGCAGGACAAAGCTCTGGGCAAACTGAAGGTGAAGGAAGGGAATCAAGACTGATCTCTGAAAGGGGAAGACAGTTTCATCGAGCAGTGGAGCTCAGACATTTTGGAAATGGAGGATTTCTGAGAGCAGAGAGCATTGTTGCTTTAGGATCTGATTTTATTCTGAATGTTTGAGTATTTAACGAAAGCTAACACCACAACAAGAGCAAAGTAAGAACTGTTGGTGCAATAATCATATCCTTATCTGACCCCCAAGAGTGAAGTTCCTGAGCATTAAGCACCTCTGCATTTATCCTCCTTGCTCCTAGGCCGTGCAAGAAGTTTATTTTTATTCCCATTTTAATGATAGGAAACTGAGAATCTGGGAGACGGTAATTTGGACTTTCAAAGTCCTGTTTAAATAACTAGGTATAGAAAGAGGGCAGCATGCCAGGACAAGAAGGTTTTCTGAAAACATTTCTGCAAACATCAAGAGGGAGCCAAATGCTTTCTGCTATGCTGGCCCTCCTGGGAAGGACATTTTCTGCAAACCTGGCCTTAATTGGTGCTGAGCACTGGAAAACTCTGGTCCTCTATCCAGCATTATGGCATTATAGGTCAGCTTGGTGTATCTGTTGCATTAGACCATCCATCCTCTGATTCAATCTTTGCCCTGGCTGTACATGCCCAATTTTATTTTGCTTTATTTGTGAAGAGCAAATTCAGGAGGAAAAAAAAATATACTTTTTTTTCTCTCTCTTCTTTTTCTGTTTATCCTTCTCATCTTTCAGCCTGCAATTTACAGTAGCATGGCCCATTCTACCCCCTTCCAAAATGCACTGAAAAAGAGCCATCTGTAGGTTCCCTCTGTTGATGTATTTCCAAAAGACCTTGCAAAGTGACATTAATTGTTTTGACTGCGTGCACCTATTCGTTATTACACACTGCTGCCCAACTCTCCTGCCTTTTTTTTTTTCCTTCAAGTAATAATCTTGCACTATACTCAAATATTTGTGTACAATCAGCTCAGAGGGAGTCAGCCGAGAAGCCTTCCTGCCATCAGGGCCCTAAAAGCAGAGATGTTCTGAAGTCATTTCAGCGTAGGGAACACATTTCATACTTATCAGGCGATTTCTTGTGTACAGATGGGACCTACCCATACCACATTATTGAAATTAGCTTCTCTCCAGATTCCTTTCACTGTAGCCTGGGTTGGCTGTAGAAGATTTGAGCACATCACCTTCAGCATTATCTTTGCTGATGTATAAGTTGTTGACTGCACGAGCTAGGAGCTGACATTCAATGCTGCACATTTCTTTCTTTCTCCAGCAAAGCCGTGAAAATCTGATGGACTTCCTGGGTAATATTAAATCCCAAGCAAAAGCTTTATAAAAGCTACCTAAGAACACTATCAAATT
This sequence comes from Pandion haliaetus, assembly GCA_013401275.1. Lineage (NCBI taxonomy): Eukaryota > Metazoa > Chordata > Aves > Accipitriformes > Pandionidae > Pandion > Pandion haliaetus. The sequence continues at coordinate 105,370 of VYZV01033104.1, forward strand.
ATTAGTATTCTTTTTCATAATACAGATGGGGTCTCATTTTATTGAAAGAAAAAGAGAGAGAGAGAGTGTTTTTTCCAGCCCTCTTGGGAATTATTTTATTGAAAATATCAAAACTGGGAAGATTTCTCCAGTGCCAGGGGTCAGAATCTTTGACTAGTTTGTTGTAATGTGAACATATAAAAATTCACTCAGTGCTCATTCTCTGCCTTTTATTTAATGTACAATCCAGGTAGTTCTACTTTGATTCTTTCCATTACTGTCCCTAGCACTGAACATTTGCCTTGAGTGTTTTAAATTTCTTTCATGAATTCTGAAGAAGGGAAAACTTCAGGAAAATTGCTATTGGCCTAACAGGTATCGATGTACTATTACCAATAAAACGGATTTTTGTTATTCCTGCTGACACTGAATAAACAAGTACATTATGTTTCTTCTGGGAAGTATTCTTCACTGTAATATCTCCACTTAAAAATAGCATTTTCTTACTAGTTCTCTGTGAATCATATCTGCATACCTTAATGAGTAAGTGTTTAATATTTTAATTTCTATTAATACAGAATAGTAAATGCTGCTGGAAGTCAGTTGAAGCAAGAACTATGACAAGCAGCTAAGTTACGTTTCTCCCTGTGCATCATTGTCATCGTCACCGTGTACTATCAATATAAGGACCAGCCAACTCATAATTTCAAAGGAATTAGGTTTTTCAATGATTGCTGAGGGCAGAGCTGTCACGCAGACCCTCTATTGTGACAATGATTGGTAGGAAGAAAAGAAATCAGCTCAGTTCTCTCATCACCAGTGACATTTTCTTTGGACTGGCAGTTAAAATATTTTTTTGCTTATAAATAGATTACTGGTAATCTCTAAAGTCAGGTAAAGGTGACAAATATGGAACCCCTGTGGATATATATGTTAGTCATCTTTTAGCATAAACCTGGCTTGTTAAGCGAGATCACCAAACACAGCCTCGTTACCTCAACTTTTCTGCCCTTTTCTTATAAAAGGAGGCAAGTTCATCCGAGTTGTGTATTTAAACCCTGTGAAGGTTTGTGTCCAGGTCTGAATTAGGCAGTGTCTCTGACAGGCAAGTGAAAATCCTGATTTGGAACAGCTCTGCTGTATGAAAGCTTGGCTCTTCTGCAGGTTGGCATTGCTTGTCCTAGGCTATGTTGGCCAGTATTAAAATGCCTTTACATTCCCCCAAAATGACAGCTAAGGAAAGTATTGTGTTGGTGTTTTGAGGCAGATCTTAAAAGAAGGACTGCTTTTGTCTGAGATCACACATAGCACCACGCACAAGTGCTTCATGTGTGCTTTGTCAAGGGGTTATGAAGGCTCCATCCATGCAGCTGGGAACGCAGGAATATTGCTGATGCAAAGAGGAACGTGTTTCGCAGGGCTGCAGCATGCACCTCCATGATCTAAGATGAGAAAAGCATGCCATCGGGATGTCTTTGATTGCTTTAACCTTTCTGCCCTCCATGCGGAGGCAGCCCCTGGAGCTGCTCTCTTGCTTCCAGCCAAGATTCCAGCCTCTTTCCAAATATCCCACTTTAAGTAAGCAGGCGGCTGAAGTCTTCCTGAGTCCAGGGACATCTTACCTCAGGCGTTGGTGTAAGCCACAACAAAACAAAGGAAAAAAAACCAACAGAAAACCAGTGTGAACTCAGGCCAGTGCTTGTCTTTCTGTTTCCAACTATGCAATCCGTATTCTGTGAATAAATTCATTTCTGCGTGTTTAATCTGACACCTTTTGCAAGCAATACACTCACTCAAAACACCAGCAATGAATAAACACTACCAGCCTCTTGTAGATATTTGATTGGGTAGCTAATTCACAAATGATTGACTACCCAAGTAGTGAGAGCATATGGAGGCTCTGTGAGCGACTGTCAACACAAGGAAAGTAGTCAGAGAAGCCAATTGTTAAGAACTGAAAACAATAGCGAACAAGAAAGTCCTTGAAGGAATGTGGCACTGGGTCTGCTCGAAGCATGAATTTATGAAAACGCATGGCCAAAACAAAAGAAGATGGCAGCATCATTTCCTATATATGCTCCTCGTTGTTGGTTATTATTATTCCAATTTTTGACACTTGAATGAAATGTGGTATAATTGGGCTTCATAGCTGCTGCTTCAGGCGACATCAATTGCCTTTTTTAAAAATGATGATGGCGTTGAGGGAGACTCTTTTTTTCCTTTTATGTTTTGAAGCTGCCGTACTCTCAGTGCCACTCGTACAATACACGAAAGGGGCATTGTACTCCTGGGAGGGTCTGCAGGGCTGGGGACTGATCCCATGAAGAAATATGAGATGGAGAAGAAAAGAAAAGTAAACATACTGTAGGATGTTACGCTAAAGCTAATCCCAAGATATCCCTTCTTCTTTTTCCTCTCTGGGTTTTCCTTACCGATAGCTCAAGCCTTTCACTTCCTTCCCTGTAGCATGCAGAGTGTATAACATCACAGGTGCATGCAAGAAAACTCCATTCCCTGCCTGCCTTTGCTTTGATTCAGTAATCAATTCTGTCAAGTTTGAAGGACCTTAAGCTGTCATGAAAGCAAAATCATTCCTTAAACTGTGTTTATTTCTGCTACAAAAAAAATCTCTGCATCTTTTGTTTGTATTGATAGGTATACCGCAGGATTTGGTTGGCTTATTTTGACTTGGGGAGGAAATAAGATGAGAAGCATTATGTTTTTCAAAGTTGGATTCAGCAGGGAAAGGGAAGATGTATTCATCATTCTGCTTTTGCATTGAGAGCAATTCTTTAGGAGGTAGAACAAATCTTTAAAAAATAATGCTGAAAATACTCTAATGACTAAGAAGACTGAATGAACCTATTGTGGCTGAATCCTTTGGAGGGGATAGATCCTACTGGGTATGTTTTAAATATCACATCATGCCCCTCATTTCTGCTCCTCCTCAAATCCACCAGTACAGGGCTGGTTAAGCCCCAGGATAGAGTAGCATTTCATTTCAGTGTCCCCAAGGGAACTTCAGCCCCCTGAGGCCGCTGGGGTGCCCTGCCCTGACAGCCTGTCCCCAGCGTTAGGGTTTGGGTGGTGATGTAGAGCCAGAAGAGGCAGAGAATTTTTTGGCTACAGTAGGGGAAGCCTTTGCATTGCCTGAATGACAGGTAGAACTGGCACTTGAGGAGAGAAGGGAAATCAGTTAAGCCATGTCCGTATAGCTTTAAAAGCAAAATATTTGCATATCTTGAAGGCAGTTTCCCTTCAGACAGACCCAAATGAAGAGTCTGGATCCAAACACCCCCAAATGAAGGACCATCTGTACTGTAGCTCTGCTGTAGCCGCTTCACAGAAAAACTGCCAAAGGATGCGCAGGATGTAGCCCTTCTGCCAGGTGCTGTCAGCAGCAGTGGATGCTGGGTTCAGATGTCAGGAGGTTCCTCCTAAAATTGACAAACACATATACTCGCGCAGATCCCCAGGCGAGTGAAACGGCTCCCCTTGGTGCTCTCAGGCAGCAAACTTTCCTCTTTTGCTAAGGCCTAAGTTTGTGCATAAAGCAAAGAAAATGCTGCTGAGAAAAAAAGGAGCATAAATGGGGAAACACAACCGCAATAACAGAAATGTCAGTTTATAATGTTACAGCTTGTAAATAAGATGTATGTAAACTCCCCCTCCATGCACGCACACATATGTGCACGCTGTATTTTGGGCAGCAATCCTTTTCCTCACTTCTCTTACCCTCTGGCAGGAGTGTTCAGTGCATATTGTCGCTTTAATGTTCCTTTTTGCTCCTCGCCAGCCCTTTCCCGCAGGCACCCCACCAGGAGTTGTTGATGTTGACTAGTAGAGATGCTGTTTCTCTACCACAGGGTTAGACTCATGTCTTCCTGTTCTTACTCAGTCATACAGATGCCAGGGATAGGAGTGCTGGTAGAGACATGTTTTCTCCCAGCATCTCCGTCTGACTTTTTATTCTCACCAAAATGCCAGACATTGATTACTTTAAGGCTCTGCCAGCCGACAAAACCCATTTCTTCTTCCTCTTCTTATTAGTGAGATGTCAAGTGGAGGATCCCCTGTGACTGCCAGCACTACTGCCAGGACCTGACACAGAGCTGGGGGCTGCCTGTGGGTGCCGAGATGTAGCAGAGCGAGCAGAGTCTGGGGTGCTCATGTTGGCAGGTAACTCTTGGAACTTCATTGCCTAAAGACATAAATTTCAGTGCGATTCTTAGGTGTAAGTATTTAACTACTAATGATTTAGGATCTTAAACAATTTTAAAATATTCTTTTTAAAGAAATCTTTGCAGTTAACCTTTGACTGCTTCCAGTCCACAGAATCCTTTACAAGAAAGGGCAGGAAATCAATAGCTCTAAAAAGCAAAAGCAAGAGCCCTAGTATCAGCATGTGCCATATCATACTGGTGTGCCAGTGCGAGCAATTGCCTAGAGCAAGCAGGACGTGACACAGAAGAGCCATCCCTCTGCCTGGGTTACTTTTGCATTATAATCTGGCTCATAAGCAATCCTATAAGGAAAAGGGAGGATGAAGGTTGGTTTTATCACCAAGCCATTATCAGGGGAACCTGGGGCAAGTGATGTTTGTCCGCACAGGAATCCCTAAATCCATTGATTTCTGAGACCTCATTAGTGTGAGCAAGCAAGATTTTGACCTGCTTTTGGTGTTGTACTGGTCCTGGAAATTGTTACTTTTGTGACTCTACTACAAGTCCTATAAAACAGGAAGAGGCTTAAAATCAGGCTAGCTGCTTATCAACCTCAATTTCTATCCCTATGCAAACACATAAAACCCACACACCCCCATACACCCCCTGTTCAGTGAGCTTTCCTGCTTTCCTTTGTTCAGCTTTTCCATGCTTTTGTCTTAGATGTTAGAAGGTTGGACACAAGGTCGATCACTAACCATTTCAGGTGGATACAGCGAGTCAGTTCAGGTCTTCTCCCCCTCCCCTCAATTCATCTGAAATCTCTGCTGTGCAGTAAGGGGCCAGAAAACACAGTTGTCATGGTAAAAAAAAAATTTAAAAAATGCTGGAGTTCCACAGGAGTGCTGGTAAAGGACGTCCCAGGTGGATGTCTGTGCAACTCAGAATGGGTTGTTTGGATGTTACATATGACTTAGGCAGTAGATTAGCGTGAGTTTGAACCCTTTTAAGCAGAAGCTGGGAAGGGGTTAGAAATACTTCTGTCATCAGTGCTTGCAGGAACTTCTGTTCAGCCTTTGCTGCTTCTTAAGGCCTAAGACACAATCCTGGACCACAGGGAAAGGCAGTTCAGGGAGGGTATTATTCACAGGTGTCAAAAATGCCAAGCGTGTGTCACTTGCCGATACTAATTATTGTGGTGGCAGGGCTCTACCCAAATATTGCCATGGATATGGACTGTGATCTCCTGTGAATTGTTCCGCCCGGTTTCTGGAACTGACTCCTCTGTGTGTTAAACAATTATTGAAATCTATATGTTCACTTTTCCTGTCTGTAAAAATGGGCTGACCCCCCTCACTGGCGTATTTGGAGAACAAATTAATAATGTCAGGCACTCAAGAGGAAAAGTTTTTCAATGTATATTTGCTCTGCAAAACTGCTCAATATTGTTATTATTTATTATTCTATGGACTCATCACTCTCAGCTCCCTTCTGCCAGAAGGTGCTTTGAAAGATGGATAAGTTGCACAAAAATTATTTTCCTTCAGTTTTCTTTGTGAGAAGGTTGAAAATGTGGTGTGGGGAGGGGTGTTTTTGTGAGGGAGGGCAAAGGATGACAAGCTGCTGTGATGAAATGGGTTTGAAAAGGTGGAACCAGGGAAAAATAACTTCTAACCTAAAGTTCAGACTGTTGTATTACCAGATTTTTACTCGGATAAAAGGCACAAATACATAAGAGTATAAACAATCCTTTTACTACCTGCAGATATATTTATAACATCTCAGTTTTCTCTCTATGCTGTCTCGCCCTCCACACTGATACGGCAGATGTAAAAGGCAGGGGTAGACGTGAATAGCCCTAATTACTGTTTGTGAATTCTGCGTTTGATGTAGCCGAGAGATACCAACGTTGCTCCTATCTCACTCTCTACTTCCAGTGACTTTCCATCTGGTGCAACTCGTGCTGTACGCTCCCTCAGGTTTATGTGAAAACTCCTGTGAAAGCAGAGTCATTGATTTTTGTAGGTTTAGTGCCAGAGCAATTTTAGATGGCACAAGGCTGATTTCCTTGACTTTCGCTTTCCTGCTCTTGATACTTCTGTGTCAAACTCAACACCTTTCCCAACACTATCCTCCTCCTCATAATAACAAAGTACTCAGCACCTCCTCCTCCTCACTAGCGCTGTCAGCAGGAGTGGTGGAAGGGTGCTACAGGCGACTGTGTTTGTTTTGACAGTGCCAACTTTCAAAAGAATCTGCTGAGTTAGTGGGAGGTCTCTATGTGTTTGTGTTTCTAAACATAATTGTTTAATCCTGTTTTGGGGATATTTCACCACTGCGCATCTCTTGTGCAATGGGAGTGGTAAAGTTACAGCCTGGACTTCAGATCCCTCCTGTGTTACAATAGCTGTCGTGGTGAAGAATTTGATCTGCTGCAGCTCTCTCATCTCGTAGACAGCTAATGACGTGGAGGGACTTTTCCAGGTCTTCCAATTAGTCTGTGATAATGGAATAAGTAGTGGGGAGATTATTTTCCCATGCTATTGTAAAAAGTCTGCTGAAGGCTCCATTTTGATTTTACGTATGTGACCATTTATCACAGTAAAACATTACATGCAAATCAGTGAGATCAGGATCAGACCCTGAAGCGGGGTCATTTGGGTTGCCAGCAATGGTGTTCGCAAACACACTGAAAGGCCAAAGTGACTTTGCCTGAGTTAAAGGGTATCTTTATAGACAGATTCTCACATTTTGTCTTTCAAGTGTCAGTGACACAAGATGCCATGATTTATGATGTGGCACCGGAATCCCTGATTCCAGTCTTACACTGCTGATGTGCAGAAGATGATGTGCAAAGTGTTTTTCCCAAGCATTTTATAAAATATAGTAGGCAGGGAATGGACTATCAGAGACTGAAGTTCAGATGTTGGGACTGCCTGCTCACAGAAAGCGCGTTAAATCATTGCATTAGTCCTCCAACCTCCCTCTCGTTCCACTTGCGGGGCTTATCCCTCTTCTCTGACTACACAGGGAGATCAGAGTCCTAACCCTGTTCCTCTGAATGGTGTCAGTTACATGCATAGAGCAAATGCCTTCAGCAAAATCTCTGTGGCAAAGGAGACCATTTACATACAGCAAGTGAGGCTATTTAGGTAGGTGCCAACCTGAAAGCTCCTTATGTCTGAGCTCTTTGAGGACTCAGACCTTGCGAGATACCAAACATAAGTGGATAAATGGCTTTTGCATGTGTTAGTCTGGTGGCCCCTTCATACAGGTCATAAAAGCGGTCAGGGAAAAATGGAGACTCGGCCCAAACTCTTTTGACATAAAATCCTGCATTTCAGTCGGTGAATTTCCTGCATTTATCTGCATGCTATTGTGTCTTTTTATTTTGCAGCATGCCTGCTCAATTCACGAGACATTTTTGTTTCATTTCCAAAATGTGGAGTAGGCAGTGAACTTAGCTTTAGAGCTATAAGTCTTTTTCTTCCCCACCCCAAAAAAATCCCACCTGCTCTCTCTTTATATATTACCACCCTGCCTACGGCTGAGATAGGGATGTAGGGAGACAGAAAGTTTATCTGCGAGTGCGTTGCTCATGCTTATATTCAAATGAACTTGACATTATCTTTGAACTTAAAACCACTTCTTTGAATAACTACGTTTTTTACATGGCACAACAGTGTGCCACAGCTTATAGCACAAACACATCTGTGGAGGGAACTTAAGTTTAGCCTGTGGGGACTGAAACAGCCTGTTTATCAGTTTGTGCTTACAGGGAAGAACCCTGCAGCGGTCCTTCCCAAAAATAAAACTAAGGCATTTGCTGCTCAGGGAATTGTGGGCAGCGCTGCATGCAAGGGGGCTAGGGAGGGGGAGGACTTCCAAAGGGAAAGGCTGCAGCTCAAAATTCCGTATTACTGGGGCACAGCTCTGCACCCAGGCAGTGCAAAGCATGTGTGATGTGAGGGGTTCGCCAGTTCTTCCTGAAGTTTGATGGCAATTGAGTCTGTTCTAGTTTCGAGCTGGGACTATTCTCCCTCCTGACATCCACACTCCTGTGCATTTGACAGTTTGTGATCTGATCATCTGTATGAACTCCTCAGAGACAACCACACACGTTGAGCCAGAGGACATATATCTTTTGCTTTCTCCTTTTGTGCACTGAAAGGATATTATTTTGAAAGTCACGCTATACAACAGCCATTTCAGAGGGTGACTCTCAGCTCCTCTGCAAACAGAAGAGAGCTTTGCATGCAATTTAATATAAAACAAGGTTATGTCTTTAATTAAATTATTTAATCCAATTTTTTGAGAGAAAAGTCTTTTTATGAGTTTAGAAACAAGGAGGCAAAAATTCTGGGGTTTTGGTTTTTTCAGTCTTGAATTTCTCCTTGTTTTGCTCATTTAACTGCTCTGTGTTTATGCTTCTCTTCCGTGGAAAGGGGATAGCACTTATTTGTCTATAAGGTTTTGGGTATGAGATATACTCTTATTTAAAAAATATCCTGTGCACTGCCAGTTGTAAGAATGAAATGTAAGCCCCAAATATCTCTGTATTATTAATTTTGGCATTAGCAAGATGTAATTTTTACAGATGAAGATGGCTTCTCCTTTTTAATACTAGTCCTTCCCATTTCACAAGGTGAGCTGCGTTACGCCCTCTGAGGGAAATGGCCTGGAATTCACAAACCAGAGTTGCACGGCAAAAAAAGGGACAGAGAAATTAGGAAGAATGGCCAAATAAGCCAGGCACATGCACTGCATTTTTCTTTCACATTTCAGTCATGAGTTACACTGTGGTCCTCCTTTCCAGATGAGCTGACCGAGGCAGAAAGAGGAAAAGTAACTCCGATCACATAGTGAGCTAGAACTTGAACAGGAATCCAATTAGCTCTTTTGTTTTAACGTTAAACTACGTTGCCTTGACCTCAGCCCACAGGTAGTGTTAACGTCCATGGCTATTGTCAGGCAGTTGTATGAATGTGTTACAAAATTAAATAATGTGGCATTGTGCTGTATGACTAGCATTTATGCACTAAATTATCACAGCTCTCCCTGACCTTGGCAGCATCACAGGGTTCATATTTTCAGAAAGATGAATTGTTCTCAGAACAATTTCTTCAATGTTTTAAACACACACACTTTTCTTTAACCTTATGGACACACAGTTTTTACCTTCTTGTACTGTTATGATTTTAAAAACACCAGTTCCGATCCAATGCCAACTGAAGTCAATAAAAGGGCTCTTACTGACTTCTGTGCTCTGGTACTTTATACTAAAATGAAACTATAGCATTTGGGCCTAAAATAGGAGAAAAAGACGAAGTGTAGAGCTTTATGGACTTGAAAAGAAAACCTTCTAGCCATGTTTTCAAATTCTTGGCCACTCTTTTCTAGGGTCTAAGAGCATCAGGGCAGGACACAGTGATCCTCTTTCAAGGCTCAGCATCCTCTTGTTAACTTGTAGTATAGTTCAGAGCAGGAACAAAGGATCAGTCTGCATATTTTTTAGCAGGAATATTAAGGCCATATTCGGGGAGTTATAAAGTCAGTAGAGAGAAGCAGAGCTTCCTTGTGTATACCGCCTGCTACTGATGGCTGCTGATGGTTTTGCTCCCCAGGCAATACAGGAAGCCAAACTTAGTACTGGTCAATTTGAACCAGCCATTGCTCTCTTTAATTTAGACAGCAGGGCAGACGATGACCTCTGCTTTTCAGACCACGTGTTGGGTTCCTATACAGTGCTCAGAGTGTTTCTTCTTGCAAGAGGTTTGTTACAGGCAGCAGGTACTGAGGCCACACATGCCTCACAAGTGTCAACGTTTCCAGAGTAAAACTTCCTATCAGGTATTACCACGACTCAAGCAGTCTCCATGGACTATACTGCAGCTAAGGCTCTGGTTTATGTTGCACATTTGTGGCAAGTATGGCTTAGCTCTGTCGTATAATGCACAAATTAGTGACTTCAGTCTGTTCTGATGACTTACGTTGTCCACACTGAAAATTGCCTTGTACTAGACGTCTACTGTTTTGGCAAGCCATAGTCTGAGAGAAAATAATTTGCAGACCAGCTGCACCTTTGGTCTCTGGGTTCCTGTATGTTCCCACTTATCCAAGGGGCTGGTCATGGCATAGGGAGTTTTTCAATGCTGTGTCCCCTGTTCATGCATAAACCCAGCTGAAATGTCCATGCATAAGGCACATAGGGGCTAAGGAATCAAAAGTATTGTAGTATTTTTAATCAGGATTCCAATAAAAATGCCATGCTATGCACAGTTCTTGTCTCTGCATCTCGAGAAGGACATAGTGCAGTTAGAAATGGTCCAGAGAAAGGGTAAATAATGCAGTTAAAGGGATGGAGCACTTGCATTTATGAGGAGAAGCTAGAGAGGCTGGGACTCCTCTGTTTGGAGAAGGCTGAGAAGGGGAAAGGACTGAGTTTTACAAAGCTAGTGGATGATGAGGTGAAAGCAGGACAATCCATCAAATCCTGCAGTATGAGAGCTAGGAGGCACTCTATATTTGGTAAGAGATGGTGTGAAAATAGATAAAAGGAGGGAACTTTTTTACAAAGCTGTTAGTGAACTGGGATGCAATGGCAGTTGTGGCAGCACACAGTATCAACAAAAGGGGATTAGGCAAATTCACAGACAATTGATACATAACGTGATACCAAGGGGGATAGGCACAGATACCATACCCTGTAATATCCCTGATCCAATAACCACAGGTGCTGTGGGGATGTGAGAGGTGTGGATGGTGGGCAGGTGGGTAGGCTTGTATGCTCGCTCCTCATTCTAACAAGGTTGCTTTTTAAACTGGGTAGTCTGCGGTTTGGGGGCTTTTTTGTTCATTTGTTTTTCACAGACTGCTTATTTAAATTATATAGACCTTACTGCCACAGGATATAATTGACTCTAAGGGATGAACAGGTTTAAAAATTACTTGACATCAAAGATTCAACATGAATGTAGACACTGAAAATGGTCTATATGCATATATGTATATTTATTTGTTTAAATGAAGGGATATCAGCTCTCACGGTGGGTGCATGTGCAAGCAGTAAGATGTGTGTGTTAAGAACCTCAGGTCCCTGCAGGAAGTTATGCAGTTATTGTTCATTACTGTGCTTCCTACACGTTGCTTTGAAGCATCTCCTGTTGGCCACTGTCAAAACCAGAATGGATCATTGGTCTGACCTAGTGCAGTAATCTCTAGGTTTATGTCTTTGTTAATTAAAAACTGCTTTTGACTGGCCGTCTTGTGAATAGAGATAAAAAAGAAGAAATCAAATCATTTAAACAAGTTATTAATTTAACATTGAAAACAAAGGAAAGGAGTGGAAAATATATACTCGTAGCATTTTCTTGGAGATAGTTTTCCAGTGCAGTGTAACATAAACAGATTAACTGCAGTGTTTATTCAGTGTGAAAAAGCAGTTCCAAGAGCCCCAGGTGCTTGCCAAGTCCATAATTGTACCTCCTTAAATACTTTCATTACTTGGAAGTACAATAAGAGAAGCAGAGACACATGCTTTCTATTTTCTTGTCAACAAAACACCTCCAAGAAATTAAACTCTATTTTCTCTAGAAATTTTCAGCAAGATTTTTTTCCCCCCATCTTGAAGAGGAGGGGAAGAATGCCTCAGAGATGATGGCAGAAGAACACCCCTTTGGAGGGATTTCTACATGCAAAAAGAGGGACTGAACTGAAACAGTGACAGTCACTTTTATTAAAGTTCCATTAAATTGTGGAGACCATTAAAGGCTACAGCTTTTAAACACGGGTCTAGATTCTGTGTCCTACAAACTTAACAGCAAATAAAAGAGATGTTGTTTTCTGTAGAGTTTAGCTGTACTGCTGTCCTCACAGCAGAGCTAGACTGAACCAGGGAGTGTCCAGAGATCATTTACTCCCTCACTACACCAAAGCTATCAGTCCTCACGTATACAGCAAAGACAGCTCAGAGGAGGGCTCCTGTGCTAATGTCCACATAAGGCTTTAGCTGTCCCTGCAGTTCTGTCTCCACTCTTCTCTCTCTGCCTGTTGACTGATCCATGTTGGCCATGGTCAAGTAACTTCTGTCTTTTGTCCTCTCCCCTGTCTCCCATGCCAGAGAGAATCACAGAATCATAGAACAGCCCAGCTTGGAAGGGACCTCGGAAGATCATCTTGTCCAACCTTTTGTGGGAAAGGGAGCCTAGCTGAAATTATGTAGCACGCTGCCATATTGCACCTTAAAAACCTCCAGCGATGGGGACTCTATCACGTCCCTGGGGAGGTTGTGCCAGTGAATGTTTGTTCTCACCGTAAAAATTTTTTCTTATATCAAGATGAAACTTCTCCCAGAGCAACTTGTACACATTGCCCCTTGTCTTCTCCGTCTGGCTCCTTGTGAAGAGAGAGCCTCCATCCTCCCTGGAGCTGCCCTTTCAGTGCTGGAACACTGCGATGAGGTCCCCCCGAGCCTCCTCTTCCCCAAGGAGAAGAGATCTAACTCCTTCAGTCTTTCTTTCCCTATAGGGCAGCTTCTCCAGCCCTTTGATCATCTTTGCGGCCCTCATTTGGACCCCCTCCAGTCTGTCCGCATCTTGTTTGAATTGTGGGGACCAGAACTGGACACAGTACTCCAGGTGCGGCCTGACAAGTGCCGAGTAGAGGGGGACCATCCCGTCTCTCCCTGTGTTAGCAGTGCCCCTGCGGATGCAGCCTGGGATGGGATTTCCCTCGGTCGCTGCAGCGGCACACTGCTGTCTTCAGCCTGGTGTCCGCCGGGACGCCGGGGCCCTCTCAGCGAGGCTGCTCCCCAGCCACACAGTCCCAGCCTGTACTGGGCCCCTGGTTATGTGGTCCCGGGACCTTGCCCTCGTCGTCGTTAACCTTCATACGCTTCTGGCTAGCCTGCTCTTACAGCCTGCCCAGGCCAAAAAGAAGGGAGGGGGGGGACGCGACCCCTGTGGGTGCTGCTGCCCCCGCCGGCCTCCCCACAGCCGCGGGCCCCGGGGCCGGCCCG
>VYZV01033104.1:118544-160471 GCA_013401275.1 Pandion haliaetus
GGGCCAAGAGCGGGCCGAGGCCGCGCAGGTGTGCTGCGGCTGGGCCGGGACCCCGGGGAGGCTGCCAGGCCCTCCGAGATGGTGCCCAGCACTATCACTGCCTTGCCATCCTCTTCCTCCCGGCGCCTTTGCCCCCGGGCCAGCCCGGGAAGCAGCCACTCGCCACGGGGCCTGCAGGGCCTTCAGGGACCCCAGGGGCCGGGGCTTCTTCTCCTCAGGGGGTCGGCCGTGCCCTCTGGCCCCAAGTTACAGACGTTCGGCCAGTTGCTACAGTGTTGAACCCAGAAACTTGGGCTTGTCAGGAGCGTGGTTATCTTCTGGAGACCTGTAGATTTTATCTTGAAGATGTCTGTGATAGCTGGCTCCTGTGGCTGGTGACCTTACAGCATCTTAAAATACCGATTCTCTGGGCAATCCAGTAGTTCAGCCTGTAAGTGATATGCCCATTTTCTTTTGGCTTTGCCTTCTGTTTCATTAGTTGAGGAAAAAGGCAAGAACCTTTTCCATGGCAGGGGCAAGTGACTTTCTTCAGCTTTGTCCTAATGTCCTGGTGTGGAGCTGTTGTTCTACCCCACCCCGCCCCCCCAGCTAAGGAAAGAAATACTATCTTGGAGTGCGGTTGAAGTGTTCCCTCTAAATGCATAATGGTAAAATTGGGCATCGTTAAATGCCCACAGGTCATCTGCGGATAAGCCTTGGTGTAATCTGATCCTCAGCCCTATCCAGGCTTTATTGTTCAAAGAATATGGGCAGAAGTTTTGCTTTGAGGGTTTTCTGTTTGAAGGAATGCCTTAGTCAAACAAAACTCTGTTTCTGAGCTTCTCCCTCCCGAATGCTAACCATATGTAGTCTAACCCAGCTCTTTGGGGAAAGGCGTGTGGCGGGTGAGATTTCTTCTTCATACCAGTCNCAGAAATTGCATCTGAATACAAGTGTAACGAGAATTGCTCATCTCACAGTGAGAACAAGCCTGTACAGTTACAAGAAATTTGGTCTTGAGAAAAGCAGTCTGAATATTTTATTTATTCCTCTCATATCCCTTTATGTCTCATCCTTGATTACATATCTAAAAAGAATTTCCCTCATCTTTTTTAAGAGAGGTTGTGATGTACCGTGTTGTCTCTCTCCAACTAGTTTCATATTGCACTAACCTGTGGTAATGAAAAGCGATGCTTTCTCAGCGCTCAGTGGTAGGTGAAAGAATGATATCTATCCGATGATCCTAGTAAGAATTCAATTGTGTTATTATACGATGCTTGGGGAGATACTGAACAATACGCACCTGAAATCTTAAAATTCCTCCTTTCTCACTGAAGGGGGAGGTCTTTCCCTCGGAGGAACTTGGTCAGAAGTAGCCCCCGCAGACAGCTGAGACAGTGAGGTTCCCAGAGTGTGTTTGTAAGGAGACATCTCCCTTCCCCAGTACCCTCGGAGCCTGGCCCATTGTGATACGCTCCAGTCACAGACCTGGGAATACAAAGTGTGAGAAGACACTTGCCAATTTTATTTCCCCGAATCCAGCAGCCCTTTTAATGGCAGAAGAATGCCTGCATTTGCACATCAGTTTAATAGTTTGCCTGTAGATCACATCCCTTCCTATCACAAAGAAATCATTTTATCCTGCTGTGTAATTAATACACATGTACAGTGTGGCAAACATTTTCCTGTAGACTGCCTATTTTGCCTGTAAATTACAGGAAATCCTATACAATACACCTGGGAGCCCTGCAGCTTGAAATTAGAATATAAACCGTCCCCACCTCCTCTTGCTTGGCCAGCTTACCCGTCAAATTTCGAAACTCTTTTTTGTTTGGATGTGTGATAAATTCTGATAGTGATGAACTCACTCACTTCTATTCAGCTTAAAATTAATACAAATTTTAATTCCAAACTGAAACCAGTTTATGACTCACAGAATTACTACAAAGGGATGAAACTGCACGGAGGTTTCCAGTTGTGGATTTTGTTCTGACACACATGCAACATACAAATTTGTAATAAAATCCCTACAGTTTAAGGTATATTGGCAGTAAAATTGATGGCCAAACCTTAGTTCTGTGTGATGTCACATCTATATGAGCCCTGAGATAGTATTAAAATAGCAACAGCTGTTACTTGTTGTAGACACATAGACTTTTTAAAGGGAGGCTCCATATTTTCCCTTCCTCACTGCCACTCTGTGAATCTCAGTGACAAAAGAGCCAGCCAGGAACACGGTAGTGCCGACTGCCAGAGCATAGTGACCACAAGTTCTTATTAGGTTGATGCAGACTAATTACAGTACCCTCATTTCATGTCTTTTTGGTATGTGTGGACAGAGGTTTTTCTGCCAGCATGGGTTGCAGAAAATACCTCCAGCCTTTCGATGGTTTATGACCTCCATGCTGCAAAATGGGCGGCTTTATCTCTGCTGTTGAATAAATATTCCAGTTCAGGAAGGGTACAGGAGTTTTGGGAAAAGATAGCTTGTAGCTCTCCAGTACTGTGTGGGCTGCTGACAGCTGTGGTAAAAGCTGCTTCCCCAGAGCGCCCTGCCAGACTTAATCACGTCCTTACAGGTGAGAGAGGTAATTCAGTCTCTTTGAATCTCTCTCCTGGCTCTGGCTCCTTCTCTCTTAAACTGGGAATGGCAATTGCATCTGTTTATTAGCAAGCATCAGAGACTAGCAAACTTCCATCACTAAGAAGATCTGCTAAAAGCAGAAGCAGGCCGAATCCCACTTTCTGTTTCAGCAGGGTAAATCTAGTCAAAACCAAGGCTCACACTGTATAGCTGTTAAGCTGCCTTGAAGTTTGATGATGCAATTCAAAAAACATGTTCTTCTGAAAGCATAGTAAGAGTAGGTTTGTATTCAGCATTCCTGGGTAGCTGTGCTTGGTGAAGCAGTCCCAGTGGGTATTCCTTCTAGGCATGGCTGGTCAATTTGGGTGAGGAAGCAGGGAGTAGTGGAAAAATAAAGTCTTACTGGTTGAACCCAACTATGTGTTTTTTACAATTGTATTTCTAGCTTCCCTCCCTCAAAGGTACCCTCCTGGACCTGGGCACTTTAGCAAGATGTTATATGCAAGGTTTGAATAGGCATTTGTAAATGCAAAGGAACTCAGCTGAGCAGGAAGATCTATTCAGGTCTAGGCTTCATCAGTGTCCCAGAAAATCAGAAGCACCAAAGGCTGTTGCTTTGCAAGTCTTCTGATGGACTGGTGTTATTGGAAGCTGTTACTTTAAAGCCATGATGTCACTGTGGAGAAATATGATGTCAGGGCCATAAAAGAAGGAAATAAAACTTGCTAAAATTCCTTTTCACATGTGGAAGTTTCTATTTTCCATTGAACAGAAAATACTCTGTTCTCTTCCCTGTGACCTTCACCTTCTTTATAAATACCCCTGCCAAGAGCACTAAGGGTACACAGGA
This sequence comes from Pandion haliaetus, assembly GCA_013401275.1. NCBI lineage: Eukaryota > Metazoa > Chordata > Aves > Accipitriformes > Pandionidae > Pandion > Pandion haliaetus. The sequence continues at coordinate 121,958 of VYZV01033104.1, forward strand.
ACCACCATTCCCCTTCTCCCTATGGGAATATAGCTACCTTTTATTACTAGAACTAGTTCTTTCTTTAATGGTTTTGCAGTAAAAGTTAAAAAAAGAGTGTGAGAGAGAAGAAGAAAGTGGCCTTTTTAACTACTACAAGAGGTATTAAATAGTCAGCCAACCTCTGGAATCACTTCTCGTTTTCCATGAAGCTGGGTAAGGAGTGTTATGGAGTTTTTTGGGTACAGTTTATTGGAACTTCACAGTAGGACTACAAAAATGTGGATACTCTGATTGTTTTTGTTTAATAAGACTCAAGGCTCCTGGCTCTACCTCATTTTAAAGCCTTATTGCCCCTTAAATTTTCTCCAGGGTTCGAGTCTATGGTTTAAAAAAAATCATTCACATGAATATCATTTTGTTTTATCCTCTACGGCACTGTGTACCTTTCATATTTACTCAGCTCTGTGAAACTATGCGGATTCTTGCAGGGTCTTCTGGTGATGTCATGAGTGACTCGTATGTCCTTTTCATAGGTCACTTGTCCAAAAACCTGGGAAATCAAAAGAAAGTTTGAATCAGCACCAAAAGTTACAGATCTGGACTGTGTCTATGTATCTGCAAGTTTGATTTGGGTGGGTAGTTGCAAAAAGGTAAACCGTGGTTTGGCTTTCAACTGCTTCCTCCTCTTCTGGTAATGATGTAGTCACTAGCTTTCAATTTTTGGACTGTTTCCATCCTTTGACATGACAATGGCTCTCAGCTCTCACCAGGAGTGAGCAAAGCAATTAGGAACAGATGAAATGACTCAAGGTCCCATTAGGCTTAAACCTAAACTGAGCCTGTTCTTAGGAGTTTAAGTTTGTTGAACTTCAATCTTTTCCTTTATTTCCTGTCCATATTTTTTCCTTCTGCCTAACTATTTCCTACGAGTTTCTGCCACTGGTTCTGCCACTGGAAGCAGGGATATTTAAAACAGGTAGTAAAATAAGAACTGCAGAGAAGCCACATTTTGTATGTCTGAGAGTCCCAAATAAATATTGATATTTCCTGAGCTCATCTGAACCAAATTAAAAACCTTTTGGTCTTGTCCTTTGCTAATTCTTATGTTCCTTTGGTAATGCTGAAAATGGACTAATGTTTAATCATTGTTTACTCTGTCCTTACTTGTTCTGTCTGAAGGCTTATTTCAGACATGGGCTTGACACAACTCTGTTGAAAACCTGGTTGAGTCAAAGATATGCCTGTGGCTGGCACCATGATATCACCTGTTTTGGGGTGTTGGGAGTTTGAATTGGTTTGGAGCATGCCTAGAGCCCCACCAGACCTTCTTCACTTAGTGAAAACAGTTTACAGGCATTTACTCAAGGACTAACAAGACCCCACTTCCTTATGAGAGATGTTCTCTCGAAGGTGGAACCAAGTTTTACATGGTGCGTTTGAGAACAGTTTGTTTAGACAGTCTTTCAAGCCCTATCCTGAGCCTTTCAGATTTTGTCACTGATGAAGGCTGAGTTTTGCTCATATGTTCGTCTTCTTTCCGACTGGGTACTCCTCCTTTAGTCCTGCACACCATACCTGTCTCACGTTGCTGCATACTCAGTCTGTTACCCTACCCAAAAATTTCACTGAGTGTTGAATCCGGTTCTGATTTAGAGCTGCCACTGGAAAGGGAATAGTCTGGGTTGTGTTCATCCAAGGAAGAGAAATTAGCAACTAATGACAGAAAAACCTGAGACAAAGCATGCCTTTGTTTAAAAGTGGTTCAGTGTTCAGTAAACCTTGTTCTCACACAGGTTTTGGGGGCAAAATTTTAGACAGAGCTTCTTTGATGATGCTGTGGATGTCAGATTAAAAGGACAAGTAAAACAAATATTTTTCCTACATGTTACCGGTTAGATTATCTTGTTTAAAATAATACTTTTATCATCTAGCTATTTTTCTAACAAGCCTAGAAACGCCAGAGGCTCAGCAAGCTTGGTAGCTCTTCTGATAGGTGAAAGAATCATGATAGGAGTGGATATTCCCATCCTCGCACAACTCTAATTAAGAGTAATTCTCAGTAATGGACTTTGGCTGCAGGCTAAATAAATACCACTCCTGAATATTTTTCTTAAATCATGCAGGATTGTGTTAATTGAAACTCTCACATCTTCTTCTAGATTGAATCCAACTCCGTGTTCTCCAGTTTCTGTCTTCTTGTGTGTGTTGCTGAAGTGTATCTGCTAACAGCAGTGTAATTAAAGTCATGGCTGTATTACCTTTCAAATCTTTTGTTGCAGGGGTCACATATTGCCTGGCCCCAAAAAACTGTCTTTGAGCTGAAACATGGCATGCAAAGTTGCTGCAAAAATAAGATCTTTGTTTTTACCAATTGAAAAGTAACTCTAGTTCTTTCTGAGGTATTGGTTGCACCTCTAACTGCTGCTGATTTTCAGGCATAGGACAGCAATGAAACCCATTTAATATTAACATCATTCTGCAACTTTCAGAGGACTGAATTTGTAGGCCCTCATATTTTCCTCAGGCAAGCTTCTTTTTGGGGTTTATTTCTCAAGAGGAGGAAGTAGAATGACCGAAACCTGGTTTTGATTGAAAGACTTTAAAAGAATGGCAAGCTGAGAGGAGGGAGACACCTGAGACCAGCTCCTCAGCTCCTGCAACGTTACAGAGCACTGTTGGCATCAGTAAAGCTGTTGTTTCTCTTTCCTTCCTTTCTTGGATGAATTTTAACTTCACTGTATTGCTGCTGATCATCCATAAAGGACCCCTACAGAATTCACAACTTGCAATATGTTCCCAGCCAAGTGCAGGGAAAGAAGGAAGCACAGTGACGGTAGGTGGAGAAGGCCATTGAAGGAAAGGCAGCAATGTCAACTTTTGCTTTGCTAAGTGCACTAAGTGCACACATACAGAAGGCTGGTGATTTGGGGAACAAAATGGAAGGGAAGAATGACTAGTCCTGCCAAGCAGGAGAAGACAAATCCACCAGGAAATTAGCAACATTCTCAGGTTTCTTAAGTGTGCTTAGCACAGGATTTGTATGAAAAAAAGAGATTAGGATCATGTTTTCAAAGGCATGGGCAATGCGTTCCCCGCCTCAGTTTTGCAGACACGTGTTGCTCCACAGCCGTTGGCATATGCACATGCAGACCCGCTTTTGTGCTTACAGGACCCATGTTAGGCAACAGCAGACTGTGCGTGGATGGTTTGCCACCCTAGGATAGCACTCGCATTTGACCATTCACCATCTTGGTGTCCATAAAAATTCTGGAAGCAGATTTTGCTCCCAGAAGCCTGTCTCTTTTGTGCTCTTTGAGAAGAACAAATCCAAGGAGCAGGCTAGTCTCTGAGGAGGTTCTTGCAGCACAGAAAATTGGCTCATTACATGAATTCCTCTAACCATGCAGTGCAATGCCACCAGCAGTCCTGGGGTCACCTAGGAGAAGTGGGCCATTTCTAGCCCAGAGACTGCCAGAGGCTGCACACAGGGCAAATTGGGCCTTACCTGCCTCCCGGACCGAGGGTGTGAATGTGGGAGGGAAGTAAATACGGCTTTGCCTAGCTCTTCCTTATGCATGTAACACAGCTGCAGCAAAAGATTCAGCTCTAGCTCCTTAGCAATGTGGCTGAAAATTTTCCATCAGAAGCTACAGAATAACAGGGGCTCTCGTGCGTATGCCTGAATGTCAGGCGTGACACCAAGAAGTTAAGTATACTGCTTAAACCGTAACTGAAAACTTCCTTGCTTTAGTGAGTTCAAGTCAAACATTGACAGGTATTTGATCAGAAGGTGGGCTGATTTTTTATGACTATTATTTTTTAATATGGTTTAATTATATTGGAATTATATTGGGGGTTCAGTAACCAGTGGCTTGAAAATTAACTGAATTATGAAAGCTGAAATGTTGCTAGCAGCATCAGTTAATGACAAGGTCGCCACCACTGTCATATTCAAAAGAAATGTCACACATGAATGAGGCTGAGATGGCTGCACTGTCCCATGGTTCCAGGTAGAGAAAATGAAGCAAGGACTCCTTGGGTACTGTTTTATCCCATGTTTGAATCTAATGCATTCTTTTTTCAGCTCATCTTGGTTCTGCTGTGTTCCCTCAACATATGGAGTCCCTAGATATTAAGCCGTAACATGGAAACTTTGGGGGCTGGGAATTACAGATCGTGAATAGATTGAAAAGTCCCACTAAATTCTCCCTTGGGTTGTTTGTGTAAAGATTAATTTTTGTTGTTTCTGCCTTTAACAAAAATCAAGTAAGTCGAGAATTATTTTTGTCGTACAGGCTATAATAGGGATCAGACTTTTAGCATGCCCTGTACACCAGCACACAAATGCATAGAGATGCATCTCAGGAACTGACTCAAAAAGGTGTTGTTAATTGAAAAGGGGAAGTGTAAGAGATCTTCTTGGAGATATGGGAAAAATTAACTGTTAAGTTCTTGGTGTTTGCACACTATTTAATTTAAAGCCTTGATTTTTTAATTTAGTGTAAACCAAACCAGAAGATAATGATATTGTGCTTGACCCTGTGCTACCGAAGTCAGTGAGAGCAGGATTAGTCCTGGCATTGTTCAGCTGGTGACAGAGTTAACTAGGCGGGGAGATTGCTCAGAGCTTACTCTCTTGTCGAGCTTGCTGTTTGAGCTACACTATAAGGCTGAAATTAAGCAGTACTGTATTTGTCTGGTGTGTTTTTGATAAAATGAGTTAGCGGCAAGTTTAGGAAAATAAGAGTCTTTGCAGAACTGAAGCCGTACTTTGACCCCAAAATGAACCTCAGCCATAATTAGGGCGCACACCTTGTTGGGAACAAACTGGAACAGTAACCCAGCTGGGTGAATGTCTGATAGCTCCCTAAGCTCCTTCAGCACAAAAGCCAACAAGCTGCTTTCACTGGCCATTTAAGTTACCAGCAGATATGTGATAACAATCAACTGGAGGGCCTTAAAATCTTAACCCACGCCAGCTATTTGCAGAGTGAATGTATCTCTGTGTCATTAGACTGAAAGAGGTCAATGCACTTTGCTTTTCTTCCCCCGCCTCCCATCACAAAGTCTTATTTGTTTGAAGCCCTCTGTGAAGCTGCAATACGTCTGACAAACTGTATTAAACCTCCCAGCTCATCTCCCTTTCCAAACCTTTTTGGGACACCAGCGCACAGAGAGATGCTATCAGACCTCTCCAGATGAGTGTCAGGTAGCAAGAGCAATCCAAAGGGAATGCTGTGGCAGAGTCTCACCACAAACTTGGAAAGGTCGAAGAAGCTTAATATAGACCCTGAAGAAGGAGCTGAGAAAATGGTCAGTGAGGATGAAAAGTATAGCCAGGGCTAGGGAAAGAGGTGAGCAGCAACTCTGGATGGGAGGAGAGGCTGTGGGAAAGAGATGGCAGAATAATAAAACACTCTTTAGGTACAGAAGACAGAGGAAGAGCATATTTTGAATAGACAAAAAAGTCTAAGGCTCTAAGGCTTGGAGGTAACATGGTTGAACTTCAGAAATTTTGCTGTTTGTTTCTAAGAACTCCAGTGGTGAATGTTCAAGGCAACTTTAGTTGAATGCTTTGTTGGACCTCCACAATGTCCTGCTAAAACCATTGAGATTTCTACCCTGAAGACACTGCTTATTTACATATCTTCTTTCCCTGTCACTGTGCAAGGGTTAGAGCAAAGAGGGGATGTTTTCAGTCTTCTCTGTGAAGTACTTCGCCAAACTGGGAGCACCTCAGAAACTCATTTATCAGTATGCCAAGGTTAGCATGGTTGTGCATTTACTGCCACCCGTTTCCACGTTTCCAGTCTTTGCAATGGGAGAGAGGAAGGTCAGGATGGTTAGAAGATCTTGTGCTGTAGAAAAGGAGGCAGACAATATAATAAAAGAGAATTTTACCCTCATAATAGTAATAATAATATTAATTATTAGTAATAAGAACCAATCATTTAGCTGAAAAGTCCTATTAATGCTGAATAGAACAATTGCATTTACTCTTTATGTAAACTACTTGGGTTACTGTTAACTGTTCATTAGTGCATCTTAGAGGTCTGAAAGTTTCAGTCTACAATGTTAAAAACATGTTTGTTTTTTCCTAATAATAACTAAACTGCAAGGGTGGGAGTCTTCCCTATAAATTTGAGAGCCCCAGCATTTCAAGAATGCAGCCATTTCTTTCAGCAGACAAATGCATTTAAAACTGTGGCTGTCTTTTCTGTTGCTACCCACTTCCTTACCAATTTTTGTAAAGAGCTGTAGTTCCAGCTTTATCTAGATTTTCTCTGAGCTTTTGCAAGCAGGAGCTATTGCTGTAAGCTGAGAAGTGTTAGAAGCTGCCCCTTGTATGATAACAAAGTGCATCTTCAAGTAAAGAATTTGGAAGATTTGGGCTCATAAATTGTTTTTATCTGAACTCTCCAGTCCACACAAACCAATATTTTTTCATGTTCAGTTACTCTCCAGACAGGTATATGGTTGCACTTCTCAGGCTTATAAAGGAAACACTGTGTACTAGTGCCCTGAAAAGGGATATAGCAGAGGCAAACAAATCCAAACCACGTGTGTAGGCATATGTGTGTGTGTGTGTGTGTGCTTGTAAGCCTGTATGTCTGTTGAGATATTTATTTGCTTCTGAACCTGTGTTTTTTTCACAAGGAGTTCAAATTTGGTCAAATCACAATGTGAAATGTGGAAGGTGAGCTTGACTTCGGCTGTAAGTGGGATCTACGGGTCTGGCAATTGCCAAATACATCAGAGAGCTTTCTCTGCTTGAAATCAGCTCTCTTCTTCCTAATGGACAGGGAGCTAGAAATCATGATAAGAACCCCTTCCACTCCTGAGTTTTTATGGGTAGTCTCTCCATAGTTAATAAATGAGTTGGGCTTGATGGAAGTGTGTTACAGTGTTTTGGTTTCCAGTCCGCTTGGGGCCCAGGGCTGCATTCTTCTTGCTCCCTAGACTCCCCTTGAACTAAATGGGAGGTGTGGGTGAACAAGATCAGACCCCTCGTCTGCAGACACTGAAGCCACATGCAGCCTCCAGTGACCTCCCTCGCTTTCCACAAACAGTAAATTCATTGCTAGTTTTAAAAAAAAAAAAAAGTGAGGCACTTCAGCTTCTTTTCAAAATAGAGAGAAACAATAGGGCACACTGTAGTGAGTTCCAAGTCTTTTATCTTTCTACAGATTCAACCACAGTATTGATTCTTTATTGACCTAAACTGTCCTAAGCGTGGCTGTGGTTTTTTCTCATATAGTCTATGGGAGAGTTAAGGCAGCTACTACTTTAATATTGATTTTTGTGAAAAAGGTGCAGGAAAGGGGGCAATTTGTGTCTGCAGTTGCTCTTCGCTATAAAAGATACCATTGTTAGGAGCTTATAGCATTATATCAAGGGTCTTAATCTGTAGCAATCTTTTTTTACAACTTAGAAATAGGCTTGGGCAAATGTGTTATTGGTGTTAATGATATTTTGAAGTGAAGAAAATTTGTCAGCCTTTCCAAGTAAAATGCTCAACTTAACCATTTGAGAACTTGACAGGTTTGTTACATCTGTTTGCAGGAATTATGTCTTTTGTTCCCCTGGAAAAAAGAAGAAAAAAGAAAAAAGAATGTCCGTTTGAATAAACAGTGATAATAATGTTATCTGAATAAATCTTTAATAAATTGAAATTATTACTGCAGGCTTAAATAAGCGGTAAGTTTTGACAAGAAGGGCATTATCATCTAATTATACTTACTTTATGAAAGAGAGGGGCAAGGGCCAACCTGTGAGCCGTCTAAACCACAGTAATAGAGTGATCCCCTCTGCAGACTAAAGAAGGAGCCATCAGACAACAATAAAACACAGCCAGCACGCTGAAAATTGCAACTGAACCCCTGATTCACACAGATACACCATCTTAATTGTTACGAAAACTAGCAGAGCGGTATGATAAGTGCATGGCAGAACAGCCTTTGCTAAGCGGATGAGAGAAACCTGTGCCAGATATTTTATGGTATTCCTAAAGGTTTCTTTAATTATCAATTAGTCACTACTGTACATTAGCTTCCTATTGGCTAAGTGCTCGATATAAGGGTCTGTATCAGCATTTGCAAACAGGTGTAAAGATATAATTGATACGTAAATTGCCTTCTTCCTGTGGGCACCTGGTTTGCTAAGAACACTTAAGAAATTCCAAGACGACACCTGCTAGCTGCTTTATTGGTGTATATCTCATATATTCTGCTGTTAGTCTGATCCACTGTGTTGAATTATAAAGAGCTGTGCCTACTGAAACACGTTCCTTTATTCATACAAGCCATGGGAAAAGCTAGGTACACTAAGTGGAGTAAAACAAAAGCCCTCCCAATGTATTATCTGTGAGCCAGTACATGTGGTATTCCTCTAATACCTACTATTTAATTTTTTCCTTACAGAGAATCAATAAACAGAAAAATCATTGTCTGCTAATATCCATAATATTTTTGAACATTTGATTGGTTTGGCAAATAAGGTTGACTTGTTTAAGACCGCCACTGGCTGCATTTATTTCACAGAAGGCAAAAAATTTTGATCATCTTAATCTGCCAGAATTAAGAAAGTAGCATAACTCTTGCTTGTCTTAGGTAACTTGGATTTGGAAGGACACTCTCTGCAAATCAAGTCTCTTGTGTATATACACATAGTTTTGTTTTGCATATATATAAAAAATATTATATTTTAAAACTGTTAATCTAGGCCCTCTCCTGCATTTAGTTATGATATATGTTTATTCATATGCACCTGACTACACAGGATTTTTTTCCCCCCATTAGAATCTTGTCTCATTTAGCATTCGAGATATTTTAAGGATGAAACAACACTGTGCAGTAGAGACGGGCATTGTCCTTAATCTTCTGCAAAAATCAGTCTGTCCTATTTGGCTCCTCCTTTCTAGGCCTGGAACACTTTTAGTCACCCTGTGGAGATGGACACGAAAACCTAGGAAGCTTGTAGGTGGTAAGAGGAGCACCCAGCCCCATCAGAGGGCTGCGAGGGTGCAGGGAGGGACCCGGTGCTCTGCGGTAATGGCGCGTGCATAGACTGGTAACATGAACGAGGGCAAAGCATCAGGAGGTAGTTGGAGAGCTATTCACAACAAAGATAAGGATGGGGAGAAAGTAATGACTTTTCCTCTTCTTTGTCTTTTGAAAACAGCTCAACAGCTCTTGTGGAATTATCCCAAACCACTTCAGTTTGTGGCACATATTGGGGCAGGTACATTCTGAGCCCAAACTCTTAAACTTCCTGGTGTTACAAGGGACTGAAATGGCCTACTACGCCTGTGGCACACAACCTTCATAACAGGGAGGGCTACAGTCTCACCTACTCCCCATCTTTGTTTCCCACAGATATGTCACGTCTCACTTTGTCTCACAGGACTCTCAGAGGACTAAAAATAGAGACAACACATATGGATGTGTGCTGGGGATGTGGCTGGTTTTAGTTTCCATTCCTTTCTCTGTCGCAAGGGCTAAGCAGCCTTTTGCCTTTACACATGGGCTGGGGCCGACCATTCTCAGCTTAAATGAGGATGGTTTGGTAAAAACTGTGAACAGAAAGGTCCTTAAAAAAAGAGATGTTCAGACATTTTCAGCTGAAGTAATTGAAAATGCCCTACAGTTATTGTACACACAAGGTGTAAATTTGCCTAGGTGTTGATGCTCTAATGCAGCCTTTCATGCTTATTTTATCATTTTGTATACAATTCCCTATAATGTGCCAACACTGTAACTGATATAACTTCATGTCTTTTTTCTCTTGTGCCAGCAAGCTGAACAAGTGGGATGAGGTTATGGTAAACAAAAGGGAGATTACTAGAGACAGAGATTTTAAGAGTCCAGAAAAAAGAGCAACAGCGGATCTGAGACACGAGAACCTCTCCATGAGAAGAATGCTCAGAGCACAAAGTTATATCGCCCCTTCGCATAAATACGTACAGACAAAAATGACTCACTATGTGAGTCAGAGAGAGGAGGTTTTATTTACACCACAGAACTTGGAAATAACATTTCCACTGATTCTATTCTGTTCAGCAATTGTGGATATAAGCAAAAGGCTGTTAACACTTCTGTATGAATCAAATTTTAAAAAATCACTCCGCCCTTCAATCAGAACTGTTTTCTCACTTATGTGAATTAACCTACAGAACTGGCACATGAAATAATTTGTTTCAGTATCTATTACTGAATATGTTTTGGCCTGAATCCATAAAAGCATTTAGGAGCCCGAGTTGCACTGAAATCACTGAACAGAGAGGAAAAAGTGTGTTATTCCTGGTTACTACAAGGAACTGTAGCACACTGCTCTTTTCTCTGGGCAAATTTCAGATATGACTCCATGGCCGGGCTTTGTGACTGTGCTGGAGCTCTTCCTGGCTGGGGAAGGGAGGCATCTGCCCAGGCATTTGTGAAATCTAGTTCTTGGAGGTCCCTGTATGCTGGGCGTTGCACGATGTATACTCTGTCAGGGGAGCAGAGCTGGTAGAAGAGAATTGGCACGTAATGCGACTGTGAGATATCATGGGACTGAGTGACCCCAGTATAAAATACACCCATTTACTTTGAGGGGAATGGAACTGAACTATATTCTTTTTTTACAATATAGATAAATTTCTGGTACAAAGAAACCATTTTTTGGTGAACTTTTTCCTCTAGTAAAAGTACTGAGCTGCTGAAAAATATTTTGATAGACATTTTGTTGCCATCCCTATCAGCCTTTCATATCCTACAGCTCCCTGTGCCATCCTAGCAATTTTTCATGATGGCCAGCCCAGCTGTGTTTGAATGGGTGATCTACAGGTGGTGAAGTCTCCTTCTCATTTCCCAACTCCTCTAATCCTCTGTAAGAGAGTGTCATGATGAATTTGTTGTTTGAATTTGTGACACACAGGAATTCGCATGTTCATTGATGGAACAGAACGTCTTTTTTTCTGTTCTTGTACATATGGACCCTTGACAATTATTTTTTCTAAACAAAATATGATGTTTGGGGCAAACATTTAGGATGTGTTAAGATGCCAGGTGTAAAGAATGGGTGAAAAGGTGTGATGTCTACAAACAGAGCCAGTCTACAAAACAGTTAGTCATGAAAATGGTCAAGGTAAATAAGACATTGCTAAAACTGTCTTAGCCCCCACAATCCTTATGTGTGGGTTTATATACGCCAGCAGAGCCAAGTTAACCTTAATTGTGTGTTGTTTAACTTGGCTATAAATGGCTAACCCTTTTTGTAACTTGGCTCTGATTGTAGGTATCACACCTTTCGATTACTGACCTTTCTTGTCTAAATTGTTTTTTTAATACATATTAAATATTTTTGATCTAGTTTAATTTCCTAGGGCTTTTTACAGTAGAAAATATTACAGAAAATATTTCTGCTGATAGAAAGGCATATTTTAATAGAAAATTTCTTACATTCTCAATGGCTAGACAGGTCAGTGGTTTTTAAAACCTGCTTCTTTTTGAAGGAAGTAGTGCCAGAAAAACTCACTAAAATTTGATGTGCTGTTTTTTCTGCACATTCATTGGCAAAGGGAACAGGAATGCAACTTTGCTGCAATTCTTAAATAAGAAAAATATTTAAACTGTAATAACCAATCAATAATTCTTCTTATTTTCCCTTCAGCATCATATTTCTTAACAGAGGCTTTAATATGTCAACAGTTTGTTACCATGATCCTCTGAAATTCTGAGAAGATAAAGTGTTTCTCTGTTTGAAGGTAGCATATTAAAACTGTGTCCTATTTAATTGCCTTTTCTGACAGTTTTATCTGCACATTATGTGTAATGGAATATTATAATTGCTGGTTAACAGAAGGTTTTTATCAGTTTTGTAGATTCGGTAACTCAAGGTGTATTGCTATCCACAGCAGCAGTGGCACACACAATCTTGGGACTTGGCCCAGTTCTTACAAAATTCAATTGAAGGGCTTCTGTTGACATCGGTGGATCAGGTCGTTTGTGATGAGAGTGAGGAGTAATTATTTTCTGCATGTGGGGTGTCTCATCAGGAATTATGCAGTTGTGAGTCAGTTTGTTCTGGTGGTTAAGTTCGCACCTGAGTTTCCATTATAACTCTGATTTTGTCCCATACTTTAAAATCCTCAGAAATGCCACACTGGATTAAGGGGAGTAAGGTTTTTTTTATCTGATGAGATACAGGTTAGGTGGTCTTGGAACACTTCCCACTAAAGCAGGGGACAGTGTTACAAAATCTACTACCATTTATACTAATTAGCAACTTTGCTGACAGCCTCTGGTGAGTAACTCATTACTGTCTATTTGTGCGCTTGGCTTATAAATCCCCTAACAGCCAGACTGCGTGCACTGTTGTAGTACAATATTGTTGTGGTATAAGACCTTTTTCTTGAGCATTAGCATGTCTCCTCCTTTCTCCACGCATAGTGCTTGAAGTATAAGTAGGTCAGTGGCATGGAGACACAGCCCCTAAGTAAGAAGGGCTTCCAGTATTTCTTTTTTTGCCCTCTTTTGGTCCTGAAGTAGAGATGAATAAAATCTGTTCGTTTCTGGCTCCACTCTTGCTGATGCTGCTTGTTTCTGAGCACATTTTAAATTTTCTCTGATTCGACCTTCACCCTTGCTTGTGGGCATGATATCACATATTTTAGCATGCTTTTTCTTCTTCTCTCCGTATCTACGTTAGTCAGGCCTGTTGGAATTTTGAAGCACTTTTGCCATGATTCAACAAGAATGTTCTTTTTCAATTTCTGTAGGTAGATTCTGCTATTCAGTGATTTTCCCCCATGCTTTATCATAGGCTATGTCTTTTCCATATGGTAATGAATCATTCCCCCAGGAGGAGTATCATTTGCTCAATTCAATGGACTTCTCACAATGCAGATACATGCGTTTCCTTCACCTATCATTTTGATTTTAGTTTTTCTGCAGTTTATTGGCTTTAGTCTATATTTTCTTTGTGATCTGTTGCTAAAGCTTCCTTTCCAGCTCTGGTAGATATCTCCAACTATATTGAAGTCTGTGCTGCCCTGATGGCATACCTACACTTTCTGCTTTTCTCTGGAGGTGCTATTTACATATTCAATTTAGTCATTTCTATCATGCCCTCTCATGATTCTATTTAGTATCTGTCCTGAGCCTCTAATCTGGTTTGGTTTGGTTTTCTCCGACTTGTCTATTTAGAAACAGAAGTGCTGACAATACCCTGTCCTGTGAAACTGTTGTTGTATGTCTAATGAAATAAAGAGGACAAGGATGAACAAACACCTCTTAAGCATGGGCTTGGATGACACTACACAAACAGAAAGGAGTCCCAGTTCTACACGGCAGATTCTGCTTTGTATTTATATAGCGATTTGATGATGGGGATGTGTCAGAACGAAAGTATGGTGGGCTTTCTTTCTGGTATTATTTGTCTTGTTTAAATAAGCTTTTCCACAAGAGCTGAGATGGGCTCAGGGTTAAATGAACTGATTACAAAACAGAAGTCCTGTGTTCGTTCCTTTATTTCTGACTCATTGCAAGACTTTGAACCAGTCACTTCAATATTCCTTAGCTGTGGTTTCTCTTGTTTCCAAAACAAGCCACATGTTTTTACCTGTTTCATTGTCTGTTTGGTGAGACAGATCCTGCATCGTCACAGTGAGGACTCCTCACCACTGGCATCAGTAGGAGCAGGTTTTGGAGCATTGTGAATCTCGTTTGTCAAATGCCTGTAAATTACTTTAAGAGCTCTTCAGATGAAAGACAAATTATTATCAAAAACCAGTTTTGGTGCCTTAAAAATAACTCAAGACTGGCACCAGATTCTTGAAAATAACAAATGGCAGAGGTTTTACTTAAGGACCTCCCCATGGGTTTGGCTAGATGGGTTTCTAATGAGCAGGTCTTTTATTTCTGGGATATTCTGTATCTCCCTGCCACAATTATTCATGTGCAAGTCCTAGAGCCAAATTCTGCCCTTAGATGCATGTTTCCTTCTCCCATTGGCTTTCTTGAAAGCTGCAGGCATTTTTCCTAAACCATCATTTGGCATCCAGTTGTACTGTGGTCATATTTGTCTGTCCAAAATGACTGTGGCTCTCCATTTATAATCTTGTAATTTGTAATCTTTATTGAGATACTGCTGTGGTTTTTCTTTCATTACTGGCATCTTATTGTAATATTGATTTTTTGTTAAATGGAAATGCATTGGTAATTTTGGCTGGCAGTTTCTTGGTTTTGCTTTCTTTTGTATACTTTTTGAGGGTGGGAGAGTATTCCCTGCACTATATTGAAGCTGATTTCTTCGATCTGACTCTTGTGTTTTGTCTGTCTAAACAAATTTAATTTTTGCCTAATCTGTCTATGCAGTTCCCAGTCACTATGGTATCTAGGCACTAAATTATAGCCCTCTTCTGAGTGTTTTCTTCTTGTAACGATGCTAACTTCCTTTTTGAGTGAGTGACCCAGTCATTGTCATGCTTTTGTAAACAGTTTCTTCTCTACCTATTGATTTTGGTCTAACATTAGTGACCACCCACTGTTTCAGATTGGGAGAGAGGATAATTGTTATATAGGCATCCACATGCATACAGACACAAACTCATACACCTGCTCTCACAGTGGACATCTTCTTCTGCAGTTTATTTCTCATGGAGAGTTATAACAACGGGTCTCATCTGGACTGGGGCAAGGCTGAGCCTGGAGGACGGGCTGCCTGGACTGTGCAAGGCACGGTGAGACAGTCATGCAAGTGTTTTGGGAAATTGTATCGCATTCACCAATGCAAGGAGCCGCAGATGGAGGGTAGACTTCCTGTGCTATTGGGAGGTGATGCTGGCCTGCAAAATAGCTACAGAATGAATTATAGGTGGTCCTGGCTCTCCCCTGTCCTCGCTTCCTGGCATCTGTACCCACTGCGGTGGCTGCGAGGGGATGGCACAAGAGCAGGGCCAGAGCATTTGGCTTGTGGAGCACAGTGCTTCCTACCCTTACGAACCGCTTTGCTGCCACCTCCTTCTTGCAGTGCATTTCTCGGGCTTAGCAGTGCTCCCTTCCCTGGCTGTCCTGGTACAACCGCTGCCATGGCCTGGCACCAACCTCCTGAGCTCTGCTGCTGCGTCCCCACCACCTCCTGTCTCCTGCAGCCTTCTCGCTCACTGCTGAGGTGCTCACTCCTCCTCTTCCTCGTGTTTTCAGCCACATCCTTGAGGAACCTTTTCGGGCTTTTCACCACTGGTTCCCCACCCTGCACACTGCCTTTGATGCATCCCAAAGCACCTTCTACATGCTGCCTGCCCCAGTGGCGTGGGAGGCTCCTCCACTGCCACTCCCTGAGTCCACTGAGGCAGAAGCCCTGAAATACATTTGGGGGAAGTGAGTCTCCCATTCAGCACAGCAGCTCTCTTGTATTTCACATACCCGTTACCCATTGCTTAATTGCACAACAGTTCTCTGAAAGACCTCCAAGCACTTAAGCGTAGGCACCTCGCCCATCACGTGGGGTAATGCTGGGCTGAGGCTGAGTCCTCAGGGGAACTCCATGGACTCAGCACTTTTGCAAAGCAGAGTACTTGTTCAGTCATCTGGAAAGGATTTAGACGCCTACAATTTGGCATTAAAAAGTCCCATATATGTATATGGAGATTCACAAATCTGAGAAAACCCCAAAATATTTTGCATACAACTGGCAAGTACCTGGTGCCAATAGCTGTAACCACCTCTGTGTGGTTCGGCGCACACTTGCTGTGACAAACAGGAGATAATGGATATGCTGCTGTTTGAAAGGGACAAATCCAGCCCTTATTTCTGAAGAACCATCACCTGTGGTTTTTGGTCAGGAAAAAAGGACAAAGCCCTCTCATATCTGGTAGTGCCCCTGTATACCCACTGCCCAGGAATGTAAGAGTCCAACCCCTGTCTTTCTTGCACCTCTCTTTGGAACATGAAGGCTGTGCATCCGTGTGTGCCAGATGGTTTTCTGGAAAGCATCAAACCAGCCACCACTGTTGGTGTTGGTTAACAGACCTGTACAAGAAAGTGATTCACAGGCTACAGATTTATTGTCAATTTTGTTATGCTTAAGGCAGGCAGTAATTTCAGTTTTCACTGCCATTAGCTAATAATAGTAATTAATTAGTAAATTGTGCCATTGGGATCTCAGGGTGAACTAACAGGGAAAATGTAAATTAAAAAAAAAAAATAAAGGCCACTAATGTTTCTGAGTTTCCTACCACAACTGAGGGTTTGTGTCTATCCCATCCCTCCAAACTTAATTTCTGAAGAACAACTTACATCGCCCACAGCACTGTGTGGGAGGTATTTGAAGCAAAATGAGAAGGTACACCAAAAAGCATCAGAAAGGTGCTAGGAAATGAAGGGAAGCGCAATGGAGAGTTGTGTTACTGTGCTAGCAGCTGGAGGAACAGGGCTGAAATCTTCCTTGGGTGAAGTTTCAGCCTTTCCCCTGCCGATGGTGAAAGTCTCCTTTTCTCAAGTGAAGAGTGTGATGTGAGAGTCCCTGCTGGCAGCTGCTGCCCCACACTCCCTCCGATCCTCTGCCACATGCCTTCCGCTGCACCTCAGTTCCACATTTGCCTTCCGTGATATTAAGGTCTGAGCTCTCTCTTATAAGGAACTGCTGAGTGAATCGAGTCTATATTCACATTACTCCTCCCTTTTCAGGACCTGAAAACCTCACGTTAAACTAAGAGCGGGAGGTGTTTTGTTGTGTGGGGTTTTTCCCCGATTTTATTGGCTTCCCGGTAAGGAAGTTTTGGATATAACACTAAGAAAGAAGAAAACACTAAGATAAATCCAGGGTTTTCAATTCAAGGTCATTTTGAACCCTTTGTCTGGCTGCAAAAGAAAGTGGCAGAGAAAAGAATTAAAAAATGTGAATTAGACTGAGTCATTTTCACTATGAATTGTTTGCAGCTGTCAGAATCAGATCTACATAGTTCACTATAGCTCAATTTCCTTTCCAAGTTAATAACACATTGAACAAACATACTATACTAGACTCCTTTTTTTTCTTTCAAATAACCTCACAGTGGATCTGCATTCCTGGTATAAAAATGTCTCTATTAGCTTAGGCTATTTATAGAACATCAGAGGGCTGAAAGATAGTTAAAAATTAATCGATTACCATCAAATAACAGACACTAAAACTCAGTGTATGAAATGCCTTCCTCTACTGAATAAATTAATAGCAAGAGGAGAAATGTACAATCCTGATTTACAGGCTGGCCAGAATCAATTTAACACTCTCCAGTGCAGCTCATCAGCATTCAGAGCTGTACAGTTCAGGTGGTACTTTCAGTAGTTGACCCTATATCTGATGCGAGGGGTAGGGAGAAGGCAACATGCTTTGCAGGGAGTACATAAAGGGTTGAGGTGTCCATCTTCAGCTGAAAGACCTTTGGAAGGCCCAGCTCCTGGGGTCTAATGCCTGCTGCTGAATGATTCTTCTTTTCACCTGTCCAAAGGTGGCCTTGAGGGATTCACAGATGGAAGGTACTCTTTCTACAATCTCCATGTCATGATCTTTTCTTTCTATTGAAATAGTTAAAAGCAATGGTGGGGAAGTGGCACCACCTGTGTGTGGAAGGTAAAAAACTTGGGTTTACAAAATATTAAGATGCTTCTCTAATAATCTTATTTGGAATATTAAAATGCTGCTCTGGCCTTTATACTCTGTGGCTGTAATCATGCCACGGGCTGCAAAGAGAAATAAAATGTTTTATTAAACCAATGAAAATAATTATGGCGGGGGGAAGCTTTCAGGAACATAAGTTGTTCTTCAGGTATGAAAGGAAGCAAAAGAAGAACTTAGTTCCAAGATTGCTGCTTCTCTACCATGTCTGAAGCAGGGCTTGTGTCCCCCAAAGCTTTTGTTTCTTCTAAGACTGCCAGTCAGTCTCATAAAAGATACTATTTCCCTGTGGAATTTGCCTTTTTACCAA
This sequence comes from Pandion haliaetus, assembly GCA_013401275.1. Classification (NCBI taxonomy): domain Eukaryota; kingdom Metazoa; phylum Chordata; class Aves; order Accipitriformes; family Pandionidae; genus Pandion; species Pandion haliaetus. The sequence goes on from VYZV01033104.1 coordinate 139,887, forward strand.
GGCATTATTTTGAGCAACAGGTTTGGCAGTGGGCAAAGCTACCTGGTGGTTTATCACTTGCAGGCAGAAGAGGACTTCTGCACCAAGTCAGTCACAGCTTGGGTTGATTCTAGTTTAGGGATGGAATTATTTTTGTGACTTCTGGGTACATGTAAATGTAGGATAGTTTGTTATCATACCTTTAGAGAAAGGGGCTAATGGATATGATGGACCTCCCATTTTAGACATACCCTATGGGGAAGAAAGGAATTCGATTAAATAAAGAACAGCTTCTAAGACAGGATGGTGAGTTTAACATCTGCCCCTGTTGATTGCTGACAGACTGTAACACACAGCTTACAATGTAGTGAAAGTCTTTATTTCCTCTTTTATTGCCAAATATGCACGTTTCCAAGCAAAGGTGACATTTTTGTATGTCAAAACAAAGGTAGAACTGCATAGCCTTTGAAACATCAAATTCAGATGGAAAATGAGGATTTGGCATGGCTTAATTTGGGCTTTATTAATGCCTTTGGGGGAGAGGGATGGAAGAAATATTAGGCAGATCAGAGCTTTAAAAGTCATAGATCATGCATTTAATAGCTCTAATTCTTAAATACTTGAAGGGTTTCATAAAGCCATTCTCTTCAAGTGCAAACTCTTTCCCACTTTTGACTGTTGCATCTAGACCTCCCAAGTTCTTAAAAAGAGCTTGCAGCTGAAAATCTTCAGACTCTTCCCATAGAGCAGGGATCTTGCACCAACAATATGTATGCAGCCAGCATCCTTAAAAGGATCCCATGAGGAATATACATGCACACATAGACACACACTTTCATTCAAGGTGCATATTGTATTATTTTAGGTACTCACCAAATGGGATTTAAAGCTGAAAAAAGAGGCTTTTTCCATTCAGTTACATTTTGTGAAGTGCTACAGATTTAGAAAGACTGGATTTAAATGAAGTTACTACTAGATTTTTAAAAAAATCAATTCTGGTGTTATAAGAAATTGATGGCTAGATTTCAAGGTGAATTTTATCTAAAACTGAAATATTGACTGAGGCAATATTAATATTTTGTTCTGTTTTCTTTGTTGAAAACTGGCATTTTTCACCACACTGCATTTTGTCCTTTCCAAAATCTTAAAATTATTTGCCACACATTTATTTTAATATTATAGTGCTATTTTTAAACTAGCAGTGCAAAGCAGCAGTCTTTGTAGTAGCTATTATATAGCATAAGGAGTTTTCTGTAATAAAATCAATATCATAGGATAAATATTCTGAGCTAGAATAATAAGCTACTGATAATTTTGCCCATAGTAATCGTTTTTAGCATGGCTGTGCTTTCCACAGTGTGATTTTTCTGATTGTATTTAACACGAATTAAGGTAAATTCCAGAAGGTAACATAGCCTGGGACACTGTGACCAACGTGGATGAAATAGCTGAGAGCAGCATGAGAGCACAGCATAGGGGGAGGATACCAGTAAGATACGGAACTCTGAAAATAAATAATTAGTCATTAAGGGAATGTGAAAGTGGAGGGTAATTTATGATGTTATGGAGATAATAACATTAAATGTCTCCCCCCAAACATTTTCTTTCAGGTTGTTTAAAATCAAAGGTGCCAAATAAGATAATTTTAGCTGCCTATATACCTGTTCCACAGTGTTTTCCAAGACCACGCTGCGCAATGCTTATTCATCGGACTAGACCAGGCTGTGCAGTGCTTATTGCTAAGACTGCACCCTCGCAGTTACACAAGCTCTACAAGAGGCTTTTCTACCCCAGCCATTCATTTGCACCATCCCACCACACAGTGCTACCCTCAGGTGGGCTGATACAAATGCCTCCTGGGCCACATGGTACCTGAAGTGGTCTGGTTTATAAAATAGGGGGTTTCTTTCAGCCTTTTTTTTTTTTTTAATACCTTTAGAGAGTTCAATGTTAATTTCTGAGATTAAGGGTTATAAACAAAGGGACTTCTAGAAAGTGCTAATATCAACTAGAAGTTTTCTTCAGGTTACCAAAAGATGAGTGTTGCACCATTTCTAGGGATTTGTGCCGAGGGTACTGGGTCAGATTCTGCCAGAAGAAATATGGCCCAGCAGGTGCAGTACTTGGATTTGCTCTTTAGTGACAGAGAAACTGGGCTTCAGTGTCTGAATGAAGCATGAGCAAATGGAATGACCAACTGTCAGCATCTGCAAAGCCCAGCAGTGCTCAGTGTCCTCGGGGAGGACATGTTGGGTTTGGACATTCAGCCTCAGTATTTGGGCTACAGGGAGTACTGGGGCCAAGAGCCTCATCGTCTCCTATTTCTTTGGCTGTCATGCTGGTGGTGGTGGCAGAGGGGCAGTGTCCCCCCTCAGCTCAGGACATGGGTACGGGAGATTTGAGCAGTCAGAGAAGGCAGCCGCTGACCGTCTGGCCTGTAATGTATTGAAAAGGCAATTCCAATAACTCATTTTACAACAAAGTGATCATTTATCCTACTAGCAAAATCTGTTCAACTCTGGTTGTATAGGTTATACAGTAATAAAAGTTCAAGTATCCATAAAATTGCCATTGAACTGTAAATTAATGTGAGGTAAAGTTGTTGCCCAAGGGAATAACCAAGCTTCGGAAAGTTGTGTCCTAAATTAATTAATGCTGAGTTAATCTCTGCCTAGGAAAAGAATGGGTTTGTGCTTGTCTTTGGCTGTTGAGCTCAGAGTTTTGTTTTCACGCAGAAATTGCCATTGTCATCTCCACTCATTTAAACAGGACTTTGTGAAATCAGAGAAAAGCCCAGGATCTGTAGGGGTTTGTTTTTTGGTATTTTTTTTTTAATTTATTGCTACATCTGTTTGAATGGGTAGAGGCAATCCATGCCTGCACCACTTCAGGCACCTTGTAATGGTCAAGAGTTTCCTTTTTGCTTTCCTTTTTGTGGGTGCTGGTCTCTTCTGTCAGGTGGCTGGTGATAGAATGAGAGGAAATGGCCTCAAGCTGCACCAGGGGAGGTTTAGATTGGATATTAGGAAAAATGTCTTTCCTGAACGGGTTGTCAGGCATTGGAAGGGGCTGCCCAGGGAAGTGGTGGAGTCACCATCCCTGGAGGTGTTCAAAAAGCGTGTAGACAGGGCACTTCATGACATGGTTTAGTGGGCATGGTTGATGGTTGGACTTGATGATCTTAAAGGTCTTTTCCAACCTAAACGATTCTATGATTATATGATTCTATGGTTAAGCAAAAGCGTACATTTGCACTTCATGGTTGCTGATCTCCCTGACCATCATGGCTTGGCTGACCTCTCTCTAACCCCTCCCTTAAAACCTTTGTTTTGGTTTTGATTTTTTTGTTTGTTTGTTTCTACTTCACTGAAAAAAAGAAACCAGTGGTACTTATAAAGAGGTCAGTTTTAATTATTAGGGATGAGGATTAATAAAAAAAAAATGTACTTGGTCCCATTGCCTTGGGAATCAACTGCTTTTTTAAAAAGGTGGGTGAGCTACATGCTGCAGTGTGGTCTGCAAAACATCGCTGCTAGATTTGTGCCGTTTCCACGACCAAGGAAGCACAGGACATAGAGGTGCCATATAACGAGGTGTACATAAATTGTTTGCATTCAGCGAGTCCTCCACAATGCTTAAACTCTCAGGGTCTGTTGCAGCACTTGGGAGTGGTTTGTACAGGGCTTCAGAGCTGCCATATAAACCACCACTGTATTACCAGAAGACTGAAAAAGCTATCTCCTAGATCTCTTGCTAACAAGCCTCAGAGATTTGTACTGAGTAGCTGACTCTTCTCTGCTCACAGCAAGAACCTTTCCACAGAGTTTCTATCACGGGCACTGATGCCGGCCTGCCTGCCGGTGCTGTGCTGAACTGACACAATGGCAAACAGCACTTCCCGTCAATTACTAACAAAAAAGAGTCACCATTATTCCCTATCGCTGATCAAGCACCGCTAGCCTGCTTGACACAGGGTAAGGGCTGAGGCAGCTGGAGCAGGACCTCCACCGCACCGTTGGTGGCAGCAAATCCAAAAATAGTTAAAATGTTTTCTGATTCCTCTTCTGCTTTTTAACCCCTTTATTTTTTTCATGCACAAGTTGTTTTCAGTACTTTTTCTGACTTCTCTTTTTTCCTTACCATCTCTTCCTCTTTCCATTTCACCTTTGCTTTTTAGTTTTTCCCCCTTGTTCTTCTATTTTTCTTTCTTTTCAGTCTCTATTTATTTCTTCTGCTTCACAGATTGTCTCTCTGCTTGGTTTTCTTTTTCCCGGCACTTACTATATTCCTCGTGTTTTTACAGCTCTAATGCTAGCTTGTCTGCCAAAGAATAAACTCCTATTTATGGAAAATATATGCAGCTATATGCACTGCTAAAACATCTTCAGACTGTTTGCTCACAGTCATCCTGCAGAGACAGCATGACACTGTTAACACAAGAACTGAACAGCTACTACTACATTTACCAAAATTAGAGCCAAATGGCACTTAAGCACACACCTATGCAGTCATACAGCTTCTGCAGTATGCACATACAGGTTCAGGTTCGTCCACCTGGATCTGTCTTAAATGAACCAACTTCTTTCCTCCTTTCCCAATGAAACAATGCAGTTTGGTTTTATATGGGAGACTCCCATGGGTTACACCTTTAGATACAATTACCCTACTCTTCCTGCACCATTCACTTTGCCCAGGAAGGGATAACAATTAGTTATGCCCTCCAGTGTACGCCAGTGGAAATTCCTGAACTGGTCCATTGTCAGGTCAAGTTATACTTTAGAGAACTCTAGATTTGAAGCTCTGAGCAAAAGGTATTATAAGCTGATTTCTTGGGACACCTATGAAATAAAAAAGAGCAGTATATTGGGGTGGTTTCATCTTGTGCCTCCAGATTAGTATCCTAAAGCAGCAACACTCCAGGTACGATACCTCTTAAAACATTCTTGGGTTTTCAGCATTGTTTCTTACTGAAGTACGGTAAATAAAAGGGGAGAATTTCAAAGGCACAAAGGGTAGTTCTTCCATTGAAAGTCAATAGAAGTTGTGTGTCTAATTCCTATTTGTGCCTTTGAAAACATGCATGTCCCTGCTTTGCCCATGGCTTTAAATCTCATGTGCGCACAAACACAAGCCCCACATTCCCATTCAACCTTCCACACAATTTAATTTCCTTTCAGTGTCACAAACTTTCTACGGTAGCTGAAATATGTCAGGGATGTTTTTGTCAAATTGCTGAGACCAGGTTCCTCAGCTCCCACTATGCACTTCTGGGGTGATCAGATCATGATGTTAGAGTCGCATAAGAGCTTATTAGCAGCTGTTGCAGACACTTTCTCTGTGCTCTAAAAACAACAACGAGAACATCAGCTGGGAAGAGCATATGCAATAGCCTTTTAATCATTGCTTCAACTCACCATGTCAAGATGCGTAAGCTTTCTCATCAATGAGGCTACGAATACAAAACCAGAGAACTTCTTAAATATTTCAAACACCTGCATCTTGTGAAACAAATTTATTCTCCCAGATTAAAAAAAAAAAAAAAAAAAAATCTCTTGGATCAAAAGTGTCTCCTCATCAGGAAATGAAGGACAGGAACAAAAATACCCTCCTCCTTCATCTCCTCCTCTTCTTTTCCCACCTCAAACTTGATGATAAAATTCTGTAATCTGACAACCCCCTGCAAAATGATAGCTGAGTATTTACAAATGGGGCTTTTCGATGCAAGTCTGCAATTAAAAAACTCCCCAACACCAGCCACTTGAAAGCTAGTTAGGCTCCCTCTTCTTTTTGTCGCTATCTGTGCTGCCCAGCTTTGCTGTCCTCCTTTATCTGCTGCGATTGCAAAGCCAATGCGGACGGCCACACGGAGGGGTACATAGGCAGCTGTGGGATGCAAATGCCAAGCTTCAGAGTCTGTTTATTCAGCAGTGGCAGGGAAGTCTGTCACTGGTCACTAGGCTGGAGATGTGCCTACAGGCTTGGTGTGGGATGCTGTTCAGCTGTCCTGCTTCTCCGCAGCCTGCTTCATTGCAGTCACAGTGATGAATTTGTCTCCTTTCGTAATAAGTCAGACAATAAGGATGTTGCTAAATCTTTTATGGAGCCGAAAGGCAGGGCTGTTGGTTGATATTTGTTTGCAGTGGAGTTATGATTTGTATGACCACCAAGTTGCCCCTTGACTCAAAGTCCAGTGTCACAAACTTGCGTGTGTGTTCTGCAGTCAGTGAATGGAGCTCGACGAGGTAAAAGTGGCCAGCAGATGTCTCTCAGGATATTCCTTTGCAGACACCGCTCTCCCAACTCCCTTTCTTTCCTGAGGTTCCAGAAACTGGGCTTGGAGGGTTATGAGAAATGCTGTATCTTAGCCCTTTGCCCATTCTCTGCAAGTATTACAGCCCGAAATACACAGCTTTGCGATATTGAGTTTTTTTAAGCTACAGCCTAAATGAAGGGAATGTTTTATAAAGATTAAAAAAAGGCAAGAGAAGGCAGATCCTTTGTGTCTTCAGAACGTTTCATGATTATTTACAGCCTTTGAGAAAATGAAACAATGTCACTCATGGGGGCATGCAATATTTGACATCACTTTTGACTGGGAAGATCATTAACATTGCTGGGATTCTGCTTCATTTTGCATGGGAGAATTGGTAGATAGCAGGAAAAATATTCTGTTTGCAGGTGCAGGCTGTGTCGACACGAGGCAAATCTGCTAATCAAGCTGTACCTGCCGAGCTATGCTGGCAAATTTTTCCTTGGGTAGGCTTGGCCTAAGTATCACCTCTTTTCGTTAGCTGGCTGTATATTATCCTCTGTATTTAGATGGAGAAACTGCAGCAGTGAGGATAAGTGGTTGCTCATGGCACTGAAGGAATTAGTTTTAGAAGTGGAAGTGGAAGGCTGGAGTCCCCTGGTCCCAGTCATGTTCACACCCGACCGCTGCATTTTGGCTTGGATGGGGTTTAAAGCTCACCACTTAGGTCATACAGAAAATGCACACGCTATTATCATTTAGCAGGAGCTCTCCATTGGCATGATCCATGTCTTTGAGAATACAATAGTCCATCACCAATCCAATCATCTTTCTGTGACTGAGGGGTTTATGCAATTATAAAAAAGTGGATGATTTGAATGTTCTATCCCTCTTGTGGAATTATGTTTGGAATTTATCCGACGAGACAGGGAAGGGATTTTGTTTGTTTTGTTTGATCGTTTCTTATCACAGAACTTTGTTTGACTCAAACCACAATGATACAAGCATTCAACCACCACCTTCAGATGTAATATTGATTTATAAAACAGCAGTGCACAGCTGCTAAGCTTCACTGTTTCATACAGAAGGTCTTCAATTCCCAACAAATTACTGGCTTTTCTACCTATTTACAAATTAATGTTTCCTCTGAACCTTGTGCATTTTGTATTATTCTAGTCTGCTTTCTTCAGTTTCTGCTTAGAAACCTTGTGTGAGTGTGTATTATGCAGTGATAGGGCAGCTTTAGAGCATCAGTTAAATTGGAGTTAAATAAAAAAAATCTAGATCAACGTTTATCCTTAGGCAAGTTATGCACTGAGTGAAATTAAACCACTATATGTACTTGTAGATTGAAGAATCAGAGGTGGAGGATGGGTCAGAAACACTAAGATCAAAGTTTTTCTTCTTTGAAAAAAATCTCTTTGAAAAGCCCCCATGCCACCTATTCTGCTTGTTAATGTTTTGACTGGAAGTGTCTGGCAGTGTCATCATCAGCAGAATATTTTTAAAGACTTTTTTTTTTTTTTTTTTGAGCTGACTCTAATAGCAAAGCAATGGATCCTTAGCAGCCTCTGTTATATGTCTCTTAAGGGAATATTTTTGTTAATTGCAAATATTTGATTGACAAACATGGGATGCAATTAGTAGGCAGGCACAGTAGGAATGTGCAGTGAACTGGATCTCTGAACCAACAGATCTCAACTCTCTCAGCTTGATCTGAAATAGGCTAGAGCATTTAAACCATATGTTTCCCTCAAACTTTTTCTTTCCTCTGAAAATTCCTTATTTCCCTCAACTAACCTTCTTTCACTCTCTGCACCAAGGGAGCTAATTCATCTACCATGATCACGTCAAATAAAGACAGAAAATTCTACACAGGCTTCAGACTTATGCTGCTTTTTGACCGTGGCAGTAAAAATTAATGTGGACAAGACTATACATGCCAGTTGTGCCTTACAAAAGCCCTAGGTGAAAGAGAATACAATCTAATTTAACTTTAGACATTTTGAGCTTAATGGTCTATTTAAACAACCTGGTACCATCTGACTACATTTATCAATTATATTTCTTTTTATTTATACAGAGTACTGTCTTTCTGGAAAGGCTATAATTAAAACTTATCTAGATAAATTGTGCTCAGATTCTGTGGCGTGAGAAGGAATTCAAAGGATTTCAGTGTTTTTATGTGTTCTTTTTCATAGAAAAGGTTGCTCTTAAATCTTTAAAAGGAAATAGGTTTTCATAATTAGAATAACCTAATTGCAATCGTTTTCATAATTACAGCTAAGAATTACCAATAGGCAATGCAGTGTGGTCTTCAGATTAAAGCATTGACACCCCAGAAAAAATTCTTTCTGGGTAAGCAATACCTCTTCTCTCAGGGAAAGGATGCTCATTCCCCCACTTCTTATGACAACGGTCATTGGCAGGAAAACTGCCTCTGAGGAATTCATCAGTTCTTTGGGTTTTCAGGTGGTTTCTGCTTGCTCTTTGTGATGTCGTAATCACCTCTGCAATAGGCCTGCGTGACATTCCATGCCGAGCATTGTTGAGCTTGGTGAAGAATGAGCAGCAGGAGCTCTGCGTACCTTCAGATCTTATGCGGGGAGATCTATGCTGCGCTACATGCTCCAATGCTGAGGCACCTGCAGAAGCTCTCAGGTGGCAAAAGCAGCCCAGTGTGGTGGCCCAGAGCTGGTGGGGGAGGTCGTTTACCCTGCTGAGAAGTTTGTTTGCAGCTGTCTTGGGTACGTCCACAATCCACTTCAGCGTACAGTGCCATGTCAGGAAGACACTTTTTTTACAGCTAAACTGCAATAGCATCTTTCTTAGGCGCTGAGGAGTACGGACCCCATTTGGCAACTTCTTCCAGTCTGAGTAGGAGTGCTTGGCATCGGCGAAGCAACAGGAGCTAGACCTACCCTTCTGCATTAGTATTTGTAGTGTGGTTTATTGCATTGTCAGGGAGTAATCTGAGGAAAATGGAGAGGTCACTCTCTCCTCTCTATTCTTTTTTGTATGGCATCAACCAACCTTACCATAACCTAATTGTTATTTGTGGAAGTCCCAAATCTCTTTGAGATCTCTGGCAGTACTCTCATGAGGAACATGAGTTTCTGTATACCTACATCATCACACTCCATTAGAGCATGCATATTTATAAAATCACATGAAGGGGCTAATGAAGCTTTGCTCATTTTGGAAGGGCCTGATCCCGCAACATTTACTCCTGCTGGGGACCACTCATGTGATTAAGGCTGACTCACGTAAGTGTTGCAAGATCCAGCCTTTAATTTGCAAATCCCAATAACGGTATGTGTTAATCAGACGCTTCATCAGTGAAAAGAGTGCTAGATCCATAGTAGCTGTATGGTAAGGCTATAAATACAAGCTAGATTTCTTAAAAACTTCCTTACAGAATTTTGTCCCTAGAAGGGAAAATGTTATCTTGGTGCCGTCTGAGGCCTGAATGTAAAATTTCAGATTTGTTGTAAGTAGCCCCGCAGAACTAACAAAAAAATAATTTCCATCTGTAACATTTCATGCCATGTATTTGTAACCCTCTTACTGAAGCAATGTTTAACAGGGGCATTTAAAAAATACACTTTTTAGTAGGTTTGATGGTATTTTTACATAAGGGCAGTTAATAAAGGTCCATTGCAAACCCACAATAATTTAGTCACAGCTTCATGATGAACAAGTTTGGTATGGCAGAGTTATTTTAAATGCTTGGACTTGTCAAGGTTGCCCTTAGTGAGGACCGGTCCCCTACAGATAATTCTTTTTTTACACTGGAGCCGTTGTTGTGTCTCTCTGTTTAAGTGCTTGACAGAAAACGTCCACAGTTAGGCTGTGCATAATGTATACTGTCAATTTGTAAAATCTTTCTATGTGACTGTGTTGAAAGAGGGACTTTGTCACAGGTTTCCTGTTCACAACTCCACAATTTAGATTTTAGTGTTTTGTCATGTTAATGTAATTTGCTTAAAATATTTAAATTGTCCTTAATTAATTGAGGAGGGAGACTATCGTTGTGGTGAACTTGTAGGCAGCATGCAGAACATTTCTGACACCATTTTGGTGAATACAGGTGATGAATGGTGTTGACATGAACGGCTGCAGTTACACAGTGTGCGTATACACAAATTATACCGCCATGTGTGTTCCTCTGTGTTATGAAAGCCTTTTGTTTATATGTACCCAGCTATACATTTACACATTATGTAAATAAACACACATATGCCCATGCAATTTAATTGAATATATGGCTGTGGGTTAAGAGGCATGTTACTCTGATAAAAAACATCTTATGGTACAGAGTAAAAATAATTCGAACATGCATTTGAGCCTCCTGTAGAATTTAAGAAGGAACTGCAGAGTTTTCTTTAAGGTGGTGGTTCAAATCATTTAATAGGAAGGCATGGTATTCTTCCAAAAGCTTGAGGCTGTAGAATGGCAGTCTTAGAAACCCATCGAGTTTCATCTTTATTCAACTCCTTTTATTCTTATTCAATTGTGAGCTTTTCCATCGATCTTTGGTATATGCAAAATGGAACATTATGCTGTGAGTTTTGTTTCAAATTAGGTACGTACTTTTAAGGCAATGTGCCAGAAATTATGCATGTGGATTAGTCTTTCCAGCCACAAATTCCCCCAAAACCGACACACGCCTCTCAGGGTGGAATGAAAAGTTGCCCCAGGTGCATTCAGACAGCCTTGGAGGTACAATATGGCTCTTTGACGTGCTGAGAGAGAGGCACTCGAGCGATGGGCTACTGGTGCCTCCTACCCACTCTTCCAGGCTGCTGGGGCCACCATGGCATGCCGTGCCCGGGTGGTCTCCTGCTGGAAAAATGCCTTTGGGAGCTGCAGGAGGTGGTGAAGCCACTGCTGAGCCCAGCTGGGAGGGAGCTCTTGATGGACCTCCATCTGGGGTTGCACTGCATGTGGTGCACCTTCTCCCTGGTCCTCATCTGGGAATGAGGAGGGTCTGTGGAGCAGTAATATCTGTTCATCTTGGTGCAGGGCATCACAGGCCATGACGCAAGATGGCATGTCTCGCTCTGGCAGAGCCCAGATGTGTGTGTCTGCCTCACAAAGAAATTTCTTCTTTTGCTTTTTGTCTGTTGATTTTTTCCCTCCATCTCATGCACTCAGCTGGGGCACCTCTCCTCCAGCTGTTCTGTGACACCGCGCAGCCATCAAACGTTGGAAACCCGGATCAGAGTGCAGCAGTGACAGACTCCCTGGTGCAGGCAGGCCAGGTCCCAAATCTATTGTTCATACGAGAAAGCTCGGCAGAGTGCCTTGACAGGTTTTTAAAGCACTAGAGAACTTTACCAGGAAGTTTTCTTCCTTTTCTACCCCTTTCCCTCACTCTGCCTCAAGCCAGATGCAAAACGTGTGCCATTTTAGCAATTAACTAAAAGGGGAATATTGTTGCTTCTGAACACAGGTACACACACATACACATGGATAATCAGGTGTGTGAGAATCAGCAATCCCTCTGCATGCGAGGGCTTACACTGTGATGCTTTGTAGTATTGCATTCAGACACCGTGTTCTGAGTGTCTTTGTTATCATCGCCTGATAAATAAACAGCCCTAAAATTACAGAACTTATTATGGTAATTGAGTGAAGAAAAGGAAATGCAAACCCTGCCTCACTATCTATTACATTGCCACTGCTAAAGTTGCCTAAACCTGCGCTACTCAAATGATATTGTAATATTAGCCTTCTTTCTTTTTTCACAATGATTGTTTTCTGTCCATCTCAAGCTGGATGTCAGTTCATTTAGATTTACATCAAGTAGTAAATTAAAATAATCACTCAGCAAACACTCTCAGCTCAGTTTTCTCTTTCAGTCAGGAGTTGCGAGAGATGCTTGAAGCATTCAAGCAGAAAATATTGCTGTCTAGATATTTGTCCTCTGGGTGATAAAGGAGGCATTGTCTTGGGACCCACTCAGGCCTCGGAGCTGATAGTAGCTGTGCATCACAGCTGTGAAGTGCGCTTTGTTATGTGTCTGAGGATTAGGGTTCAGGACCTTGTTTTTCTTGAAATACCAGACTGATCAGAGCTGCATATGTTCGGGGGAAAGCAGAGGTCGATGGTTCTCTGTCCACATTTTTACTAGATTATTCTTGGACAGAACTCTGGGAGAATACCCTGCAGCTTAAACCATCCCAAGAGTTTTTCATATTCTGCATTATAACCGTCATGGAAAAAAGGCTGTAGTTTATCTATCTGCATTTGAAACAAAAGACTACAGCATCGCAGACACTCTGGGCTTTGGACCCATGCTGGAACAGGGTGAATTTTGCTCCTTTGTGGTCCGTTTACAGTACAGCTGCCCATTTAGAAACACAAATGCACCTTGATGTAATAACCAAATCCAAAGAATGTCTGGCCTTAAGGATAGCACAGTCAATCTTCAGATCGACAGTTAATCTCGAAGCGAGGTTAGAACTGGGGTGGTGTACAGAACAAGAGGTTGGGGGGACAAAAAAAGTCTGTTCTGTGTCTTTAAGCTGTCTGTTTCAGAAAAAGAGGATGTGGATTTTTTTTTTCTATTTAAAAAATTAATCTGCATCTTCTTTCCCACCCCCAGCAAAAAAAAAAAAAACCACAACCAACAAAACAAAACACCAAAAAAACAATCAACAAACCACAAACATTTATTTTGGCAAATAGGATGCATACAGAAGCACTATTAGTGAAGATGCTATCATGAATTAAGGTAATAGTTCCACTACAGTCAGTGAGTTGAAGTCTGAGTAAAGACTGCAGGATCTGGGCACTGTCTGCTCAGCCTCTGAAGCAGCCTCGTCTTTGTAGCAGCACAACTTGGGAGTTTGTGGAATTGAGGATTTGGGCCCGGACTGTCACCTCACTTATGTTGGTGTGATACCACAGAAGCTAACTGGATTTTACTGATAAACGAAGGACTGTTTGTTGCAAGTGAATGTACGTATGTATATTGCAAAATCAACTTTCAGTGTCAGTCTGAATCTATCCCTTCCAGAGTGGGATCCTGAACAATAGGCAGGATATTGCCTTTGAAATAATTAACGTTAATCATATAACCCTACTGATGGGATGGAAGTGAGAACAGCATTTGCCCATATGCAGTAGAACACCTAAGGATTGGCTGCAGCTATTTCTCTGCTTGAAAACATGTCAGTGGGCACAACTTTTAACACCATCAAACTTCTGCATAAATTCTGAGGTCCACTCATACTTCTTTACTTTTAAAACTAGGCCAGCATGGAAAAGAGTTCCTTCTGTCATTCAAAATATGGAGTTATATACCAAAATTGTCTTAAGCCTCAGGTCTGGAATTACGTCCCCCCCACGGAGTAGGGCATCTGCTCCACCTCTCTGGAGCTAGGGGAAAGGCCTGAGTGATATCTGCAAAATGAAGCCTAGCTTTAGTTTTTGCTCAGTTCTTCCCATCCACCCTTCTTCCATGGAGCGATCCCTGCCCAGTGTTGGGCCTGCACATCCCTACCATGGCTTCTCTTCAGGCTTCAGGTCGGTGGGGCGGCTCAGGTGCTCCTCTCTCGATGGAGAGGTGAGCTTGGAGCTGTGCTCCAAGGCACCCTGGAGGCGATTTGAGACATTAGCTTGAGCTTGGTGGGCTTAATGAATGGTGTGAGGTTACCATCGTGACAGAGCACCAGCTCAGGCTCAGCAGCAGACCAAACAGCTCCTGAACATGCTCTTGCCCATCCAGTCTTTTTATGCATGTCATTGCCATTCAGAGGAGACTCAGCAATTTTCAATTTTGGTGGTCTTGGCAAGAATGATCCAGAAGTATTTTTTCTGCCTAGAGAAACTGGTTTCCAAGTGACAAAAAAAGAGTAACTGCGGCAGGATGTGGATTGAGGAGCCTTGGTCTGAGATCAACCTGTGTAATTATTGTTTGAATTAAGCTCTAGGCTCCCAACATAGTTATGCATTTGTGTTCTTATCCTCTGTGTTGCTAAACATCCTCCCGCTCCGCTGCGTTGCTGTGTGCCTTTTCTGAGGGTTTATGCTGGAGAGAGGATGTGCACGGAGCAAAGCGGTGCCATGTGGCATGGGGGGAAATGATTTCTTGTTACTTCACCGTCTGCCTGGCAGAACTGATTTGCTGCATTTGTGCATTTCTGCCTACAGAAAGCTGACATCATACTAAGGCATTTATCTTTGGAGATATGCTAATAGCAAACTTTAAAAAAAATCATGGAGTAGCAGTCAATGTCTCATTTGTTTATAAGTAGTCTTTTATATTTAGGTATTTTCCTTCACTTCTACTTCCTCCTTTCTTAGGAAATGACCACAGGGTACTGACCTCTGCTTTTGTGCTCATAGAAATCCTCTTTCTCTGTTTTATTTGTCATGTGGCTTTTTTTTTTTCTCTCACTAGGTTTTTTAAATGCATTTTGGTTTTCTTTTTTAATGCTTTGAAAAGGTCTGGTTTATCCTTCCTCACTCATGCTAGCACAGCTATCCATCAGTCCTCGTTTATCCTTGAGTTGTTGCTACTGATAGGGTTCCTTTATTATGATATCTTCCATGCGTTTTCCCCCTTTTTTCCTAAACCAGTTTTTCCTCTTGTTTGTCTGTCTCACACTTTTGTTCTTCCTCTGTCCTGGCAAAACATATTAGAGGTGCCACTTACTTTTTCTCTCTAATCCCCCTCCGCAACCCTCAGCTCTGCTTCCCTCTGCCCTGTGGAGACCGATACCTCTGGTGATGCTCTCCCAATGCCACTGGGCCTGGCTCCGTTCCCTTCCTACCGTACCTCTGCTCTCCTCTGGTCTGTCACACTCTGTAAACAGCGTGACACGAGCACTGCGCACAGAGTGACAGAGCTGTGCTGGGAGGCAGAGCACTGTGGCACAACGGCCAGAGCTGCTCGCGCTGCCCAAACACCGCCAGCAATGCAGTACTGGGCAAGGAAGGATGTTGGCAAAGAGCAGGAACGTTGCTTTTCAGCTGAGGCTGCCTCACTAAAGTCAGGGAGCCGTCTGATGACTTTTGGGGATTTTTAGCTAAAAACACAAATCAGGCTCCTCTCTCAAAGCTGGACAACAGAAGGGGGAATTCCCTTGTTGATTATGTTCAAAGAAGAGAAAGACAATTTCCTGAATGAAGGAAAAAGAAAACCTGCTGGGGCAGAAGACAGCTACAGCCTCCAGCTCCTTATGCAAACTCACATCACTGAAGAGAGTGGGAGGCAGAGACGTGAAACCTTCCCCTACCAGTACCTATTCCCCCTGCTTGAGTGAAGGAGACAGAGGGGCCGAGATATTTCAGCATAAGGTATTTTGCAGGTGTAAACTGGCATACCAGTAATTAGGTTATCTTTATGGATTTATATCAGCTGAAAATCGAGTCTCAGAGTTTTGAGTTCTTCATGGAAAAATGTATAAGCATTCATGCAGACATATCGTGACGCTTACTGGAGGTACTCAAGCATACATCGTTTTCTAGATATCTCAATACCAATATGAATGTGGAATAGCTGAAATTATCAAAATATTGACATAAAACCCTATGCAAAATGAGACACTTTTGTTTGTGAGTGGGGCTTGGGGGAGTTTTGCTGCTGTCTCCAATCACTGCCATCAGGGCCCAGCATAAAGCCAGGCACTGGAAGGGGGAATTCCCTTAGTTCTTTGCATTAAAAATATAAAAAGAAAACAAAAAAGAGAGAGAATTTCCTGACTGTGGGAAAAGAACTACTGGGGTAGAAGGTTAGTAGGGCCTCCAGCTCCTTGTGCGTAGCTGAAGAGAGTATTCAGAGAGTTCAAACACAAGTAGGAGATCTCAGAGTGCAGGAAACAAGCAACGTAGTACGAGGTGAGAGAATTAAGCCCAGAGCAGGAGGGCAGTTACCCTGTCTGCATCCATTCCTGGCAAGAGAGATATCCAACAAACCCTTGAAAGAGACATCTTACAAAAGCTTCATTATAAGCTCTTGCTAATTTGAGAAATGTCAGGAATGGCAATATTATTTTCCACTCAGTTGCGGGATCTCTGTATGTATATCTGATTAGATGGTACCTTCTGAAAAATGTGAGCAGTCTGTGGTAAAGTCTTTGTACGGCACCTGGCAGAATGGCATCACTTCAGTATAAGTAAAGGAGATTTGTAATGTCTTTATTATATAACAAAATCTCAGTATTGTGGCTGCTGCTATGAGGCATGAAGAACTACGCCTGTTTTCTGCCATAACGGTTGTGGATTCACAGTAGGATAACCCGTTCCTGGTGCCTTCCTGCTGGAGATAGGCTGAGAACCACAAGGATCTCTGAATTACTTGCTCTAGTTCAATATTAGGAAATACTGGAAATATGCAAATTGTAGGCCAAACCAAGTGCCTTGCATTTGAAGTTTTCCTCCCTCTAACAACACAAATATTGTCTTGATATTCTTCTAGAGCTTGCTTGGTGATAGTGGGATCTCACGGTGGGTTCCTTGTTGCATACAAAGTCAGCTGCTTTCTGAGCAGTGCCATGCATATTCCAGACTAAAAGGGCAGCTGAAAAGGCAGACTTGGCTGCAGCTGCTACCTGGAAATCCGGAGACCGTTGTCTTCCTTATTTCATCTGTCGCTAGTCAGCTGGAAAGCACGGTGACCTATAAGTAATGTGGTCATCCCAAACTCATGCTGATAAAACCTTTACACTACTGCCTCTTGCCTTCTCTCCCTTTCTATCTCTCTGAGATGTTCTGATCCAATCTTTACTTCCTTTGAGGTAGGGCATTCTGCCTTAATGCCCTACCCCCCTTGGAGAGTCAGAGAGAAATGATTTTGAGTTGATTTTTTGTGGTGGTTTTGCTTGATGGACTTGTCTGCAGAGCTTTTATACCAGTGAGAAAGGATATGACTCTGTGGCCGTAACCCATGGGCCTTTTTGGACATTGTTGCTCTCAATTAGTGGCTGCTATTGAAGGTATAGCAGAAGAATTTCCAAATCCCAGAATATCACTTTGGTCCTATGGGCAGTAAACCACCAAGGGTAGCTTAGAGCAGCCTAGAGTTGGGAGATAGCAAAGCTCAGTTGTTCTTTGTTCTCTCCACCTTCTTGGCAATACTATGTGTATCCTGGCTGCCACTGGGCAGTCAATCTACTTGGTATATTTGTAATCCTCTATGTTTGTTTGTGCCGTTGTTGAATGTTTCTTGCTTATTCCTTACAGATCAGCATGGTGGATTTTATGGTGGATTTCTACAGCTGAGGGACAACTGTCTGTGAATTTCCAGGTAATTGCCATTTCTCTGCTTCTTTCATGAGCTACTCTGGATGTTGTGACCTTTTCTTTGATTTTAGGCTGCAGTCCTCTCTCCTGACCCCCTAAATTTGTCACCTCATGATCAGATTGTTGTCCTGAGTGGCGTGTTAGAGTTACTTTGAAATGTAAAGCGCAGGATGTTCTGGCTACCCGCTCAGTATCCAGTTCTTCTGTCCCACCAGTAGCATTTGACCAGAAACCTACAAACTGCCTATTCATATCTGAGGGGAGCTGCTTGTATTCTATAAAGGTATAAATGGTTGAACACTTGCTGGATAAAGAACTGTCTGTCTTTTGTATGATCCTGCCATAACTGTGGTTAATGGGGGAGCTCAGTGGCAAGGCAATTTGAAACACTGTCACTTTTTGACTGGGCAGAGAACTGATCTATTTCTCACCTTTTTAAAGGGCTGAGATTTACTTTGGATTTTTGTAGTAGATTTTAAGATGTTTCATGTTTACATTAGCTTCATTCCTTTCTCTGAGAAACTCAAAATTAAAGTAAGCAAGTGCTACAGTAGAGACCTACGAAGAGCATTGGGTGCAATGGTTTCAGGACCACCATATCATGAGCACACTAAGCCCCAGTCCTGCTGTGATGCCAAGCCCGCAGCAGTAGATTTGTGCACTGCCTGACGAGGTTGTTCACGGCACAGCTTTAGCAAGTCAGATAAAAGCAGACTGTTTTTCAGTTTGGCACTCTTCCATCCTTGTTATGATAATGCTGGTATTGTAAGCTCCTTGGGGCAGGGACTGTGGCTTTCCATATGTCTTGAGTCATCCCGAGATTGTGGCTAGCATTCTGTGAACCAAAGCTAATAAGTCAAAGCCAGTTTTTTCTCATGCGCTTCAAAACCTACTCCATTTTGAAACGAGAAAACCACGTACAGCTCGCTGCAGGCTTTGTCAAATTATTCCTCCCCTTCACACTTGGACTCTTCTTCATTTTCCACACACTTAATACTCACCCAGCTCCTTTCTGTAACTGGCAGCTGATCCAATTACACACTAGAGGTAGAAATACTGAAGTCTTACAGTTCAAATGTGGAATGATATGCATAGTCACTTTGTCACTCAAATCCTTAAAAAAAAAAAAAAAAAAAAGAAAGAAAAATCAGACTAGCTGGCCATAATTAAGGGCAGAAAATAGAACACACAGTTAATATCTCCGTGGTTTGCCAATACTGGGATGTCACAAGTACTAATCAGGAAACCAGAGCCATGTGGCTTCCCAGATAAAAACACTGGCTTTTTACTACTGGGGCTACAGTTCAAATCCAGCTTAAGGTTCTAAATTAAATGAGACCCTTAACCTATGCCAGAACACGAGATCCCTCCAGGTCAGAGCTGAGGTTATTGGCAGGTCAGTGTGATAGAGCTTGCATTCTGTTGCCTTCAGCACGCTTAATTGCATAAACAAAGGAATTAAGGTCCAAACCCTGCCACAATGGCAAGAAGCCAAAAGTGTATGGGCATCAGCACCCAGATAGAGAGGCATGGAGAAAGGAGAAACTGAATTATCAGAGGGCATGAATGTAGACAGGGTTGGGTCAGCGCACTGTAGGTCTCGCTGCTGCTTTCTGCAGTGAGGCTCTTCATGGTAATGGACTCATCTGCTGCTCGCAGGCAGTAGCATCTCAAAGGCAGGCTGAATTTGGGGTCAGACAGGTGGTGCTGTGTTCTGCCTGAGCTGTTTTCTGGGCTCCCTGACTCACTTTCCATTGCATTAACAGTACAAAACTGTAGCCACAGTCAGATGTGGGATCCCAATGGCACCATGAGCATGTGCTGCTCTTGGACTGTGTAAGTTGCCTGTGCAAAGTTGTGCCAAGAGAGAACTTTTTTTTGTTATTGGAAAGGATCCCAGTCATTTATTAGTGATAATAATGAATGCCCAATAATAATCACACACTTTGAATTAGATGTGAAGTTAGGATGTGGCATCAGGTAGCTAACAGATACTCCTTGTTTGCACTGTTGGCATTTGACTGCTGTGTGTGTAGCGGGCTTATTTGTGTGCCTGCTTCCAGAATTACATTTTTGGAGAATTCTGGTTTGGGTTCTCAGCTGGATTTTTGTTCAGGGTTTTGTTCACAGAGCAGTTTGCATTCAGCAGAACAAGCTTGTAAAACCGCATAGCAGTAGCAAAGGGATCTACCACATTACCAAAAATGTAGGAACCTTCAAAGCCTCCAAGCTCCTCCAGCTCCCACCAGAGACCTAGGGTTGAGAATCCCATATGACGAAAAAACAAGCAATAATTAAAAATCCCTATTTTGCCCAAAGAATTCCTTTGTTCAAGGTATGTAAACGTCTTCGCCTGCTTGTAAGTTATTTCATTTTTGGTAGTTCCTTAGTTCAGTAATCTGAGCTTGGGAATAGAGGAGTCTGAAAGGAGTGTTACTCTGAAACAAAACACCTGTCTTTCAGGGAAGACTAAATTGACAAGCAACAATTTAGTTGTCTAAACTCAGAGCTTTCAGGATTTCAGACTACATAAATGTCAAGATGCCTAGGTAGGGCTCAAAGGTGAGCAACAGTGTAGGCAAATATACATTGGAACTTCAATTATCCAAACCCTGATAACTCTCAGTTACCTGAAGTTTAAACATGTCTTCCCTCACTCTTAGTTTCTACATTTTTTTCCGTAAAATCCCTTTGTACTGAATTGCCTATGTCTTTGCCCAGCATAGCCTGTAAACTTTTAAGAGCTCGTCTCCTGAGGAGCTTAGTGCGTCTGCCAGATCACAGCATCAGCAACCCCTTTCTGACGGAGCCTGTAATTAGGCCTTCATGTTACCTGTTACATTTGGATAGAAGTATTAAAATAAATAAATAATCATTTTCATCTTTGTTGTCTCCAGCTACATTCCACTTCTCTATAGGCATGGTGTCAGTGAGGCACCCTTCATCGTAATACAGAGTGTGTACATGCATTGAAAAACCATTCTTTAATGATTTCTGGTAGGGAGAATGCATCTGCTAATTAGCAGCCAGAAGATAGGATGGACTTTGCTAGTTAACAGGTTTCACCATCAGTAGGTTGGATTTCATGAACCAAATTCTTCCT